>JAFBJQ010000313.1:3707-18559 GCA_016785345.1 Trinectes maculatus
TGTCTGAGGAGTTTTTACCCGGAGTTTTTCAAAGTAACGTTAACGTCATTTTCAGTGACTGAAACCTCCGGTTAAACCCCATTTGAAAAAAATATGCGTTTTTACTATTTTACTGTAACGTCCGACCGGACGTATCAGGAAGACGAGGAGTTGTACAGCAGCCCTCTTTATTGGTAACGTTTCTCAAATACAACCTGGTCACTGTCGGCCGCAACCACGCCAACAACAACAGAACAACAAAACTTCCTTATTTATTACACACGGCTCTCTCCACCAACCAGACGCATTCACAGACTGTGGGACATCACAGAACTCTCACAATAACACTGAACATTAGTGCAGGATCGCTACAATACTATTATATGCATCACTTGTGGACACATTGCCTCTAATACACATAAAGATACACTGCTTTTCAATGAAATCCAATTACGTAACACCCAACTTTGTTAAAAACGGGAAACGTAGCAAATAAATAATCGATAATCGTTGACTAATCGAAAAATTAGATTATAGATTAGTCGACTACAAAAATAATCATTAGTTGCAGCCCTAATTATATGCATCACTAGTGGACACATTGCCTCTAATACTTCGCAGTTGAAAGGTTTTGAATCGCTGCCAGTGCGGCTCTTCCAATATTTTGTGCCAACGCCGATTCATCCATGTTTGCAGACCATGGCCGACAGTAGAGTGGTGGAGGCGGGCGGGTGTAGGATCCTGCTGGCCGTTATGCAAGCGAACATGACAGATGAGTCAAAGTGAGCCCCCTTGTGGCTGGCTATAGTGGCTACAGGTCATAAGTCCCGCACCCTTCATAAAAGTGACACTAAAAACTCAAAGTACTCTTCAAATAAAATTTCTCCAAACGTGTCTGTTATTTAAGGTAGTTATTATCACGATAATCCATGTCCAAGAGTCCATTCCCCCGGATAAGATGTGTTTTATTCGTTATTTGCCACTATAAACACACTCTGACCTCCTCGAGCTTTTATTTGGTACTTCCTGTTACCGGCATTTGAATTTGCATATGAGTTAAATATTTAGTTTTACCCGAAACATTTAGATTTAAGATTTAGATTTAGATTTAAATTTAACATTTAGATTTATATTTAGCATTTAGATTTAGCATTTAGAGATTTAAGATTTAGATTTAACATTTAGATTTAACATTTAGATTTAGATTTAACATTTAGATTTAGATTTAACATTTAGATTTAACATTTAGATTTATATTTAGATTTGGATTCAACATTTAGATTTAACATTTAGATTTAAATTTAAATTTAACATTTAGATTTATATTTAGCATTTAGATTTAACATTTAAGATTTAGAAGTAACATTTAACATTTGGATTTAAACATTTAAAATATCTCTAAGTCGACAAATATTGTTGTAAATGTGCAAAAAAGTCACTCTCAAAAATTCACACCAGTTTTTTAAACATAGTTTGTAGCTAAATGTGGCAAAATGTTGCTGTTATTTTCAGCATGAGCCGCTTTACAAACGGCTAAAAACTATTTGTTCAACCATGCATTGGTAAGCAACTCTATATTATAGACAGGAAGATAATTCAGTTGACACTGTGTGATGAAAATATGATCGCAATGCTGGTGGGTCAAAACTGTTAGCCTCTCTTTGAAAAGTGCAGGCTTAGTATGTCAGCCAATTGATCATCTTTTCTTGCACTTTGCTTCTGTTATTTTTGTGACACCACATACAGATATTTAAGTAGTAGTACCATGGTCTGTCATTCACATCTGTGCATCCACAGTTGAATGAGTCACTGTGGAGATAGCACTTTCCAGCACAATCCTTGTGCAGCCAGCCTTTGCACATTTGGCACTGCACCCATTCCAGAGACTCACATCCCCAACTATCACTTCTGTTGGAGCAATGGATCCTCTGAGGTTGGAGGTGGGGGTGACTGGGATACTGGTTGTGGGTAGGAATGGTCCATTTTGACGACCGACGCAGATGGTGGGAGTGTATGAATGTTCAAAACTCAATGATGACAAAACAGTAGGGTGGGTCTCTGGTGAGGGCGGTGGAGGAGGTGGAGCCGTATCACATTTGATTGTACATTGCATAAGACGGTGTCTTTCTGGATTATTGTTGCATCACAGAATGGACAGTGGAAATGGCCTCCATCTCTGCAGGGCAAATTGCATCTGCAGATGATTTTTTCTAAAAAGGGACAGTAATTTGTTTTAAAAATTATACAGTATGTGAGAGACAAATATTCACTTAACATCCTATAAAGTATATCAAATGTACTTTTTCTTACTTAAAACAGTTATGTGTACGGTTATGGTTACAATATGACCTTAGACATGCAGAGCCACAAGTATCATTCGAAATAACGTGTAAAGGCATATGATCTCAAAAAGGTACTTGAACATACCTTTGAAATGCACTGCATTCGCTGTATGATTCAGGAGGTGCCTCTGAGTGATACCCTCAATTCTGGTTGTGAATTTGGGGCAGACAGGACAGCAAAACACAGACACACAGTTGTGTGCTTCAGCCTTTCACCTTCCTGAATTACAGGCAGGTGCATCTGAAGGGATTTGATGCATCACATGTAAATAGCACGAATTGCATCTTGGGGACCATACTACACACGTTGGATGATAATTAAAAGAATATTTCACTTGGTATGGAGTTGGGTATGGATGCCGAATCAGCAATATATAACACGAAGAAGAAACACTTCCCCTATGGACTTCCGGTATGGATATATGGCGGCACCCATGCACCTGCAGATGGGTGCCTCTCGAAAAAAGACGGAAGAGAAACGTAGAGAAGAACGTAGAGAGGATACAGGACAATAAAACGCTTATGATGTCATTCTACTACTGGTCAAACAGGCGCACACGGTAAGGATTAGTTTAATGACATTATAGCCTGTTTACATCTGAAATGTACGATTTATGTTCCTGTTCATGTGAAAGTAATTGAAACATGGTGTTTTATTTTTCTTTAGTTTTCACAGTGTACCATTGTTGCTCTGCAGAGAGAATAAACGTCTGTGGTCATCAGTATGAAGCGTGAAGTCCTTTTTGAGCAGACCAGAGTAGTTACAGTGAAAACATGTCATGATCCATCGCAGTGAGGCTGCTTCACCCTGCATCCTCACGGCTGCGCCAGAGTTCTTTGCATCCGGCAGTAACCCACATGCTTCAGAGTTCAAAGTTGTATCTGCAGGAGCAAGATCAAGTCTAAATCCAAAGCTCTCGTGAGAGACATTTTACACCCAAAATACAGGAACTAAAATAGCAGGAATTGGCCAAAAGAGAAAGAAAGTTGCCATATCCCAATCAGAATATGGCAAGTGGAAAGATATGGTAAGAGACATTCACACAAGATTAAAAGAACCATGTTCAGAAAGGGATTTATGGAACATTGTAAGGATGGCCAGGTAACAGTTAGGTTTTCAAAAGTCAGGAGGCTTGAGGCAGAGGTGGTGTGAAGCCCAACCAGGTGTTTATTTCACCAACACGGACATAACATATACAGACACAAAAAAAAACATGCTATGGATCAAAAGCCCAAGTGGTCCTACCAGCCGCAGCTTGTGGTGTCAACTGCCGGCCTTTTATATCCTGCTGCTGGTACCAACCTAAACCCTAACACAGCACGGGGAAATTGACCACTCCCATCACATTTCAAAATAATACACATAGAACCAAACCTTTAAATACATTTCATAAATACGTATCCACATGTTACACATGAAACTATTAACCTTGCCAGATCTGGCACAAATGCACTCCCCCTACACCAATCAACCCATGGTATGACCCGGAACCTTTAAATAATGCCCAGAGAAAATGGGGACTCTTTTCACCCGAACACCCTGGAGAGGAGACAAAAGGCTAGTGACTTAACATGCTTCCCATTTCTAGTATTGCACATTGTCACCGCCATGCTATCTCTTTTTGGTTACACATTATCACACTAAGCATGTTTGTTCAGGCTACCAAACTAGCCACACTAAATTAATGTTTTACTTGCAGGCCTGGCTTCCAATCCATCCCTACTGAGGGCAGCACAGGACCTACACATCACACACACATGTTGCTAACACAAGTTGTAATTCCCATTATCAATAAAACATTCCTTTCTATGGTTTGTGCCTCATTTTAACATAATACTCACTCATTGTGATAAGCTTGTCAAAAAGTTAAGTAATGAAGATGACCTTCATTACATTTCCTCCCCCCTCTCCTTCAGGAGCACAGTACCTTACACTTCATGTATCCGAGATGGACAGTCTGCCACTGTGTTTGTTTTCCCCGCTCTGTAGCGGACTGTAAAGCTGTATGGTTGCAGGGCCAGGTACCATCCTGCAATGCGCATGTTGGCATCTTTCATTCGATTCAACCACTGGAGGGCACGATGATCAGTTTCAAGATAGAAATGTCGTCCTAGAAGGTAGTATCTGAGTGTATTGATGGCCCATTTCATTGCTAAACATTCCTTCTCTACTGTAGAATATCTGGTCTCTCTGTCCAGAAGTTTCCGACTCAGAAACACAACTGGCCTCATCTGTCCATCCACTTCCTGTAACCCCCCCCCGCCAAGGCCCACTCCAGAGGCATCTGTTTGCAGGGTGAATGGTTTGTCAAAATCCGGGGTGTGAAGAACTGAATGGGCACAGATGGCGTCTTTGAGCTCTCTGAAGACTCTGTCACACTCCATAGACCAATGTACTTTATTGGGTGCTGCAGCTTTTGTGAGATTGTTTAGCACATTTGAGCGCTCTGCAAAGTACCTTAAAAATCCCTACAGGCAACCGAGTTGACAAACTCAACTGACACTGATTTGTTAACCTGGTATATACAATAATATCATTTAAGTCATTGTATTTTATATTGTATTATTTCATATCTTCATGTAAATTTTAAGTATCTTTGATATTTTTAGATACAGTCAATAAATAATGTGAACATGTAACGTAACGTGAAAATCTAAGTGAACGTGTTGTGAATGAGGATGCTTGTGAACTGGGATTCTTTTTAACAAATTTTTATTTTAAAAAATAACTTTTTCCAACGTTTTGAAATTGAGTCTGTTACCCGCAAAATATTCTCGCAGAGATTCTTGACAGATACGCTTCCTTATAAACACAGTTTTGCGCGTCAGTGTCAGTTCGAAACAGTTCCCGTATCGGTCACGTGACTTTCTTAACGCGATAAGCGCACCGACACGATGTTTTGCTAGATGCGCTCGACGCATGCGCCGACGCATCGGTGTTGCCGGACCCATCACTAGTTTTCACGGTGTACCATTGTTGCTCTGCGGAGAGAATAAACGTCTGTGGTCACCAGTACGAAGCGTGAAGTCCTTTTTGAGCAGACCAGAGTAGCTACAATCATAAAGTTTCTAACATAGTCTATTCCAGTCAGTCTTTTTTTTAATCTGGAGATGTATTTTTCCATCGATAGATTCATGAATCTTTCATGCTGCTGTGATCAACCCTTAATTTTACCTTATGCAGCACTAACAGTATCACATCACATGATTATAATAATAATAATACTTTATTAATCCCACAAGGGAAATTCAAAGACTCTGTGCATTTGATCCATTTCACCAGTGAGTACATGATACATGAGCATATGATTATATAACACCCCTGCAGAGGAGCAGGCATTCAAGGCACACCAGGGAGCATGTTAGGGGGTTAAAGGCCTTGTCCAAGTGCCCACGGTGGTGGACAGTAGAGGCACAACCAATTTCCTGGAACTTTTGGGAACGACCAAAACAGGACTCAAACCTGCAATCTGCTGATCTGAAGTCAGATGCCTTATCCATTTGGCTACATGACCAATTATGACATTGGTAGTGGTACACTTGGCTAACTTCAGTTTACCTTTATATGAAATCAATCAGTTCACATACTGCAATTTGCCTCTTAGTGTTTCGCAAACTGTACAGGGTGTAACACCCTCAGTAAGGGTGTAGGTTGATACACATCACATCAACAAAATGACAATAATAAAATAAAAATAAATAATATTTTAAGAGAGAGAATGGAAGAGTGAAAGAGAGAATGGGTGGTGGAGAGACGACCAAGAGCTATAGCACTGTATAACTCATTGCCATGATTTATATATCAATGAAGTGGTGTTAATTACAAATCTGAACAATAGGTGTCTGAACATAAAGTGAACCAGACTAGATGATAAGGTAAGTTCAGTCAGCAGGTACTCAGTCATCTCTGGGTTATAACATGTGAGATGCCATGGTTTTGTGGCTGTTATGAGCAGCTGTACTTTTGTGCAAATACAGTGACGATGGTGTACATTGTAGTCATGGTCTTTCACTGTGTTGTTCACATGAAAAGTAAAAGTAGTTGTATGTGTTGATGTTTCATGTGTGCCACTAAAGCACTCTAACCAAATGATTTACTTTGACATTGACACCACACTGTTACCTGATCCTCCATGATACCCCGTGGACCTGTCACCCACCTCCTCAGCACCTCAGCAACATGCACTTGGTCCCGAAGTTCTGAGAAGTCTTAGCAACGTGCTTGTGTAAGGATCCTGTTGTTGCTTAAACATTGACTGATGTTCAGAACCAGGATCATAAAAAGAACAGCTTTTGTCATAAAATTTGACATGCTCACTTTGCACTAAAGATTTAATTCAATATAGACATTGACACTGAACAAAACAAAGTTCCCTGTAGCTCTAATTTATCATGTTATAATAATATTTATGTCACAAAAAGCACATTTGAAAAAAAGAGTCACATCTGATATATAATATTTCAACACCAAGTGCCTATGTGGGGGAACAGGAAATTGCCAAAGTGTCGTCATGTTCATATTTGTCTTAGTTTCCACTAGAGCTTTTATATTTATATTATAAAATGCTTTAAAATCACGTTGCTTCAATATCACATAATTAAAAGACAAAAAAAGTAACTTGACTATCAGCAGGTCAGGCTGTCAAAAGTTCAGCCTCCTGAAATTAGGTCTTATTATGTTCAGGGCTAATTAGAGACAAATATAAATGGTTCAGCATGCATCAACTACTGTAAGAACCTTGTGTATTAAACCTTTTAACACTAGAGGGAGCTGTTAATTCATTGTTCTTTAGACCACACACAATGGTTTTGTCTGTTATTATTTACTGTTTCTGTCTCTTTTGAGTGGAATAATGGTGGAAGAATCACACCACTTTCACATATTACATTTGATGTGTGTTTATTTGCATAAAATATCAATTTCTACAAAGATTTACTGGTTTTCAAATGTTTCACTTCAACGTTTAACAAAGTTCCGAGTTTGTGTGTGTGTGTGTGTGTGTGTGTGTGTGCGTGTGTGTGTGCGTGTGTGCGTGTGTGTGTGTGTGTGTGCGTGCGTGCGTGCGAGTGTGTGTGTTAATAAACTCATTGTCAGCGTTTAGAAATGTCTGGGCATCAGTGCCTATTGTAGGCCAGACTCCCACTCAGTCTCTTTTTCAGCTATCAGACTAAACCTCCGTTTTTTCCCCCCTTTCTACTGCTCTGATTGGTCAGAGTATGTCTCTCCGGAAATCACTCTAATCCTCTTGGATAAAGCAGTGCTCTCGTCCAATCCCCTGCCCAAACCTCCCACCCTCCCCCTCTCTCTCTCTGTGGGGAAAAGATGTTTAATTCCAAATGGATTATATCGCAAATTGGGCGACAGTGGAGATGAGTGGCTGCAAAATCTGGTGCAGGCCACTGGCTTTTTATCGTCCTAAATATTTGCAAGGTGGAGGTTACCCACTTATTATTGGTTCTGGTTTCAACAGGAATAATCTCAAACAACCTGAAGAGAACAGGAAGACTCAGGAACAGGTGCTGAGGATCATTGTTTTCCAGCAATGTCCAAGATGGACCACATTTCTTCTGTAACCTCAGTTTCTTCTGTTTCTACCAATTAGACATAGAGTTCTCCTTTCCATTAGTTGCTCCTGGTTAAATTTAAAACATCAAAATAATCTTTAGCAATTGTCATTGTAGATAATGTCATAGAGCATGTTTAGCCAGATTCGGGGTCAAATCCCATTTCTGTTTCCCTTCATTATTTACTAGCTTTAGCCAACATGAGAATACTGTTTCCTCTAATCCCCCAATGCTACTTTTGAATTCACAGAGTTGATTTTAGTTTAGTTAAACTACTTGATGTCTGTGATTGTGAGTGGGATGAAGGGCAAATTGACAAGATTCATGAGGCTCCTGAGAATTCTGGGATTTTTCTACCTGTGGATACCAGCTCAGGCTCAGATGAAGATCCCACCAGAGACGTAAGTGTCCTCCACTTCTTTTGATATCAAGTCTTTTTTACCAGTCTAAACAGTCTAACATGTTTCCAGACAGACCTTGATTTGATCCAGCAAAACATTTCTGTAAACCTACAGTAGCTCATTCCTGTTATATCCCCATGTAGACACTTGTTCAGCTATGATGGAGCCTGTATACCTTGATGGAGCAGTGTATTTGTAAGTAGATGGCTCTGCTGTGTTTCGCGTGCTTTTGGGCAAGACATTGTTTGACAGTTATTGTGTTCAGTCAGTGTTTGGATGTGAAACATGTAGACATTAGTCCTTGGCCCAGGTTCTGTATAAATGGAACTGCATGCAACAAAGTCCAAGAGCTCAGTGACTTTTCTAAAAGATCCTTGGGGAAGATGTACAGTATGTGTTGACAGACAGATGCTTAGCTTCATCCCTGTCCATTGCTCAGAACGAGCACAGAAACTATTTCCATCATCACATATCTGCAGTCAAGTCTGCAGTCTTGGGGCAGGCAAGTAGAAGTGGTGGCCAAAACTATTTGAACAGGTATCAGTTGTTTTTGTTGAATTGGCCATTAAAAAACCTATAAATAATAAAATAGAATGTTTACACAGTCATCATCATGCTCTTTAAACCATAGAATAGAGTAATCATAAGGAGATTTAGGTCATTTTCCTTACAACAATACAAACTAGGTCCTATTTCACTGTCAATGTCACACAAACATGTTCCTTCAGAGAAGAAGCTAAAATGACTTGATGGTAATGGCAGAGTCTGAGGGCACCGCTCTGTGATTGCTGCAAAAGACTAGAGGGCAACAAGTAAAGAGATCTATGAAGACAAACGGCCATGATGGTCGAATCTGGCACTGGAATGGTGACAGAACAAGGCTTTAATGGATGTGCAGATGAAGTGATGAGAGCTATCTCAGCCTTTTACTGTTCTGGAGGTTCTGACTGGACTGTAAAACAAACTGTAAACAAACGTGGACTGGAAGTTGAAGAAGATTCTGCATTCAGAGATCAAACTGTTGATCCAGCCATGTTCTTTGTTGCCTTTTGATTTGACTGATAACCCGGTTTATTCAAACTCACCTATAATTAATCCAGAGACTAAGTGCCACCCTGCAGAGGCATGAATGTGTCAGGCTCTCTGCAGCTGCAACTTCCTGGAGGTCTCACTCTCCCACCTCTATCACAATCTGTGGGGCCAGCATGGCTCACTGGCCACCAGTCAAATGCCGCCTGACTAGGTCACCTTCTACCCTGACCCACATTCACTATTCGACCAACCACTGCAGGCCTGGACAGAGGCCATGACTGACATACCACCTAAACCCCTTAAAACCTGTCTCATTTGCTCAGTAATCCACAGCTGAAGAGCTGCAACTGAAGCTTATACATCTATGATTCAGGTTTTTACACTGTAAACAATGCAACAATCTAAGAGCAGCTGTTACGTATCGTTTATTTTATTGTTGATAATATATGATATTATTTTATAACCTGCTGGAACAGCCTGCTGGATTCATTAGATTTGCACCACAGTAGATATTCTGTGATGCAAAACCAAAACAGTGCAGTTTTGATTTAATAGCATTTATTGAAATGAAACCATGTGAAAGCACAAATACAGTACAATGCACTTAATTATCAGACCCTGACATATATTAAAGTGCTGATGGTTCCGTACCAGAATCATTAGATCACTTCTCTCTCAATATTCAGGTTCACCTGGGGTTCCTGGTGGTTCTCGTGGTTCTTGCAAGAGTATATAACCAGGTCAATTATCTTTTAATTTGTAAAAAGACATTTACACATTGCTATCTTGTTCACTGTCTTAATTATGATGTGAGCTTGTGCTGAGCAACAAATAAATAAAACAGATTATCGAAATCTCTTGATTCATATTTATCTGCCTTTTCATTTTTTAGACATTTACAAACAAGTGCTGACTTAACTCTATTAAGAAATAACAGTGTCCTCACAAATAACAACAACAACAACAACAACAACAACAACAACAATAATAATAATAATAAATTACCTCCCCCTTCCTTACCTTACGTTTTCATGAATAACCATAAATGTTTATGTGCTGAGGTGTTATCTTCCAAGGATTTAATCATATTCACAGACCTTTTGTTTCCTTTTGTTGTGTTCACCTGAATCCAGTTGTGAGATTGTTGCCGTGGTTGCCCTGCCTGCAAAGACGGATTGGGTTGTGCATTATGCGTCACAGATTGCGCTGATGGTGACACAGACAAAAACTTGTCTGTGCAAGTAGTGATTTTAATAAAAAAAAACGCGTACATGATTAAAAAAGAGGTGTAGAGAATTAAAAGTCACTTGGGAAACACTAGAGAGACTGAATGTCCCAAACAAACACGCAGACCAAATTGAAACTACTACAGTTGTTGATGGCACTGCTGTATTGTTGTAGAGCTGATCATTTGTTTTTATTATACATCTGTCAGGATACATATATATCATCTGTTGTTTTTCAGGGTGCAGCAATGGGCAAACATGTTCTCTGTTCAACTCCGAGACCTATCCACCAAATACTCAGGCTCTTTGCTTTTGCAGAAGGTAAATTCAGCCAAAATGTTTTGTTTGAAATCATTCTTGAAGGTGTTTTGTGTAAAAAAATTCACATGTTTTGGGAAATTTAATAACAGATTTACGGGTCATTCCACAAAAACATTGCTTTTTCAACTTTGCAATGTAAAATTCAAAATAACTTTTATCACCACTTTTAAATAGCCAGAAAATAAAGACACCTTATTATGACAAGCTGTTGTATTGTGCTATCTCTATCTTTTTTCTCCTAAATGTTTTCATTGTTTTGTCAATCCATTATTGACATAAACATTAATCTATACACATTTCTTATTAGAAATCTGGATATATATGAGCAAAGGTTTTGTTCCTCTTTTCATTGAAGGCTGTTTTCAAATTTTTCTTGTTTTTTTAATGTGATATCTTTTATTAAATGATCAAAATGATACCTATTTTTTGGAGGCAATCAAAATTAATGACAGTAACAGAACTGACATTATGGTAACAGGAATAACAGGACACATGACAGGTACAATCTTGAAGGTACAACAATGAATTTTTATTATTAGTGGAGGCTTACGTGATCCAGCACAAAGTAGCTAACATTACAACAAGAAAACTATTCATAAATAACCACGAGGAAATTCCCACACAGAAACTGACCGAATTTTAAAAAATTGGGGATTCACAAAAAATTACAACAATGTTGGGGGGGGCGGGATTAGAGTAAAGCCCAGAATGAGGACCAAGCCCTCTTTACCAGCAGGATTTGTGGCCTGTTCTGATTTTAGACATTCATCCATTTATCTGTGAGATTTAGATTTATCAGAGGCAGTCTGCACTGTGCTTTTAGACACAAAAACATGCCTGCATCTACCTTAAAATAACTTATTTTGTATGTTTTTGTCTCTTTGGTTCCATGCCCTTGTTTTCAATTTTTTCTTGTTCTTGGTCTGAGTAAAACAAACAAACATCGATTCCTAATCCTGACTTTTTGGAGCGAACGTGAGACATATGTACTGGACCAAAAAAAGTCCAAATCTGTGTTTTTCCCACACAGAAACTGACCGAATTAAAAAAAATTGGGGATTCACAAAAAATTACAACAATGTTGAGTGGGGGGGGGGGGGAGTAAAGCCCAGAATGAGGACCAAGCCCTCTTTACCAGCAGGATTTGTGGCCTGTTCTGATTTTAGACATTCATCCATTTATCTGTCAGATTTAGATTTATCAGAGGCAGTCTGCACTGTGCTTTTAGACACAAAAACATGCCTGCATCTACCTTAAAATAACTTATTTTGTATGTTTTTGTCTCTTTGGTTCCATGCCCTTGTTTTCAATTTTTTCTTGTTCTTGGTCTGAGTAAAACAAACAAACATCGATTCCTAATCCTGACTTTTTGGAGCGAACGTGAGACATATGTACTGGACCAAAAAAAGTCCAAATCTGTGTTTTTTGAACCATGTGCTTTGTCCCACTTACTCATGTCGTTATGTTTTTATATCAATATTTTGGGAAACCATTATTGAGAAGGTCCACCCCAGTGCCCTACGTAAGAAGCTGATCCAGAACAACAGATTCAAGATCACTATATACACAGACTGATAATCCATGACTGCGTTCTGTTGTAACACCAGCAGCTGACCCCTTTACACAGAGAGCATTCACTGTAGTTTGTGAACCAAGCCAAATGTTTGGCTTGGTTCATGTCTTCAGCTTAGTTACAGCGTTGCCTGGACTAACAGGAATTAGTGATTGACTTAACTGAGAGAGTCATCATGTAAATAACCATTGAGCCATCCCCTTGTCACAGTCTTAGCTGATGGCTGATATGCCTGAGGCTTCTAAATCCAGAGAATGTGATCTGATTACTTTGCAAAAAGAATGAAAAAAAACATCTCCACAGAAGAGACAGTGAGACTGTCCATCAACAGCAAATGGTCAGTGTTAAAGGAATTTTGTTGTTGTGGTCATTCTGACCTGCTCTTTGTCTACTCTGACGTGTTTAGTGCCTCTGACCTGTTTAGCCTGACCTGTTGCGTCTGTGAAACGGTGCTCCATTGATAAAACCCGACAAGTGCCCGGAGATGTTTCTTCTTGTCTTATCTGAAGTCCCATAACTAACCCTGCGCCAGGAACAAGGGATCCTGTCCCCATTATAAAGATATTTGTGTGTGTCAGAACACTCCTTCTTGCAAGAATTAAAGTATACTCAAAATTTTGGACGTTGTCTCCGTTGCCTTTGTCTGCCTGTCATTCAGACACAAAAGATATTTTGACAGTTAGTTTAATGGTTTCATGTTGTGAAAATAAATGTTATATAACATTTTTTCTTTAAATGTACCATTGCACAACCCCTGGTTCTACAAGTTGCATATAGACAGAGGTCTGGTGTCTGTGAAGACAGCTGAAAAGCAGGGTTCAAATCTGTTTTTGTTTCCCCTCAGAAAATGAAGGATGTGGAGTCCATCGTTAAAATCATGGAGCTGGATGGAAAGAATTTGGTGAAGGATTATTCAGATGAGATTGAACGAATGTTAGGAAGCAAGATGAAGTCAGTAAAGGTGAGAATATGGAAACTTCCCACATTCTGTATGTCATATTAATGTTGCCCTAATTCATGTTTTTATAATAATGAGGATGTGACAAGCGTGAAAGTGTAAACGTGGTCATTAGAAGTGATCAAACAATAATCAACAATCATCAGAATCTGGAACTAAAGCTAAAGCTCTCTGAATAAAATAAAATGAGTTAAGTGATTATGTTCATTTGCCTGGGTGGTCATTTCTGTTTTAATTCTAATACTATCTGAGATAAAGAAATCCCTGGACCATCTACATGACTACAGGAAGAGAGTCCGCTTGAGCCCTCGTAGCCCTTTAGTCCAGTGTTTTTCAACCTTTTTTGAGCCACAGCACATTTTTTACATTAAACAAAATCCTGTGGCACACCATCAATCAAAAAAGTTAGAAAATGTTATAAAAAGTTTCAAAACAACACTTACAATGTCTGAAGACATGTCATCAATGCGTCTGGCAACATTCAACCCTGGCCCTCGGGTCATAACACAGGCACAAACAATCATTTGGAATGACTAAATATTTTTTTGACCAATTAAGTGAAATTGGACAATTTCCCACGGCACACCTGACGATCTCTCACGGCACACTGGTGTGCCACGGCACGGTGGTTGAAAATCCCTGCTTTAGTCAACTGTGGCATCCAGTTCCAGACTCAGCAGAAAGTGACGAGAGACTGTTTGCCCTGCCCTTGGACTTACCCGAAGACCTTGTCACTGCACATTGTACCACGTATGATTGTGTATGTCTCTTGAATCTTGATGTACTCAGGAATTATGTCATGAAGACCAAGAACTGTTGGCCATAAAAATGAGGAGAGGAGACCCAAAGGTTGCTCATCTTCCCTGGTCTGATAGTATCATTGGATTTTGTCACTGCTGTTTCCTACTTAACTGTAATACCACAGTTCTTGCAGTGGTAGACATCCTAAATGAGACATCCTAAAATGGTTATTTTTTTTGGCTATGACCAAGCTTCCCTCTGCCAGGGAGAAAGCTGAGATTACGTTGTCCCGTGTATCCAGGTGTCCTCAAGATGTGGTGTTGGACAAGGGACCCCAGTTCATCTCACTGGAGAGTTCTGGAAGGAGTGCTGTAGACCAGCGGTTCCCAAACTTTTTTTTCCGTGTACCACTTTCTACATCCCGACTTTGTCCAATTCCTGACATGTAAAAAAGAGCAATGTACCACATACCACACACTTTGAGACTCCCTGCTGTAGACTCATAGGGGCTCCAACCAGCTGAATGGGAACAGAATGGGTCAATCAGCAGCTTGAGACCAGTCAATTTTGTTTCCCCTCACTAAGCCCAGCTACCTGGAGTTGGTAATGTTGGTGTTCTGACAGACGGAGACAGGACTATGTGGGGAGTTATTTCTTATCCCCACTGCACACGTTTACTTTCTAATTATCCACCAAGTCATTCCAAACCATTGG
>JAFBJQ010000314.1:0-184387 GCA_016785345.1 Trinectes maculatus
AAAATGGACATTGTTTAAAAGTGGAAAAAACGCGCTAGATTGGCAGAAGACAGCGTGCAATCATCCCCCGGGGTGATATTTTCTCCATTAGACGCCAGAGAACCTCATTTCGGCATGGGTCAAAAATCGGACCAAAACGTAAGGGGTTAGTATGTCGAAAATGGCCCAAAATGGACATCATTTAAAAGTGGAAAAAACGCGCTAGATTGGCAGAAGATAGCATGCAATCATCCCCCAGGGTGATATTTTCTCCATTAGTCGCCAGAAAACCTCATTTCGGCATGGGTCAAAAATCGTACAAAAATGTAAGGGGTTAGTATGTCGAAAATGCCCAAAAATAGCAAAAAATTAAAAATTGAACTAACCCTCTAGAATGCAATAAAATAGCATGCAATCTCCCCTTTGAATGATATTTTGTTGATTAGACGCCAGAAAACCAAATTTTCTCATTGGTCAAAATCGCAAAAAGATGTAAGGGGTTAGTATGTCGAAAATGCCCCAAAATTAAAAATTGAAATAACGCAGTAAAATGGCATAAAATACCATGAAATCCCCACCCATAATGATATTTTGTTGATTAAACGCCAGAAAAACTCATTTTCTCATAGGTCACAAAATGCAAAAAAATTTAAGGGGTTAGTATGTTGAAAATGCCGAAAAATGCCAAAAAATTAAAACTTGAAATAACACTCTAAAATGGCATAGAATAGCATGAAATCGACGGCCATAATGGTATTTGTTGATTAAACACCAGACAATATCCCAATGCTGTTAGTGGTCGATTGTGTAATTTTCTTTTGTCATGATTTCAGATGTTTTTGTGAAAAAAAATCATCAACATACTATACAATGACGTTTTTGTCGATTTTTTGACATTTTTGTGAAAAGTGAAAATTTTGTGAAATATTTGACAAGTTTTTGTCGACTTTTTGAGGTCAAATCAACATTTTGTGAAATTTTCGATTTCATACTATATTTTGACGTTATTGTCGACTGAAAAAATTTAATTTTTGCAAAGTTTTTATGACATACTTTATGATGACGTTTTTGTCAACTTTCTGAGATTTTTGTGAAAAATTTTAAATTTGTCCGAAATTTTCAACAACTTATTATACTATGATGTTTTTGTCGACATTTGGACGTTTTGTGAAATTATTGCTGCTTTGTCAAATTTGTTGTTTTTGTGAGAAATTGAAATTTTGTGAAATTTTCGACCACATATTATACGACAGTTTGTCAAATGTTTGAAGTTTTTGTGAAATATGAAAATTTGGTGAAATTTTTGATGACATACTATACCGTGATATTTTTTCTCAAATCTTTGCAAAAATTTGCTTTGACCTGCTATTGTATGACTTTTTTTTATTTTGGCATTTTTTGAAAAAGTTATGCTCTGACATTTTTGTCAAATTTCTGATAACATTATAACATCCTGGCAAAAGGAATCTAGGGTCATTGGCTGCATCTGGTTTGTTTCGGTGACATACACACAAATACACCCACAACAAAGACAAAACAGATACAAATGAAGATTTAAAACAGCATATAGAAGAAGGACATCAATGAATAAAATATAATGAAGGAAAGGAAATACAGGAAAATTTAGAAAAGCAGGAGTTAAAAAAGTAAAAAACTTTTCACTACAGTTCCTAAGAATCTCTTTCTGCCTCTGCAGGTGTTGGCATTGCCATGGTTATGGTCACTTTGATTGTATCGATTTATTACAACGTCATCCTGGCCTACAGCTTGTACTACATGTTCGCCTCCTTCCAGTCTCCTTTGCCGTGGTCCAGCTGCTTCAGTTGGGCTGACAATAACTGCAGCACCACACCATTAGGTACTGTTTTGTCTCCTCGTCTGCTGATCTTTTATTGTCATAGGGTGGATGACAAAAATAATTGGATGAAATGATTTAATTAGATGTAAGTTAAATATTGTAGTATGATTACGTGAAAAGCAAGAACTGCTGTGCACAGGTATTTTTATTTGTCTCTGTATCAATCTCAAATTAGTCTTCAAACAGCTTGAAATGACTTCATACGGTGAAACCTGTGATCATTGGGCTTTGGGTAATACATTTTTTTATTTATTCATTAAATAGACAATTCACTGGTCCTCTCTCCCCTGGTAGTGTCTTGTAATGTAAGCGGTGTTTTAGTGGCCAACTCGACTCAGGAAAACATCACTTGCCCTTCATCTGACACGATCACAGTTCCAGTGCAGAGTCCAAGTGAACAATACTGGGAGTAAGAATCACATGCGAACAGAAACAACCAAAGAAATACACACACATGACATGTGGTATCTGTACAGTCAGATGTCTCTCTCTCTCTCAGTCGTGTGGCTCTGCAGAGGTCCAGTGGTCTGGATGAAACAGGACACGTGGTCTGGCATTTGGCCCTGTGTCTGCTGCTCAGCTCCATACTTGTTGCTGCAGCACTTATCAAAGGCATCAAGTCATCAGGAAAAGTAAGTCTATCCTCTAACAATTATGCCCTTATTCATAGGTTGTATCATATTCCAGCTAGAAACAGTTTTAGACTGGAAATCAGTATGAATATATGCAGAGAAGAAAAGGAAAAGACATATAACTGTTATAACTGTCGTGCCTGATCTGAAGTTTTGTCATTTACAGTATAATTTATACTTAGCACCAAGGATAGAAAATGCAACAAATATCATTACATTTCTCCAAAGTTCAATTTTGGCTCTTGTCTTTCCAGGTTGTATATTTTACAGCTACGTTTCCTTATGTAGTGATTTTGATCTTGCTGATAAGAGGTGTGACACTAGAGGGAGCTAGAGATGGAATAGAGTTCTACATTGGTTCTCAGTCAAATCTCACTAAACTGACTGAGGCAGAGGTAAGAAGCCAACTATTTTTTTAGTTAAAAAAAAAAACACGAGACTGGTGCAAATTTTTAAAGCTAAAATTCTCTGGCTGTGAGTTTTTAGATCTGGAAAGATGCAGCAACTCAGACCTTCTATTCTCTCTCTATTGGCTGGGGTGGTGTTATGACTCTTGCTTCATATAACAGCTTCCACAACAATGTGTTCAAGGACTCATTTGTAGTAACACTTACCAATGCAGGTGGGCATAAATATATTATTATATAATATACAATATCTAATTTTAATAAGTTCAGTCAAAAGTTCAGCATATGTGTATACTTGTAAGAAATTACCCTTAAATATATTTCTTATATATTGTATATCTTGTCGAATCCATTTTTATTCTTTTTTTATTTCCTTAGGCACCAGTGTGCTTGCAGGCTTTGCAATCTTTTCAATTCTGGGTCACATGGCTTATATCTATCAAATGCCTGTTGAACAGGTTGTAAAAGAAGGTCAGACAAACACACTGTGTACCACTGTGTAATTATAACTGGGTACCATTTAGTGAAATGTAGAAGACTACCAAATGGTCTCTAATGGTTGCCTTGTCTTTGTGCAGGGTTTGGCCTAGCATTCATTGCATATCCAGATGCTTTGTCCAAACTGCCCATATCCCCCCTGTGGTCCGTTCTGTTCTTCTTCATGCTTTTAACTGTTGGCCTTGACTCGCAATTTGCAGGAATAGGTGAGAGTTCCTTCTGCCATATGTACAACATTCAGACCTCTGCTGTATTTGGTGAATTCTCACAACATGTATCCTCACCTCTTTTCTTCAACAGAAGTGATCACTACCTGTCTGGTAGACACCTGCCCCAAAATGTTCAAAAATAAACGTGCTTTACTGACTATGGTGACATGTACCATACTCTATCTCCTTGGTCTTCCATGTGTAACACAGGTAAGCCTGCACAATTACAGCTTTACGTTCTTCCTGTCTGACATTGCTTTAGGTGATGTATTCAACCCATCTGATTGTATGTGTTGGAGTTAGGCTGGAATATACTGGGTGACATTAATCGACCAGTTTGCTGCCAGCTGGGTGGTGCTTATTTTGGTCCTGTTGGAGCTCATTGGTGTCTGTTACATATATGGTAAATATAATAACATTGGGTAATAATAATGGGTAAATAGGCATTAGAATGTGACAGTCTTAAGCTCCAACTGGGTTCACATGTTTTACAGGAGGGAACCGTTTTATAGAAGACATTGAGATGATGCTTGGAAAAAAGAGTTTCATTTTCTGGCTGTGGTGGAGAGCATGTTGGTTTTTCATCAGTCCCTGTCTCATCGTGGTGAGTACAGAATTACACAAAAATCCAGATGCCTTTGTTTTTACTTATATGTACATGCATTATACAGTCACTGGAGTTTAATTAAATTCCAGCCACAGAAATGTGAAAATGTGACAGAATTCAACAATACACAATGTTAATCCAGTTTATGTTTGAATTCAATTGGTGACTCTGCTGTCTAGGTGATCCTGGTCTGGTCTCTGACATTTCCTTCCTATGGAGAAGTCCAGTTCCCAGTCTGGGGCTTGGCAATTGGATGGTGCATAATTGTATTCATTCTTCTCTGGATCCCCGTCATCGCTGTGTATAAGCTCATAAGAGCTGAGGGAAGCCCTTGGCAGGTGTGTATGAATGTGTTATACCAGTGTGAAAGCTTTAAATCATTTCCATAGTTACGTATCATAATCACAATCCATATTTTGTTTTTCTACAGCGTCTGAAGTCATTGTGTTCGCCATCAAAAGAATGGCATCCCTACCTGGATGTCCATCGAGGAGAACGCTACCTGAAGAACCATGAAAGCGGTCAAGATGTAGATGTAAATGTCATCTGTAGCTCATGGTTGTGACCTGTTTGTATGTATTCTTCACTGTGATAGAGCATTGTTCTTTCTGCACACGGCGTATTGCAAGTTAAGACTGCTTTAACACCTACCATTGGTAGATGGTATTTTAAATCCAAAAATACATATCTAATAACTAGATTGATAGTTTATTGATCCAGAAAGAAATTTTGTCAGCGTGTAGGAATGTAAGATGGGAACACATAAAAAACAAAAAAACAACAGATTCGTAAGACAAGCAATAAAAAAAGCAAGAGTACATAGCATAATTAGATAAATATATAATAAGGAAGAGTAAAGGCTGCTGTGTTCAAGTATTTGTATATTGCTGCAACAGAAAGTGAACATTATTAGTATGACCTCTGAGGCTGTGTGCATGTGAAAAACTCCACAGTTCAAATGTCAACATGCACTTCTGTGTAAGTTAATGTTCTGGCCCAATACCTCGGGGAAAATATTTGGTTTTAGACATGCCTGCATTACCTGCTTGGAGGGAAAGAACAGAGCAAGATCATGTGAGAATATGAGTTTGTTTGAGGTGTTTCATACTCAAGTCATAGCTGAGAAGTAGACAATATATTAATGTAATGCTTTAACCTAAAAGATTTTCATCAGCAATTCTGATTTCTGTTTCAGTAAACATGCTTGTCAAGTACATTTGCTGCTAATAATTATAGCCTGTGTTCATTTTCTCTCCAATAAATAACTGCATTTCATTTTTGTGGTGACATTTTAGGGGTTCTCAAATACATTACTCAAAAGTCTGCAAATGACTTGGGTTTAAGGTCTCCAACCGAGAAAATTGGCAATAATGAAGAGAAAGGTTTAGTGCTCGCACCACTGTGGCCACAGACAACTATTTACTTATTAATCAAAGGAACTGAAATACCTGGAAGGGTACAAAAACAAAATAACTTAAGTATGTCTTTTCATTTCCATCCTTTGTTTTTGAAAGACTTCAAAAGTTCTTGAGCAACAAACATATATAGCATATGACCAAACACAAGACAGGACAGTGTTGTGTCAGTATTGAAAGTCCTCTGTATTAAAAGAGAAAGTTCCCAGAGTTGGCATTATGTCCAGTCTGTTAAAGTGGTGTTTGTTGTGATAAAGCAGGAGAGTCGAAACTCTAGGCAATCTATATTTCCCAGATAAAATAATTTGTATAATTTGTGTTATGTCCAATGACCCTTTAAGTTAGACAATCAAGTAATGTCCACTGATATACTGTAAGGAGTGTGTCTATGTGTGTACTGTATGTGTGTAGAGTGGTATTCCATGCATGTCTCAATCACAGGCAAATGTAGATAGCTGCACTTGTGTTGCAGACTTTATGGGTTGTAAATCAAATGTTGCAACTTTCCATACGCCAACAGTTTGCTAACTTTTAAACTACATGGTTTTGAAGAATAAAAAGAATGAATACAATGCATGAATGCAAAGTAACCTACAACTCCATCTGTGATCTTAAAAAGAAAATTAACGATTTCTGTACTGGTGACATTGTTGCACGATCAAAGATCACCATGACAGTGTGAACATGCATCCTCTAATCCTATGATTACAAGTGTGACAGTTTGTATTTACAGAACTTCTGTGCATGTGTGAAAACCTTGTTTGGTTAGCCCGGAAGCTTAAATGAGCTGACAGAGCAAATAGCTGTGGGTGTCCTTTACTTGTCACAGTCACATGCTTGCTTCAGTTCAGAGATAATGGAAACAGTTAGGTGCTGAATTAATAATTTTGCTTAATGCGGAACAGTGTCACTGATGCCTCACTGCTGCACTCTGTAGTTGCTTTATGCTTGTTGAAAATATTTAGATAACCTTTTTTGTGATTGTTACAGCTGACGATTTCAGTACGATAAGAGAGTGACTGCCAGGCCCAGCTAAATTTTAATTCAACACAATGGTGTTTTCTAAGGAAAAGCCTGCAGGCACATCCATGTGCAAACAGAGCCTTGTAGATCCTGAAAAAACTGCCTGTGTCCTTTGTCAATAAGAAGCTGCTGAAAATGCCACAGACGACAGTTTGCTGTTTTGCGCTAGTAAGGATTAGCCTGACTGCGAGCTTCAGTGATGTTAACTTACTAACAATTTACTAACAAGGCTTTTTAACAAGTTATGAAACCTAGGAGCCAATGAAATAATTAAACTGTTAGATGAAGATGACATTTTTTACAATGGAGGCTTATTAATAGATCAAACAGGAAACAGAGACATCAGAAAGAGAAGTATTTTTGCAATTTTTATTTTCATTTACGGACCTTAAAAATATTAAACAACATGTTGAAAGACTTCTTAAACATTTCCAAGGACACAACTGTTCTTACTGATAAGGTAGGATTGTTACTGCAGCCCATTGTGTATGTTACTATACATTTTTGTTTAATTTTACAGTGTTATTAAGAACTTCACAGTGTTTAAAATGTATATTTTTGTAACACATTGTTAACTTTTAGCTTTTTATTGTTTGCACAGTCAATTCAATTGCAACAAAAAACAAAACAAGACAACACAAGATAACAGTATAGTGAAAACATGCATCAAAGCTCTGAGAAATAAAATCTAAATATTTAGAATATAACTAATAAAATAAAGATTGCTTAATGGTCAGAAATACAAATAACAATTTCTCTTTTTTTTCTGCACAATTTCTCTGCAGTCACAGTTGGAGTTATGCATGCCACAATCATATGTATCCATGCATTCTCCTGTATACTCAATTGCAGTAAACAATTGCAAATATCATAGCAAGAAGTGTGTTTATAATGTTTATAATACTGATAACAATTGGGTAGGACAATACGAGCAGAACCGAGCCAATGATTTTTTTTCCCAATGTAATTGCAAGTCACAGTGTTGTCTTTGAAAAATATCTAATACATGTGACAAATACTACAATAATAAAATTATTTCCTCATCTTTGAAAAAGGCATGTATCAATTAAGATTGTGAGTGTAGGGTTGCAGTATGAACTTGATAGACAAGGATGAAATCTTATACTTGATGCAAAGCTGCCCTGCCGGTGTCAGTTTTCAGACAAACCCAGCTGTCTTTTTCCCCTCCAGCCACCTCTGTTGTTTAAATAGAAAAGCACCGGCATATCTCAACATGTTAATGTTAAAATTATGTGTGTTCCACACCTAACTTTAAGCCAATGGAAAATATATTTATTTTTGACAAAAACAATTGTCTAAAATTGGTTGCACAGTGTTTATTATTTAATTAAAATGGTAAAATGATGGAGATCAGGATAGATTTGAGTAGCGAAAACATTGACATCAAATATTGTCTTGAACAGGACTCTCATGTGAACAACGGTGATGAGAATCCCGAGCGTGGAAATTGGACCAACAAAAGGGAATACATCTTTTCTATGATCGGATATGCTATTGGCCTGGGAAATATCTGGAGGTTTCCATATTTAGCGTATAAGAATGGAGGGGGTAATTATTTGTCTACAGAAAATCCCCTTAACTAATTCTGTTGTAATAACTTATGAATATTATGAAAACCTGCTTTCATCCCGATTATCAGGTGCCTTTCTCATTCCATATTTCCTGACGTTGATTTTTTGTGGAATCCCTCTTTTCTTCCTGGAAAATGCCATTGGTCAATTCTGCAGCCAAGGCCCAGTCAACATATGGAAAGCAGTGCCAATACTACAGGGTAAGAAAAACTTCCTAAGACTCCAGTGGTTAAGACCAAGATAATACATTTGATTGACTTCTTTACCTAAGTGTCCAGACTTTTGGCCACAGATCTTACATTTTTGGTACCCGATAGACTGATTAAGCACCTCATGGTTGAATATGGTGATTGTTAGGTTGTTAAGTAGTGGGGTTAGCATATCGCCTATCTCTGTTTTAGATAAGTGGCTTATCTAAAACAGTAGAATGGGTCAATAAACTAACTGTAGGACAGCAATGCATAAGCTGCTGGACTTGCTCCATTCAGCCTCATGAATGAGAGGTAAAACCTCTTCAAGAAACTGAGGTAAGTTGCCTATTCGCACTTGTGTGCTTCTCCTTCCATGTCCTTGATGATTTAGAGCCTTTACAGGACAAGAGATTATGTCATGTTTATCCTCTTCCCACCAGAAAAAAATAGGAGAGAGAAAGAAAATGATTGTTTTTGCGTTAAGGACTCAGCAGGGTCAAATACTAAATGCATTATATTCTGTTTTTTGCACAGGTGCTGGCATCTCCATAGTTACAGCAAACACACTGGTGGCTGTTTATTACAATGTCATCATTGCCTACAGCTTGTACTACATGTTCGCCTCCTTCCAGTATCCTTTACCATGGTCCAGCTGCTTCAGTTGGGCTGACAGTAACTGCAGCACCACACCATTAGGTATTGTTTATGTATCCTGTTTCTGTGTTACTGATCAAATCTGCTGTTGCTTTAGGTGCAAGTTGATTTGTTATTCTTGAACCTTGTTCCACTTTTATTATCAGAATCATAACGCCATGGAATGCAATGATTGTATACACCCTTCACATTGTTATTTTACGAAAACCACTCACTTGTCCTCTCTCACTTTTTAGTGTCTTGTAATGTAAGCGGTGTTTTAGTGGCCAACTGGACTCAGGAAAACATCACTTGCCCTTCATCTGACAAGATCACAGTTCCAGTGCAGAGTCCAAGTGAACAATACTGGGAGTAAGACTCATACACATAAAAGCAAAAACAAATACTAACGAGAATGAAAATAAGTTCTAAACAAGTAAATATATATAGTTGAGGCATCCAGGGAATATACACAAGTGAAATGTATACAAATAGAGGATTGTAGGGACAGGTAATTAAGGGTGGGGATAGAGAATAAATAACAGTGTAATCATAATAATATATACATCACTGCATTGTGTGGTATATTGTTCTGGATTAGGAATGATATGTTACATAATGTTCAAAATTGTTATTGGTCATATTGACCATGAAAGGGCGGTAGGGGGCTCTAGCACTGGCCCTTCACATGGTGAGTGGTCAAGAGGAGGGAACAATGATGAGTTGTTGGGGAGTGTGATGGCTTTAGGAAAATACCTGCTCAAGATTCCAGTGGTTCCTGTTCTAGTGGATCTGAACCAGTGAAAAAATATGGTGGTCATGCTTTGGTGTCAGTATAGTCAGATGTCTCTCTCCCTCAGTCGTGTGGCTCTGCAGAGGTCCAGTGGTCTGGATGAAACAGGACCAGTGGTCTGGCATTTGGCCCTGTGTCTGCTGCTTGGATCTTTAATTGTCGCTGCAGCGCTCATGAAAGGCATCAAGTCATCAGGAAAAGTAAGCCTATTCTCTAAAAACCATGTCCTTATTCACATTAATCACAACAATACAATACTAGTCATTGTGCAGAGTAAATAGTGATAACTACAAGGCCACAAGACATGATTTTTTAAAAGCCATGATAACAACATAGAAATGGACATGAATGCAACATATGCTGAAGCCATTTTTTTAACATTAAGATTTACATCCCACTTTTATTGCTCTGTGATCAGCTCCTAAGTTCAGCGTGTTAATGTCAGACCTTTTATCTGCAGGTTGTGTATTTCACCTCTACATTTCCCTATGTGGTGATATTGGTCCTGCTGATCAGAGGTGTGACACTAGAGGGTGCAAGAGATGGGATCGAGTTTTACATTGGTTCACAGTCTAATCTCACTAAACTGACTGAAGTACAGGTATGAACCCAACAGGCACAATATACAACATTAAAGCACCATCCTAAATCATCCTCATCGAGTCTGTTCTGTTTTAGGTCTGGAAGGATGCAGCATCTCAGACTTTTTTTTCCTTGTCCATTGCTTGGGGTGGAGTTACGACTCTTGCTTCTTATAACAATTTCCACAACAACATGTTCCTGGACTCAATTCTTATAACCCTTGTTAACCATGGTAGGAAATAATTTCAGAATCATTTTGGATGAAACGTTATTTTGAAACAAAAAAAGGGGGGTCCTCGAGTTACGACGGCCTTGAGATACGACGTTTTCGTGGTTACGACACATCTCCCATGAACTTCCTTGTTTCGGCTTAAGCGGTTTTCCCTGTAAATAAGTACAGACTTCGCACGGGAACTAGTTGGTGCCGGCTCTCCAACACCTCCACAGCTAGGCTACTCTGCGTTGTGTTTATTTATGTGAAATGGATGGCTGGCGGGGGGTGCAGCGGCAGCCGGTAAGGAGATGCACACAGACACAGATGGGTTCGGGATCGTGGCAATACCGTAGGTTTATTCACAACACAGGGTCGACACGGTTGATATCAGAAATCTGAAGGAAATGCTCATTACACTCGTGATCTCAACCCCTACGGTGTGTCACGAGGGACAAAAGGCAATTCACCCTAGTAAACTCTTATTTTAGCGTGGTGTTATATAGCCATCTAGTGGCACAACTTAGTATCTACCTTACATATGAATGTATGTTCCGACTTACGTCGAAATTCGGTTACGACACATTCTCAGGAACGGATCTCCGTCGTAACTCGAGGACCCCCTGTATTTATTTTTGCAGCCAATCTAATGAGAAAAAAAATGTCTTCATGCCATCAGACCTCAAATGATTCAGTGATATCCTGGTTACCTGCTTGTATGCAAACAGGAAGTCTGCATATAAACCTCCAACATGTGTGTTTTGCAACTCCTCCTAGGGACCAGTGTGTTTGCAGGTTTTGCCATCTTTTCAGTTTTGGGTCACATGTCTCACGTCTACGGAGAGCCCATTGAACATGTGGTACAGGAAGGTCAGAGACCAACAGTAGCTCTTACTGTCATGAACATGTCTGCAGTATGTTCGCTGATGTTTTCAATATCATTGTGCAGGGTTTAGCCTGGCATTCATTGCATATCCAGATGCTCTGACTAAGCTTCCCGGTTCCCCTCTATGGTCCAGCCTGTTCTTTCTAATGCTTTTCATCGTTGGCCTGGATTCACACTTTACATTAATAGGTGAGACTGCCATGTACCAGTCCCTCTGCTGTCATATGACCCTATCTGATATGCATCGATTCTCAATCTAACTTACAGGATCTGTTTTCAAATCCCTGTTTAGCATCCAGTTGGCTTACTGACTGTCATCTCTCCCATTACTCTTAGAGGTGATCTCCACCTGCTTATGTGATTCCTTCCCTGAAATCCTCAGATACAAACGTGCATTTGTGGCATTTGGGACGTGTCTCATCATCTTTTTCTTTGGCCTGCTATGTGTGACAAGGGTACAGTAGATCCACCCCAATATGAATATAGAAGGGTCTGATATTAAATTATCCTGTTTATATACATTGCATCCCTTCTCTCTCTCTCTCTCTCTCTCTCTCTCTCTCTCTCTCTCTCTCTCTCTCTCTGTGTGTGTGTGTGTGTGTGTGTGTGTGATATAGGCAGGAATATACTGGGTAAATCTAATCGACCAGTTTGCAGCCACGTGGGTACTCCTTTTTTTGGCTCTCATAGAAATCATTGGCTTCTGCTACATATATGGTAAACACAAATGGCCCTGGTGACTACATTCTGCTTGAAACTGTGGTAGTTAACATTTATGGCATCATGATACTGTGTATGAGACTGACTTTACTGAATTGAAAGTATCTGAGCTGTCTTTGATTCAGCACTCCTTGATTTAGCATATGTTTCTGATGCATTGCAGGGGGGAACCGTTTAATTAAAGACATTGAGATGATGATTGGGACTAGGAGCTTCTGCTTTTGGCTGTGGTGGAGAGTAAATTGGTTTGTCATCAGCCCCTTAATTACTTTAGTGAGTTTTGTTCTTTTTTTTCATTTTTGTTTTATTGAGCAAAGAGATATGTCATTTGTGATTTATTTAAAAAATGCCTGACCTAAAAAGTTAGACTCAAAAGTTTTTAGTCAGATGTACTAACATCCAAAAAGGACAATTTAGTTAAATAATATGTATAATCCTCTTTTATCCAGATAATCATGCTGCATTTAATTTCATTATCAATGCTAAAATAATGCATTTTTGGCTGGGTTTTTTTCCTTTTTGGGTGCAGCTATGTCACTGACAGTGTTGACAAAGTTTTATGTGGTTGTTACCGTATGTTTACTATGTATTCTGTTCTCTAGGTGGTCTTGATCTGGTCTCTGGTTAGCTTTGTCCCCCCCACCTATTCAGATGTCCCCTACCCAGCCTGGGGCTTGGCTCTTGGTTGGTGCATGGCTGTATTCATTCTTATGTGGATCCCTCTTTTCGCTGTGTATAATCTGATAAAGGCGAAGGGAAGCCTGTGGCAGGTGTGTTTACTGTCTTATTTACCAGAAAGTATTTACAATTGGCTTGACATGAAGTCCCACTATATCTGTACCCATACTGTATTCCATACCAGACTTTAATTGTACCAAACTTTCCACAGCGAGTGAAGACACTGTGCACGCCCTCTGAGGACTGGCATCCATACCTGGAAATCCACCGAGGAGAACGCTACTCAAAAAAAAACCCTGGCACCAGATGTCAGTAAATAATTAGCAAATGTAACTGTAATGTGCCCTTCAGGACTGATTTCTGTACTGATACGATGATAGTAGTTCACAGACATTCAGAAGGAACAATGTTATTAGTTAATAACATTGTTCCTATAAGACATTTAAAATTTGTCTTATACTGTATGTATGTCTTTTCAACAAGTCGGGTTTAATCAAGTTTTACCGGACCTTTTCAAAATGCTGCTGTTGTAAGTGTTTATTTTATCAATAAGAGTTACCATCATTGCTCCCCAATCTCCACACAGTTTCACTTGTGGGACTGATAAAATATCTATCAGTCTATCCGGTTTATGAATAACTACTCATCATTAACATGCAGAATTCTGTTAATAATGGGGTATATATTAAAACTGTTATAAGAGTGTGCGGTGACCCTCGACCCAACATGTGGAAAAAAACAACGTATGGTTTATACCCATTATAAATAGGTAGTCTCCAGTTTAGCTCACCCCCTAATACCCATGTCTCTGGACTGTGAGAGGAAGCATGAGGACCTGGACAGTGTTGGAGTGTAATGTCCTGATCAAGCATAGGAAGATTATGCAAAAGGTTGTAAGCTGTGATATCAGTTGTATACAAGTTATGCGTCATTACTATTGAATGTATTTTTTTTATTTTTACATACTTGAAATAAAGTACTAGCGGATTAGCATTAGAATTGTTGATAGGTGCGGCAGTTTTGTTTATTTCTTTACACTAAAACATAAAAACCAATATGAATTGGGATGTTTTAAATGTGCTAATTTGTGGTTTTGTGATTTTTGACCAGACACACACAGACACCACCATAGAGCTGAGGTTGCTTTAAATGTCATCTTTATTCAGAGCAGATCATTTAAGCCCAGTTGCAGCACTTGCAGCTGTTATCAAACACCAGGCCGACAGCACAGTGCTGGATGTAGGTTTCTCCTTGGTTGCAGTCATAGAACTGGTTCTTGTTGGATGGGTCTGGGTAGAGTCCATTGGCCTTCCCGGCACAAAAGCCACTGCCACCACCCGGCTGGGGCTCAGGGGGTGGGCTTTGTGTGACTGGAGGCAGGGGTTCAGGGTTAGAACTGCAAGCTGAGGAGAGATATGATAAAAGTTTAACAAACGGAAACCTTATCATTAGGTGTATTACAGGAGAATATGTGGCTAGAGCATACTTGTTCCAGTTCCCAGTCCACTCTTGAGGGTGCTGATTAGAGGGTTTCTTCCCTGGCCACAGAAAGTGCCAGTGAAGTCATCCAGATCCAGACTCCAAACCATGGCTCCACCAAAACCGTTCTGCTTCAACCACTGAACCTGTACAGTGGATGAGAAGTAAAACCAAGTGTTAACTCCACTTAAAATACAAACGTTTGAGGCTTAAATTAGGGAAAACACTACTGAAATGTTTTACCTTGATCTGGAAGCTCTTCACATCGTCATATCCAACCCAGGTTCCCTGGTTGTAGGCATATGGCACCTCCTGGGGACTGTCCCACGCCTTGGTGGCTCCCTGCTTCAGGAAAGTGCAGATCTAATAGAAGGAGAAAATTCAAATGAAGGATGTACACAAGATGTATAGTATGTAGTCATGTTATACTCAGATTCAGAAGAATAAAGTATTTTCAGTACCTCATAATAGGCCCAGAAGCCAGTCTGACGAGTGAACGGTCCAGCAGGTCCAGGTCCACTGGCGGGAGCTCCCACAGCTGTGGCTGAGGAAGCCAGGCGGAAGGTATGGCCATAGGTGGGGAAACCAACCAGAAGCTTCTCAGCTGGAGCACCGTTGCTCTTCCAGTATTTCATAGCATAGTCCTACACATGAAAGAGTATGTGCAGCATGAGCATCTATTCACAACAACATTCAATTAGAAAATCCTTCTAGTGGAAACAAAGATCTTCTCACGCACCACATTGAAGTAGATCATGGATCCCTGGTCAGCTGGGCCCTTGTAGAGAGGGCTGTTCTCACCAACGTGGGCCTCCCAAGCACCATGGAAGTCATAGGTCATGACATGAAAGTAGTCCAGCACACTGGTCAAAAAATACATGGGGATTAGACTTTGCTAGGTGCTGTGTACTGTACTAAAAATGTTACTGCATATAATGCTCCTACGCGCCAATCTGAGCAATCTGGTATCCAGAGTCAATGGTTTCTTTTCCAGCAGAGACAGCAGCAGTCAGCATCAGACGGGGACGGCTGGTCTTTGTGCCCTCTGCCTCAAAGGCGCTCATCATTTCCTTTATACAAGCAAAAAGACAGAAACACTTACAATCAGGTGTGTTTTTTATGTTTTTTTAAAAACTAAAAATTTAATTCAGAGGTTCATAAAAAATAAGATGAAACAATATTGCACTTTCAAAATCTATTGATATTATTTACTGTAGTGGCAGACTTCAGATAAACACTAATATCTATGACATAAAGATTTAATAACAACTTAGATTTGTAAGAAAAAATATAAATATTAATATATTTTAAAATATATAATCAAACCTACTCATCCTACCTTCTTGTACATTTTATAAAACCCCGGGTCATCATAGCTGGATATTCGTGATCATATATTGTAAAATATATTCATAAAAATGACTAACCTGGACCAGAACAGTGAAAAGCTGCTTATCCTGAGGTGGGGAGCCACGAGAGCCAGGATACTCCCAGTCGAGATCCAGCCCATCAAACCCATACTGACGCAGGAATGTGATCACACTGTTGATGAAGGTCTGACGATTGGCAGCACTGGAAACCATAGTTGTGAACCTGTAACAAGTCACAGAGACGGATGGAGCTATTCTACCCGTGCAACAAATTCTCCTGTTGAAAATATGAATCTTTATTTCATTATTCATTTCAACGTACTTCTGAGTACCAAAGTTCCATCCTCCAATGGCCAGCAGTGTCTTCAGGTTGCGGTTCCTGCAAGCAGTCACAGAATCAACATCCACACTTGTGTGTGAGAGACTATGCATTACAAAGGACCACTATGAGAATCGTTGTGTACTAACTGGTTCTTCAGGGCCTGGAACTGTCCGTAGAGTTTCTCATCATCCCACTCGTAGGTCTTGATTTGGTTGTTGTCCATTCCAGCAAAGGCATAGATCAGGTGGTCACAGAGACATGGGTCAATGTCGGTGGGAAAATACTTGCCTGCTCCAGGTCGGTACTGTCCCCAGTTGGTGAAATAACAGGAGAGGATGTACGACGATCCTGTGGCACATGGAACAATTGCTGTTAGACAGTGTTACCAATTTACATACACATGTACACTTGTACATCAGAGAATAAATATATTACCTAGCTGCGCATGCAGCAGGAGTGCCAGTCCTGCAGAAAGAAGAAATAGATTCACAAGGTGGCAGGTTGATTAGTTATGAAGAATAAATCTACATTATTTACAAGTTAAATTGTTCCTCAATGTGTGAAAAGCTTCTGTAAGTGAGGAGCGCAGCTCACCAACACAGATGAGAAGCTTGCCCATGGTGCCTCTGTACAACGATCCGATGATCAGCAACCTCTTTTATGCCCCTCAGGTTGTCTCCATATCTGCAGTATCTGTCAGACTATGTTTGATGAGGTTTGATTACTCAGCAAATGTGAGTGTCCGACTCATTCATTTATTTGGTCAAGACTGATAACCTTCATGTGACTTTTGATAAAGATATGATCTGATCAAATCATTTTCAAGGTTATCATATTGGGCAGAACAACGTTTCAATGTTTACCTGTTTCCTCGGCTACACTGTTTTGACTTTTAATGGTAAATGAATGTTTCCAAGAACTGTGACGATTTATACCGAGTAAAAGCTCTTGATGACGGGAACTGCCTAAATGTTAGTCACTATTTTCCATTTAAACAAGTTGTCTGAGATATGTGTTCAGTTTAGCTTAGTCTTTCTACTACATGTCTTATCGTCCTAACATGCAATCAGTAATTACTGTAAATCTGTCATTAAAATATAAATACGCCTATTGTCCTTTCCTGTCCTTCACTCAGTCACTCAATTTTCATCATTAGATTGATTGATAATCTTTAATATTCATGGTATATTATGTAATAATATTTATGCTCTCTCTATGATACACCATATTTTAATCTATAAAAAGTTTGCTTACCAGGATTTCTGCTTTATTTGTAACTTGTAGACATTTAGAGAGAAAGATCTGTGTAATAATGTAGTAAGAATGAAATGAGGCCAAAAACAGTCAACATACATTTTCTGCATTAAGTGAAACATAATGTTTTTTGAAGGTTCATAATGGAGGTATGTTATTCAAGATTGTACAGGGTATTATAGGGCATTCTTGTCAATTCAAGAAGAAAGACACTTTTAACTTAAGACACTTTTACAATTATATTTGCAAAACCTGATAAATAACAACCTGAATTAAGTCCAATAAAAGGGCTTTAATATAAAAGGATACCAATAATTATTTATTGAATATTTATTCCATTTTTAAATTATATTACTATATAAACCTTATTATTGTAATTTGTGTTTGTTGTTTATAACTTAACATATTTTTAAAATAAAGCTTCCCTGCAGAATATATTTGTATATAAACTTGCTTTGTGAAAAAGAACAGATCATTTGATGCACTATCAAATCTCCCCACAAGATAGAGCCAATAAGATATGTAACATCCTGATCCATTTGTATAAGGTGAAAGAATCACATACAGTTTAATAATATGTTTTCCAATATGTAATAAATGCACTCAGGACAGATATTAACCTCAAACACAACAAATTATGTTCTTTATTGTTGTAGATGATTTATTTTACATTTATTAACGACAAACAAAAATGTGTGTATTTTACCATAGCAACCCTTCACAGGAAAATTGCCGATAAACACAGACCTGTTGTCATCCACACACCACAAACAAACACTTATTCACACAAACACACAAACAACAAAGTAGTAATATGAATCATTGAAACTATGAATAATCACGTCTACATGTTTTCTCTTCTGTTGCTTGATGGATAAAGCCAATAAAATGGATCCGTCAGCACTCGTGTTATAAATGATATAATAACAAATATTACTGAAGCTCTGTAATTACAATACATTCATTTCTATTTGCAGATCTTCCCAGCAGGGGAACTGTTGTGATGAAGAGGTACAATTAACAAGCACTCTGCGCAGCATATGGGATTTTTTGAGCTGATTGTGTGAAGATCCTCAGAGATGTAGGCGTGCATACTGAATGTGCAAAAAGCCTCCGTTTGTGTTTTGCTTTTCAGTTGTGAAGCATCACACCTGTGCTTCTGGCATGATATCATACCACACATACTGCAAAAAAACACATATCAAAATGTGAATGTGTGAGGGACACTTAGTGTTCACTTCCCTCGACCTACCTCTGCTCCCTCCACGCGCCACCCATCAAAAAATGCAGGCTTCTCAACAACCCGTTGCTATTGGATACTGCTGGGCTTGTCTCCATGGCAGCAACTTCTCAATCATTTTCTCCCTGCCATGTTTCTATGTGCACACAGCCACTTTAGCAGTTTAGCTGTAATGTGGGAGGCTTGTCCTTGAGTGTCGCTGCATTCAGACGGTGAATAGTCCACCTGTGAACAAATTCAAAAGCTGTGAGAGGAAAGGTGAGTGGGCTGCGCGTTGAATTAACAGTTCCACCTAAATGTCTGAGTAGTAGCCCCCAGTAGTGTGTTTGTGTGAATGCATGAAAGTCTGGTAGATGAGTCACATTCCTAAACTTGACCAGGCAACTTGCCTGTTTATTAGAAACAGAGTCAAAGAGTCAGTTTATCAGTCATATTGCAGAATGACAGATTGAATTAATTTTTGCATCCTCTGAAGATGTCTCAGACAGGTAAAGTCAGCTCTCTGTAGCTGAAATTTACCAAGAGAAGGAGAAATGTCAAGCAGAGATAGAGGCAACTTAAAGGACTGAGAAGTGAGAGATAGGAGGATATGCAGAGCTGACTTTCTTTCTCCAATAAAAGCAACAGCCCCCAGTGTTGCTATGGCGACCTCCTCCCGCTCACTTCCTTTCAGCAAGCTACCACTTATCCTTGCAGGGCATGTGGGTGTGTGAGCTTTTGTGTGTTGGCTCCTGAATGAATCAAGCAAATGAAGGGGAAAGGCACTAGAGTCCAAGTCTGACTGTTTCTCAGACACACACACACAAACACAGCCTTTCTGTATATTCTCTCTTTCTCCTCTTTCATCTTACAGTATATTCTGCAGTGGCTGCTCTCTTTTTTTTCTGTCCTTCCCAACCTACTCTGATTTTCAACAACCACACACCCACTCAAAACACACATATTCCCCACACTACTCTCTGTAAATGTCAACCAACCAACGAAACGAAAACTGATATAAAATAAGGGGAGTTATGAAAGCTGGTCAGCGATTACCAATACAAATAAGGTGAATCATCTATGAATCTAAGTCGCCTTCCAACTATCACAGGACCAAGTGATTTGAAATCAGAGGACATGCACTGCAAGATAATACAACATAACACAGAGAAAGAACTTCATGTATGCATCTCAGTATGTTTTCATACTGTGGTTGCGATTCAGCGTTGGCGTATTCTTCGCCACTGACCAGAAGCTCTGCTCCCACCAACTCTCTTCACTATTCACAAGCGCTCAATAAACACTGCTAAATAACAAACAAATATTTCCATGGAAGTTTCCGTCTACTGCAATGTTTCATCCAGCAAACACTGAATGTTAAAATGTTAAGAAAACATATATAAAATTTCACTAACCACTTTGCAGCAATTAGTAGATCTGTGACGTTTTGTTTATGCACTCACTCAAACTGTGATTCTGCAGTGGGACCCATCAGCTTCCTGTTGAGTGTCAAACATTAAGACTTACTACAAGCTGATTTAGGGCAAAAAGTGAAACACACTTCTTTAGAATATAATGTCATGTTTACTCTCATTACTATCCTCATTACTATCATTTACTTACTACATATTTGGATCCCGCAGGGAATTACTAACAATGCTGCATGCTGTACTGCTGCAGCCCCGATCAATCCACAAAGTACAGTGCGCCTCCAGTCCAGTCAAATGCTATTGCTTTTTCCATTTTTTCAGTGCATAGCTGAATTAATGAGATGAGTTATTCCTTATTGAGCTATGGTGATTTTCTGTGCTTCAGTTTGTCCTAACCTCTAAATGTCACTGCACCTTCTCTGGACTAAATGACTTGCACATAAATTACCACCGGATGCCACCACGTCCTATAATGGAAACGTATTAAATAATAATAATATAAAATTAAAGTCAATTCACACTTGCTTTTTCTGACCTTCACTCTATCATGGATTTTCATCAAAGCACAATTAAATGGAAGCCCATCACAATCTGCTGCAGAATTTAGCATGCATTAATACTGTATTAAAAGTTACACAGTTAAAAACAGTAAATACAAATGATGATTTGTCTCTGCTGCTTTGTTACATGTTAAATATAACCTGGTGTAATAGGCAGAACCTTAATCTGTGGTCGATGGCAGAACGCTAAAATGCTGTTAGGAGCTAAAGCCAATTTCTCATCCAGCATTAAAAAACACTGCAAATAAGGCTTGTGACACAGGGGAAAAAAGAGTGAGAGAGTGAGACAGGGAATGGAAAGAGAGGAGAAGAGACGAGAGAGACTCAGCAGCAGAACACACCTCGTCACCTCTTTCGCTGGAGGGGGAAAGAGAGAGAGAGAGCGAGAGATTCAGTCTGTGCCAATTTTCTCTACAGCTCCAGAGAGAGCGAGAGCCCGGCAAGTGATATTTCAGGAATCTTAAGAGGAGAGGACAGAAAAGCATCCCTGCACGTGAAGCATCTGCAAAGGAAAAACTGACAGCGAATGAAGAGGGCGAGAAACAACAGGAGAGAGATGTAGTTGGTGCGGTAAGAAAAAAAACGACTCCTAAATATTTCGATTAAACAAACTGTCACCCAGATAATCAGCCGTGGATGAATGCGCATCAAGTTGAAGCGGGATGTTATGGTAGCAGCTGTGTGTTAGAAATGGAGAATCGTTGGAGGCTATGATGGCAGATGCAGGGTGCTGATTTTTATTTTTTTATGTTATTGTTTATGTGTATGTTGGTAATCTGCATCCAGCACCTCTGTCTCTGTCATACATCCTTCTCACCCGCTTCCTAAATCCTCCCTCTCACTCTGTTTTTCTGTCCTGTTGCGGTGTCTCTCCCACTACACAAATCTTATGTAATGGACCATCTCATATTGCTACTCTGTATTTCTTGTCTTCCTCTGGTCATTAGTAAACATACAGTATATGTTGCCTGGGCCTTCCAGGCTCTCTCATTCGGTTACACTGAAGAAAGCTAAGTCAAATGGAAATGAAGATGGCAATACTGTACACATGTCCATTATGATCAACTTTCAAGGCACTGACTTGTTGACAGTTGCTCTTTAGGTAATGGCTGACCATTATTAACCACCACAGAATTATCACAGTTAAATTGCACGACATGTCTTAGGAATTTCAGGATTTGTTTTGAACTTCAACCTAAGAAATGGCACAGAGTAAGGTGCAAGGGCGGGGCTACAGACAGGTGGGCGGGGACACCGGTGAAAAAATGAGCAGGCATAAATTATGAAACGTATGTGTTTGAATTAATACATTTATAGATAAACAAAAACAACTCACCACTGATGTATTTCATGGGGACAGTGTTGCTGGCCACCCTTTTTTAACCAGTGCATCAAACTCTGGTGCCATTTTTGTTGTGGAAATCCACAGGACGGTGCTCAGGTGTTCATCAGTCAGCTGGGCTCTGTGACCCGTTGTGTTTCTGTACATCACACATAAGTAAACAGTGATCCCTCGCTATATTGCGGTTAACTTATCGCGGCTTCGCCGTATTATTTAATAGTACTGTACACAATGCAAACCCAGTGCTGCGCGCCAGTACCACTTCCGCAAGTTTGCCAACGTGACATTGTACGGGGCACACTATTGGCTAATGGAATGGAAGGCGACCAACCACAGCACTGTGTTCTGCGTCACATTGACGGCTGATCGCTGCGCGTAGTGTTACTCTGCGGTATTGTGTTTTTGTGAAATTTGAAAAAGTTTGAATTTAGTTGGAAAGTGTTTAAGATCATATGAAGTGTTTGGACGAGTGTTCGAAAGGTTCATAATAGAATGGGAAAGGTTCATAGGAGTGTTGGAAGGATTTATAAAGCCTTAAAATATATATAAATAATAAAATTAATATAACACAGTATCTTCTATGTCATTTGTTGGGTGTTTGAAAACTCTGCCTCATTCACTGAGGCAAAAACTTGAAATTGTCCTTTAGGACTGAGTCAGACTGGAGATCAGTCAGCTCCTATTATAATTCCTGTGCTTCATGTTAAAACGACAGACAACACCGGAACCAATAAAATAGCAGTTAGGCTATTCAAACCTAACACTTTACGACTTGCTAAGTCATGAGGTGTTTGCCCAAAGAAAACAGCAAGGAAGTCAAATAAGGGAAACTAATTTGTTTGATCAGCTACAGTCAATGTTATGTGTAGGTGAATGTAACTGACCATGAGAAGAGTGTGTAGGAGGGAAACAGATCTTTTGTTCTATTGTGTATTGTTTGACTAAAACCTCTTTTAAATGAATCCCTAAGGTAGTCTGTAATGTGTATGCTGGAGACAGCTGGACAGTAGTTTGATTCAGGTCTCTAAATAAACCAGCTATGTTTAGGTAAAAATATACAACATCAACTCTTGACTCACAGGCCACTTCAGACTGTGGATTATGGTCAGCGTAGCTACGTGCAATCATACACTGAAACCTGAGTCAGAGGAGTTACAAGGGGAGAAATAAAGGCCCTTAAGAGCAAAAATATTCACTACTTATCCACAGTGAAAAGACACAGTGGAGAGCTGAGAGGAGAGAGAGCGTACCAGTGTGTTATTTCAAATTGAAAGGCAACTCACTTCAGCACACACATGCTTCGCTGCAACTGCCAATAATGAGCATATTGTAAATGATCATCGAAATTAAATGATGAATCCATCATTGGGTGAGAAGTGAATGGATGACAGAAGAGTTAGACCAACCCTAGGAGGCGTCACAGGTGCACCTGAGCTCAATGGAAACAGTCAATTGTTTCTCCTTCTTGTGATATAGCAGTCACCTCTCCACAATTTGGCCTCATCACATAACACTTGGCAGACATCAGAATCTGCAGACTTGCACAGAATCAGTCATGCAAACTGCGGAAAAATAATATGCAACTTTATTTCTAACCACGTAAGACACGCCTGATTTTGTGGAATATGTGGAGATCAGTGCAGGAGCAGTTTCCCAGCCTCAGGTGCATAGCCATGGTGAGTTTATGCTCGGTTCTGTCACTGTTGTTTCATCTGTGCTCCTATCAACTGATGCACAGATTGGGCCAAAACAAATTCCAAACAAAATCTCAAAACACCAAGACAGAGTGAGGATCGTAGGTTTGTTTCCATGGCAACTGTGCATCAAGTCATGCATGGTATCTTGGCCTGAGAAATGAGTGTTTCCAACGCAGTATTTTTTGACACCAACACAAATGGTTGTCTAAATGTCTATATACCAAATGCTTATATTTTTAGTTGTTAAAAATATTATAAACTCTACCATCAGTTTGAGTGGATTTGTATGGATGTTGTGGGAAAAAGGTAAAAAAATACATCTAAAATAACATTTATCTGACAAATATCACATATGGAAAATCATATGTCAATGTAGCCCCTACACCGTACAATTCAAATCTGTAATCTGATCTGATCTGAGTATGTGAGTGTACTGTCGAAGTCAGTGTTACTCAGCTTGCTTCATTTGTATGCATGTCATTACCAAGACAAGCACCCAGATTTTGATTTTCATTCACCAGACAATTTTTTTTCCATTAAGTGCAATTCATTATTCACTCTTATCAAATGATTCCTGTAGCAGACCAGATTAGGTGTTTTCAGCCCGACAAGCAGCAACCAGCAGAGAACGTTTGTGACTTAGTCTTATGCAGGCTCAAAGTAAAACTGACAGACCACAGTTTTTGTCTATTTTTACTCCCACGTCGTCCACAAACATGCTTCCCTCTCTGTCTTCTTTTGTTTTCATACCTCTCTATGTTTCAGTGTGCCAGTCGACAGAAAAGATCAAATAAATGCTTCTTTCTTTCTCATCGGTCAATACAAAATTGACAAAAAAATGAAAAGTAAAATTGATTGTAAATTCTCATTCCACAGTTCTTGTTTCTGAATTCCAGTTTCTTTCTCCTCTTTCTGTCTCACAGACCCCTGAGCTGCCCTGCTGCTGTGAGCTGTGAGTCCTCGACCTGGAGCCAGGATGTGAGATGGATGTGTGACATGACATTGAGCGACAGCCACTGAGGATTCCCCCTTCATTGCAATCAAATCACACATAAACCATTCTTGGTATAGTAAGACAAGCGTAGCCTCAAAGAGAAGATACATGTGTTAAGCTTGTGCAGAATGTTGTCCTCTGTATAATTGTTCTCCAATTGGCTACCACCTGCAATTATAACATCCCTGTTCCAAATGATTCATCTCACAGCAAACTCTTCCTCACGTTGTTGAATCAGCTTCTCTGACCTGTGAGGATTATGAGGCCGACTTCAGTGGTTCTCCAGTCACAGTGTCTCCTGTGGGTGTTGGTTAGTGTGTGTGTGCCGTGTGTTGTGGGCTCACTACCTCGGGCTCTACCATGGCATGTGCCCTGCCCCGTGCGGTGTGTGTGCCAGATCAAGCCATGGTTCTCCCCTGATTCGGTTTATCATGAAGCTCCTACTGTGGACTGCAACGACCTGCTGTTGACTGAGCTCCCCTTACCTATACCCCCGAACACACACACCCTGCGACTGCAGAGTAACCTTCTGTCTGAGCTCAACGCTGAAGTGCTGCACAGACTCCCCAACCTCACTGACCTTGACCTTTCACAGAATCGCTTCAGCCATGTACGGACAATAACTCAGAGCTTCTCCCTGCCCTCTCTGTTGTCTCTCCACCTTGAGGAAAACCATCTCAGTCACCTCCCTGAGTCTTCTTTCTCCTCACTGCCAGCTTTACAGGAACTTTTTCTCAGCCACAACAACTTACACTTAATAGCCCCTGGAGCCTTCACAGGTCTCCACTCTTTACTGCGCCTTCACATCAACAACAACAAACTCACCACTGTTGACCCTCGCTGGTTCAGGGCTTTGCCACGTTTGGAAGTTCTCATGCTTGGGGGAAACCCTGTGGAGGCACTTCCTGAGAAGGGCTTCCTGGCTCTTAAATCCCTCCAGAGTCTGGTCCTTGGTGGTATGGGTCTGCGAGGCCTAGCTGACAAAGCACTGGAAGGGTTGGAAGGCTTGGAGAGCCTCTCCTTCTATGATAACTTGTTGACCAAGGTCCCCACACAGGCCCTGAAGAGAGTGCCAGGACTGAAGTTCCTTGACCTCAATAAGAACCGCATCAAACTGATTGAAACAGGAGATTTCCGGGACATGGTCCATTTGAAGGAGCTTGGCCTGAACAACATGGAGGAGCTCGTTTCTATTGAGAAAGGCGCCTTGGAGAATCTTCCTGAGCTTACCAAGCTGGAGATCACCAACAACCCACGTCTGTCCTTCATCCATCCGCAAGCTTTCCTCCGACTGAGCAGGCTGGAGACTCTCATGCTCAACTCCAACTCTCTGAGCGCTCTGCATCAGCACACCATGGTCTCTCTGCCCAGTCTTCAGGAGATCAGCTTACACTCCAACCCACTACGATGTGACTGTCTGTTTCACTGGGCCGCTGACGACGCCTCGCACGCTCGCACTGAGAAAAGCACAAAGACAGATACAGAAACAGCTCGAACGGTGCGTTTTATCCAGCCACAGGGCACCTTGTGCTCTGAACCACCAGAGCTCAGAGCTCGCAGGGTGAGAGAGGTGTCTTCCAGGGAAATGTCGGCCACCTGCCTCCCCATGATCCCACCTGGCTCCCTCCCATCCTATGTAGGAGTAAGAGCAGGAGGCAAACTGCTTTTACACTGTAGAGGTCTTGCAGACCCACAGCCTGAAATGCACTGGGTGACTCCCTCTGGGCTGAAACTTGGTCCTGCAACCAGCTTAGCAACCAAAGGTTTACCAGCTCCTGCTCCCTGCCGCAATCTGACCGCCACTAGAGGATTCAACAACTCATCTCCCTGCAACCCCTCCAAACACTACCGTCTACTGCCTGAGGGAACGCTGGAGATCAACAAGATCACCCCCAGTGAGGCCGGACTGTATACCTGTGTTGCAGAGAACGTACTGGGAGCTGATACACGCAGTGTTACTGTGGGTGTGCACAGCAGAGAGAAGAAAAGAAAAGGGGGAATGACAGCTAATCTTAAGGGATTTCCTTTCCCTGGCATGGATGCCAGGTTTGTGGTCAGAGAGGTGGGACAATACTATGCTATCTTGTCCTGGCAGAGTGGGCGTAACCTCCCCTCCACTCGCCTCTCCTGGCAAGCCATATACTCCAACGCCCACACTCCCATATACACGACACGCGTTCTGGCCGGCGCGCAGAGTTTCAACCTGACACACCTGCAGGCAGAGACTTTTTATCGCGTGTGTCTACATTTAGGGATGACTGACGACGACGGACATGGCAGCAGGAGATCGAGAGAGAGCATAAAGCCTCAGTGTGTTTCGTTCAAGACAAAGGACGTCCCAGAGCCTGAACCCAGCCTGCACCTGACCCCAGAGCTGACCTCCACAGCGGTTACACTGTTGCTCCTCACGGTCATACTGTTGCTACTGGCAGGTCAGGGCTGGGAGACTCTGCCCAGTGATGGGAAAGGAAAGCTCCTCACTACTGTCCTCCATAAAAGTCCTAAAGGTCAAAACAACAAACAAAGCAACAAACATCCGCCAAAACAGGACGAGAAACTGCTATTACACGAGCACTGCTGAGATGATCCAGATTGAGGTATCAAGTAGATTTGATGACATTCAAAACACCAACAAAAACACTGACACGCATACAAAATATACAAAAATGTCCAACATCAAATCAGAGGAGCCAGCTCAGTAACATGAGGTAGAGAAATTTGTATTTATTTTATATACAATACAAAGTATATATTGAGATTATTTCCGTGTGCATAGGTATGTACTGAATTTCTAAAACCCCCTAGCCAGGGAAAATAAACTGGACAATCAAAGGGTGAACACAGGAGAAACAAATGAGTCTGAGCTGCTGACGACCACTGGACTGAAACTGAAGAAAACTTGATTATATCGAAGGCCGGACAGTTACAGGGAAGGGCAGCTCAGACCGCCAGGGTATTTTTTATGTTGCTCGTGTACATGTTCCACAGACTGAACGATGCGGGCTAAAACTCTGCCATGACACTGATACTGAATCCAATTCCTGCTTGCTTGGGCTCTTTTCGTCAATGTGATGTAACGACCCTTTTGCTTAGCTATCAGTGCATTGGACTGGGTTGTCGATCTTGCAGTAAATATGTATATATATATATATATATATATATATATATATATATATATATATGTATATATATAGAGGAAAGGTGATTCAGATGTGATTGTGTTAAATTCTATTTTGAACTATTAAATAAAACCTTTTTTTTAATTACCACATTTGAGTTGAGATGATACTACAGTAAAAATGCAGTAACATGAACATTTGATAGATCACAGAGGAAGACCAAGGCAGATGATTGGTGTCCCTTCTGCAGGTACAATTTTTTTCTTATCTGTATGCTGCTGGTGTTCCTCCACCAACAGGAATAAATAGGATTATAGATCAGAGCAAGCATCTAACGCCTACTGTGTAAACACAAGACACAGTGTGTCCCCTGCTGGATAAGGCCAGGAACTGCAACAGGAAGATTTCAGGGGTCAAGGAAATTCAAGTCTTCCAAATTTCTCAACGATCTTTTAATACGAAATCCCAATTTGTGCATGTCCACCCAAAAAATGATGGAGTATCAATTTAAGAAACCAACTGAACGGTCTGCTTGTTAATGGAGCATCTTAACTGCACCTGAGCTTGAAAATGGAAACTGTCAAGAAAAAATTCAGACTGAGCCTTTAATGTAACAGGTAGGTTTGAGTAACTTTCACCAGGCATTGGATTTTGTATTTATTCACACAAAACATAATACATCTCTTTCAATAAGGCAACACAATTCTGTATATACATACAATTGTATATCTGTATACTGTATTTTATGTTGTTATTCCTCCACTAACAACATGCCATTCTTACCTGTCACTATCAAGGTGAAATAAATATGTTAGAAAGTCATGAAAAAGACTACAAGATGCAAAAAATTCAAGTATTACTGTTACGTCCAATCCACAACCCTGCAAACATTACTGTATTTTGTGGTTATTGATATATTTCAGCTATTTTTTTTCAAATTTTCTAAGAGCAGACAGTGAGTTCAGTGGCTTGCTGGAATATAAAGAAGCCATTTTAAGCAAAGATCATAATGAAAAACATAATTCAATAGAAGTTAATAAAAGATATTTCTTTTCACAAACAGCATAAACAGTAATTGCAGTCATTATTCTCATTACATTAACACTGACATCATTATTAGGTGCTGAAGCGGGGGTCATCCCTAAATGATATGCGCTGCTTCTGGTTTGAAAATGTAACTGATGCGTAATAAAAATCTTCCAGTGTGAAAATGGTCGTCCACGGTAAAGAGCATGCTGAAAGTACTGTACAGACTGATGCCAAGTGAAACTGTTTCGTTAGTACATTAACCTTTGTCCTTATAGCTGCATTTACAAAAATAGAACTCTATTCTGCATTAAAAATGACAGCAGTGTTACAACTGGACAGCACATTAAGTGACATGAATGAAGCGCACACGAAGTTAAGAACCAATAACACCGTAGTAGAAACCTTTAAAAAATGACAACAAGCAGTAAAACTGGATTTCAGACCACTGTATAGAAAGCACATAATTCTTTATGCTCGTATGAGCCGCACTAAATGCTCCAGATGCCCAAGGCCATGTCTCTCAGCTGTGAGGCAAACAGAGCTGCTGTTTTTGTACCCTTGAATTCTCAAAACTGCAGATTAATTCAAACACCAGGGGCATCAAACACTTGGAATGTGAAAGTAAGTTTGATTTAAACAAAACCACCGTACGAAAGAAAACCACTTAAATGTATCCCTATAACTTTCAAGTATGGTTTACACTTAATTTTAACCAATATACAGACAACCTGTAACCCATTGTAGCATATTCAGTGAGATTAATATACCCACTGTTTACAGCTATGAAAATGTTCATTAGTCTGAGGAGAGTCTGAAGAGAGGACAACAATGTGAAACAGCACGTATGAGTAAACGATGCAATTACAGTATGTAGAAGATAGTGTATATAAATTAGTGTATGAACCAGATAATCAAGGGGAAGAATGTAAAACATATGTGAAAAAATATATAAAATTAAAACGTTCCCTGGCTTTCTCGGCTGACTTCAAAAGCCTGTGATCTCTGAGCTCTAGAACATAAATAGTTTTACTATGTTAAATTGGGCCCCAAAAATGAGACTGAGATTTTTTTTCCCCAACCATTCTAGGAGATCAGATCATGTTTAGATTATCGTTACCTTTTTTAAGATTACTGATTGATTCGAAAGACACATTATTTACTAGAAAAAACCTAAAATAATCTTTATATTGATGAATAAAAGAATATATTAATAAATCATAAAACAATAAGCAATTTAACAGTTCTGCCCAAGTCTACCAGACATTGCAGCATTAACATCCTGTGAATAACAGGATTTTTCCTTGCAAAGAACTGTATCTTTCATTTCTCATCTGCGACATTTTCAGTTGCTGACTTTTGTCTCCTCCTCTAAATATTTCACCTCATGAGACAGCACGATGCAAAACAGAACACTGAACTCAATTATCCACAAACATCACGTTTAATACCCTGTGACATCAGCTGTCCCTCGAACTGGAGTGACATGATTCTCAGTACAGGTTTCTAAGCGTATGAACTCTGAACCAGCTCCTCCTTTGTGACATTTCAGTGTACCGGTACCTCCTTCCTGTGTCAGGGCAGATAGAATCAAAGTGCACGTCAGTAGCTATGTCATTTTTGTTACCATGGAGACCAACGGACCCTGCATTTGACTAAATTATACTTAAATAATTTACATATTAGTGCAGGTTTCCATCTATATTCATCATTGGATTACAGGCAGTATTTTACAGACATGTACCTATATAGTAGTAAATAATGAAGTTGTTGCCTAGAGACTGCTCTGACTGCGCATAAATGAGATTCAATCACTAGTGTCTACCACTTCCAGGAGTGCTGCTCTATAAAAGGACCCTGGCTTCTGACCTTCCTTTCTTCCTTCCTCCCTCCCTAAAAACATCTTTTCTATTTGTTGAAGCATGTAGCATCACAAACATGAGGATGTACAGCAGCTTCCAATACTCTGAAAAGTACTTTAAAGTATTTTAAATCATTTGTGGTTAAATTCATCAAAAGATTGAGTGTACTCATCAAAAGAAAACATGCAGTGCACATGGGCATGCGCACACATACACACACACACACATACACGCATGCGCGCACGCACGCACACGTGCACACACACACACACGCACGCACACACACACATCTCAGCTGTAGTTGTAGGTGAAGTTATATGAGCTAGGCTCCTTTGGGACCGGAGGTGGGGCTTCGGGGATAGTGATGTTCTCAAGGTCAAGGAGGCGGAGCTTCATTTCCATGCTGATGAGAGTATCTAGGTCACTGCGTGTGAGGTCACTGCCCATCTCTCTGCCCAGCAGCGCACACAGACCGTCAGTCCAGATGCAGTACTGCTCCACAAAAAAAAAAAAAATCAAAACACACACACACAGAAACGTCCATGAATGAAACAGGGCAGACAATAGAAATGTAAACATTGTTTACAGAGCTCAAAAATATCATCTCTACTGTCTTCTTTACTAAAAGCAGTATCTCTCTATTTCCATATGTTTGACCCAGTGTTCCTCTAAGGCCAGTGTTAGACAAAAGGCCCAATGTTTCTGGGGGGGGACAATAAAATACATACAAAAGGTAGAACACTTAACATACCATGATAGCTAAAAAACATACAGAAATGTAAACATTGTTTACAGAGCTCAAAAATATCATCTCTACTGTCTTCTTTACTAAAAGCAGTATCTCTCTATTTCCATATGTTTGACCCAGTGTTCCTCTAAGGCCAGTGTTAGACAAAAGGCCCAATGTTTCTGGGGGGGACCAATAAAATACATACAAAAGGAAGGTTTTTTGCTGACCTTACCTCATATTTGTTTGGTGCAACAAAATTGAGCGTCTCATCTGGATCATAGAGGACAGAGAAGGCCAACTCCAGCACCTCCTGAGAGAGGTCAAAAAAACACAATGTTCCTATACATACAGTATATATCTCTAAATAATCTTCCTCACAGTATGTACCTTATTTTGTTTCAGAGCACTTTTTTCTTTCATATGAGGGCAGTCCTTCCCAGTTACCACAGACTTGATGTCAGATACAGGGACTAGAAAGAATCCAAACGTAAACAACATATGTAAAGTCTATTACTGAAGTGGTCATGGTATGTATCATGAAAAGGCTTATTATTAGGAAGTGAAGCTATTTTTAAAAGGTTTTACTACGTCCTACTTTTGTCACTGAGGAGTTCAAAAGGCACTTCACCCTGGGGAGACTCATCCAGGTCCCCATAGTGCAGCACTTTGTGATTCAGGGAGAGTCTGCAGAACCAAAACTTCTCTACACAAAAACACAGAGAATACATGGCTTGGCTGATCAACAGCACCAGTAAAATGCAGAGTGGCTGCATTAGTATGGATGTTCACCATTAACTGTCAAACCATTAACCAACAATTAGAGTCCTAACCATTGGCATCCATACCATCACAGTAGGTGTTGTCCACCGCAGGTCTCACAGTTAACCAGTGAGTGTGTTGTCTAAACACAACATTTTAATATTGTCCATTAATGGATTCACTGGTATTCACAGTATATGTACCTTGCCTTCTGCGGTTCCCCAGTTTACGAAAGCAGCTCCCCTCACACAGCCGGTTGAGTCGCTGTTGTTTGATGAGCTCTAAGATCTCAGGCTGAATTCTCTCTCGTAGTTCACTGTGGCACAGTTACAACTTCAGCAACAGGAACAAACACCCGTGCACACAAATGTGCACAATACTGACTAAGGCGGGAAATCTTGTTTGACAAAAACAAACAAATGAATACTTTAATAGTTGAAACAGAGGGCGTGTAGACTCAGACGTACATGATAGGTGGAGACTGGAAGTCATCCTGGCTCATCCTCTCTGACTGCCGCAGACGCAGGATCTCAGAATAGTTGAGGCCTCTTAATTTGTTCTTAAGCTGGTCTAATGACGACGGCTTCATCGCCAGGGCCCTGGTGATCTGCTCACGGACCACCTGCATCACCTGACCACAGATAACACACATACGAGCACATATGGAAGTGGTCAACAATATGGTTGAGCTGAGATGCACCAACGTAAGTGCTCAGTGTGTTACAAACAACAAAGTGATGACTGGGATACAGATGCAGCACAATCAGAAAAGATCTGAAAAAAAAATCTGAAAAAAAATTTAAAAGGGTGACAAAATGATTCTTCTGAACCTCACACCTTGTTGAAGTCCTCAGATGTGGCCCTCATCTCCTTCCAGGTTTTATTAAGCAGCTGGATGCAGACACAGAAGAACTCCTCCCACGCACGGTCATGGGTAAAGAACATGGGGTGGTAGTCGTTGCAGCCCTCATTAGCTATGCAAAGACAGAAGACAAGGCCAGTGTGCAGAATGCAGAATGGTAGGACATGCAGCAGGCTTCCTCTTGCAGGAACTGTGGACCCTGCAGGTAAATCTTTTGAGTCTTAACTAACAGTACACTTTACAGATATTAGACCAATAACTTACGCAACTCTCCAACCTGGAGTATCTCACACAACATTCGAGTCAGTTCAATGGCACACCGGCCAAAGGGACATTCATGCTTGTCCTCTCGGCTGCTGTTCTCCAGGACAATCTGTCACGGTTGAGGAGACACATTAGATGTGCTTGACTTCTAAACATTTGCCAGCTGTGCAAATCTCAAAGCCCAAACTGACCCTGATGTACGTGTCCTGGTGAACTTTGGCCAGGTACAGCATGTTGTCCAGTGCCAGCATCCCTGGAGGAGTCTGGGTGAAATCCATGGCTGGGTTTACATGGTTCTACATTAGAAACAAGAGAAGACAATTAAGTAGCTTAAAATGTTTTTATTTGCATTTATTTATATAACTACTTTCACAAGTGCCAGCTCTGCAACCAGAAGACACTGTAGACTCACAGTGAAACCCAGCATCTTGTAGTCCTTGGTGTACATTGCCTTTCTCTTCTCTGTACCAGTGGGGTCATTTTCTCCATCAAAGGCAATCCTACGCAGCTCAAAAATGATATCCCTCTGGGCCTAAGCCACACCAACAAGACTTATTATCAGCATAAACAGTAAAGTAAGTAGTAGGAAAAAATCATCTACATTTATTTTGTAACACAAAATGGAACAGGAATTAGCCTTTAAAAAACATTAAGAAAACAGAGAAACATTTTAAACACGTACCTGGTCATTAGGATCCATTTTAGTCATCATTCGTTCTTCTAAAAGGTTAAAGGTCAACACCTGCAGCACATAGAGCTGATGTGCCATTTCAGCTTTAATTGGTCGATTACCTCTTATAACATGCTGGAAAACAAGAACCTGAAGTTAAAAACAGAATCGCTACATAAAGAAATTATACTTTGATAAGAATCTGAAGAGCACAAAGTTCAGAAAATCGCCCGGACATAAAGTACTTATCAGAGTATAAGTAATTTTTGTCATAACAGACACTGTTGCACTTCATGGACTTCATGCCATATCACATTTACTGGTTCTGTGTCAGAGCATTAACCAGACACACTTAGGTATCATTAACATTTATGATACTCACGTTGAGGATGATGGATCGCAAATGTTTCTGGGCCAGAGTGCTTGCCATCTCCTGAATGAGAGAGACACAATAATTCATCACGCGTGAGATGAGGAAAGATGTTTTACTTGGGAGCCACAAAATCCAAGATCCAACATTATTTAAATGTGCCAACAGATAAACAATTACATAATCACTGATTCATCTGCCCTTTTTACCCTATGTCTTACTTTAATATTTCATCACAGTCTGTCTGCTGCTGCAACAAGCTATGGCTCCATTTCTATTTGCATGGATTATGCAGCGACTTTTCATGACACAGAAAGACGGAGAGACTGACGGAGGAGAGGAGCTGTGGAATCCAGAGGATGGAATGAGATGCTGAGAGATGTGTACTTACAGTGAGGTGCTGCTCCAGCGGGTTAGTATAGTCCTCCTACGTGTTGAAGGGAGGGAGGAGGGAAGTGGGTGGAACAAGTAATGGAAACAAAGAGTGCACACACGGACCATGAGATACAGGGATACATCACTGGCACAGCATGCAACAGAATAAGGACATGAAACAGCATCACGTCAAAAATGAATATTTTACACAACCCACAGAGGGAGAGGTGTTTTTAAAACCAATATTTATGCATGACAGTCGCTGTGGGGTCCTGGGATGTGAGTGATGAGGATAATCTTCAACTCAGAAACAGTCCTATGGTAAAGAGACACCAACAAACCTGGAGCAGCAATAATGCAGTGGTGCTAGAATTTGCCCCATGCTTTTAAGGATTATCTTCATAAAGTCACCTCTTTTAAAACAATAAAAACTCTACAAATAAGAAAAGGGTATTAGACAGAAACTCTGCGCCAGTGTATTTAATGAGCTGTAAACTGAAATTCAGCACTGTTCAGGATGAACTCCCCTGTGCCAGCTACACAATGTGCTGTATTTGTCTAATTAGAACTGACTCAGCTCGCCCTCCAGTGGTCAGTGACAGCAGACGAAGGTGAATGCACGTTAAAGATAGTAAGATTTGAGTGAGTTAATAGCACTTGGAAACACTGGGAGGGGATATGGAGAGTTTGTTGTGTTGCAAAGCTCCATGGTGAAGAATCATCTAAAAAAAATTTATATTTATCTAGGAATGTTTATTATTTATTAAATACAACTTTTTTCCAACCTTTTTATCATTTTAATCAGGATGCAATTACCGACTTCTACCAAAAAGATAATTTGTCTTATGTATTTTCCTCCAGTACATTTATGAAGACATTATTTTCTCCACTGAATGTACAAACTACTGTAGTGCCCATTAATGATTTCATCAGCGTTGTCTCTTAATTTAAAAAAAATATGGTTACCATGGCACCACTAAGTGCAATTTACAAGTTAAGACCTTGGTTCCCTTGCAATATCTGAAGTCATGTAGTGGAGCACTTGTTAAGAAAATCGAACAACAGACTGACTTCGATTCCTCATGTATCCTTTGATTAAATATCATTTAGAAACAACACACACACACACACAAGGACAAAGCAGAGCATGAATCAGAATGTGGTGCTGCATTATGTTAGTTGACTGCATGAGCTGGGGTTAAAGTTAAAGTTGCTGCATAACGAGCAGAGCAGACATTCAACAAAACCACTCACACCTTTATTTTTCATACACAGTTGTCTGTGCATACTGTGTCAGACATACTGTATTAATGTGGTAGTAAAATTTAAACAATTGCAATGTTCATGCTACATTTTGCTTCTATCTCCTCCAAAGACATTATATTTTTTTCTGACTGACACAGCAATCCTTCAGTTAAAGCTGGATGGCTGTTCTGAAATAACTGCAGCATCACAAATGTACCTCAAAGGAAGGTGAGTACTATTTTAGGAAAGTGCATCACAGCTATGACTGTCAGAAAGAATCCACAACACGACAGCTGGCAGACAGACGTTGACTTACGAGATTAGCCTTAACTAACCCACTGCTGCAAATATCAGCAGCCGGGATGAGGAAGCTCTCTGACACAGACAAAAACGAATATTATTAATAAATGTAAGTCTATTATACATGGGCGGCTTGTTTTGGAATGTAATGTGAGAATGAAAAAAGTTATTAGTATTCCACATGGATCTGTGTATTAGGTGCACTCAGTCATTTTCTCTGGTACATCCCTGTGTGCTGTGACTGCTGTTCACTGACCTGCCGTCTGTCCTCTGGGGCCTTCAGAAAAAGGGCATTGATGAGGGCAATGGCGTAAGTCTGTATCTCCTGGTTTGACCTAAAGAATTATCCAGCATCATAACAACCCATTAGAAGCATCGTGCTCTTCAAAACATTACACAGTTACGTTACACTGAGCATTATTTTAATCTCTACAATTAACAACCTGAGGTGAGTGCAGGATATTCAGAACACAATGTTTCACACTAACAACTTTCAAGTGGGTCATCTAAACACACCGTTTTAATAGAGCTATATCATTACTTTTTATTTCTTAAGACACACCACACTAATACATTCACTCCTCTGCCCCATATCAGAGAGCAGGAAGCCCCTGTGCATGTGTGTGTGCTCACACTTGCAGGTGCCCGATGAGCTGTCCCACGGTGATTTCCTGTGCCACCCGATGGTAAAGGCTGTGGCTGTTAAGGACCATGCTCTCCAGGATGGCCAAAGAGCGCTGCAGGATTGACACATCCACCATTGGCTGGTTCACATAACCTGCGATCTGAGTGTAGGTAGAGCAGACACAGCATAGATTAAACTGAATGAATGTCAAATGTGTGTTTTAGTATTGCTGCTAATGCAAAGTATCATTTTATAAACAAAAACTGTTTAAAAAAAGAAGATGAAAATCGACCACATTTTTTGTATTTTCAAGAAAACAAATATAAATAAGGAATTTTGCAAGGTTCCCATAAATAAAGGTCAAAGCTACAATGAAGTTTTCAAAAGAGGACAAGCAACTGCATTTACACTGAAGGAGAAGTTGCTAGGCAACTCGACCCACTCGTTTTTTGCATGTAGGACAAGAGGAAGGTCTAGTAATTGTATAGAAAGGAATAAAAAGGCAGACCTTAAAAGTTTTAAGGTCTGCCTTAAAACTGGTGCATAAACAAATTCACGGACACCCACACACACAGATAGACAGTATGCTGATCAGTATGTGTATATATATATATATATATATATATATATATCAGAGATTCTTATGTGTGAATCTCTGACACATAAGAGAGTCACACAGCTTGTGTGAATCTCTTATGTGTCAGATGAATTAATTCTTTTGCTGGAGGAAGTACCTGTTTAATGAAGGAGAGTGAGATAAGGTCCCAGGATACAATGCCATGATCCATTAGCTCCAGGAAGGCTGTGAGAGTGAAGGCCAACATTTCACCGAAACTGGAGCAAGTAAAGAACAGTCAGTCATTAGCTGGTCACAATACCTTACCCTTTCCAATGTAATAATAATAATACTAAAACATATAAAGACATACAGTGTGTGTGTGTGTGTGTGTGTGTGTGTGTGTGTGTGTGTGTGTGCGTGTGTGTGTGTGTGTGTGTGTGTGTGTGTGTGTTAAGTTGACAATATATGAAAATATGTTTTCCTGTTATCAGTGTGTAAAATGTCATCAGCATGCAGAACTTAGACTGTGCTCACTGGGTGCCACTCTCTACAAGACGTGCCAGTGTCCCAATGCCTTCCATATTGATGAACTCTGTGGCGAAGGTTGGATCTGCAGACAGCTTGGCGAGCTCTTTCAGAGCCTCCAGGCGAACGTCTATGCTATGAGACTGGATCCTCTCCAAGAGCTGACGAGCAGCACGTGCCTATGAGCCGGAAATGAACATCACATCTAAGGTGACTGCAATGTCTCAGGTTAAAAGATTAGCAGTCTACAATCCATTCAAAGCAACACGTGTGACCTGGAGGTGAGCTTCATATGTCACTGTGTTCAAAATGTTATGGCATTAACGGCATAGCATTAAAGACTCATCTAGTAAGAAATATGAATTATCCATTAAAACTTAAAAGGTCTAAGAGATGTGAAGGAGCGCACACCCGAGTTACTTTGCATACTATGTTATTTTGTTTTTTTTAAAAATGAACTGAAATATGAATAAGGACCACTCACAGGTGATATGGCTAAACGAAGGATGGTCCCATTTTTTATTTCCCCACGGCTCTAAAAGACAAAAGAGGAGGAACAAGTTCAACAGTGATTTAAAAAGGTGGGAGAACAACGTTAGACTGACATGAGTGATCCTCACCTGCTCTGTGATATAAAGCTGAGGGCCATCGGCATAACGCAGAGCAAACTGCTCTGAACCTGACAGAGACCAGCTGACAATACAAAACAGAGAAAAAAGATATTGCTATATGATCTAGTCAGCTGATAGATACCTGCCACAAACTCACAGGGAACTCAGATACAGCAGCATTGTTATCGTATAGCAAAGTTTACATGAACGAAAGGTTACTGAAAGTCAGCTTTTCTCCCCCCCGGCAATTGTATTTACATGAGTGGTAAGCAGAGAGAATGCGGAGGAGAATTATTCAGTGGGTGTTAACAGTGAAGTGCAAAGAATTTTCAGTTTTAGCTTGAGTCAGACTATTTTTCTCAGTTATAAAGAACAGCTGCTTCTAGATAAACACAAACACTTATATACTGTATACACGTATAAAAAATGTATATGTTTATACACACACATACAGTATATGTGTATTAAAAGATGAAGAGCAAGAGCACAATATTTGGTTACTTGGTCACTGAACATTAGGAGAGATGGTTTTTTTAATCAAAAAAGTATCGATTTAGAGGAGCAATGCTTACCCATCACATACTTCTCGTATTATTGAGGACAAAGGTCTTTTCTGCAAACAGAAATAACATAATGCAAACATGAAAACTCACAAGTTTAAAGGTTAAAATTACACATTACGCTCACTTCCAACAGTCTCTATTATTATGCCCTGTTACTAACAGTTAACAGAGGATTAGTGCACTATATTTCTTTCACTATGTTTTTTGCAGTTCCCAGGTAAATTAAAAACACAAGGTAATTTATATGAACCCTAAGCATCCATCAAAATAATGACTTTACAGCTGTAACTATCATCAATGACGTCACAGAATTTCTTGCATTGTGAGTTTGTAAATGGCATAGACCCATTTTAAACACGCTTGTTCATTTTTGTCAGAAAGCTAGTGCGAATATCTTCACTTAAACTGGGGCACAACCCTGACATCATTAAAAAGGTCACGCTCCAGTCAACAGCCACTGACACTTTGCTGTCAGATGTAAATGTCAGATGTTCGGATCAAACTCAAAAATTCCACAACAATTGGTGGGACCTGGGTAGAGCATTCAGCACACAGGACGTTTGCCCACTCACTTGCTGTGTATTTTCAGGAGTGTTTTATGGCTATATTCTCAAATGAGCTCACTCAGCCATTTACCAGAAGTCTGACCAGCATGCTGGCAGGAAAACTTGTGGAAAACGTCTGAGGCGACATTTACACACAGCCCCTCCAGACAATTTCTGGAAAATATCCAGGCTTTGGTGCATGTCTGAAAGTGTCTTTAAAAAGCAAAATTCTGTTCATCAAATGTTTTTCTACTAATGAGACAATCACAACTGGCACTCTCCTGTATTCTGCATCAAAAACACAACACGGTTTATCCAGCAAAAATGTGTCATTAGAGGCAACTCTATTTAATGTCACATTGAATAATACAGACCTGGTCCATTTCTATGAGCTGAGCATTAGCACCTGGCCATTCAATAGCCACCTTCACAATGTCAGCTGGTGGCGGCATGGCTGAATTACTGTAACACCCTAAATAAAAAAGGCATCATTTTAAACTCTAACATTTCATCATGTCAACACATTATCTTTCCTCATTACTGGTTCACGTCAGTATATTCAGTATATGAACAGGAAGTTATACATCACCCAGTGGAGATGTGTTGAGGGGTCAGTCACTCTCACAGCTCCGCTCTTTAATCCACAGTGTCAGCTGTCCTGTGGACACAGAAACCCCCACAGTGTACAGGTAAGTGCAAAAACCGCAGATCCCCAAAACCTCCGTTTGCTGCATTTTCTCTCTTCAGAACATAATCTGTCAGTGAAGGGAACAATACAGCACAACTGTACACACACACACACACACACACACACACACACACACACATTTTGAGTAGGTTAAGCTTTCTGTATACTGCACGCTGGGGCCGCTGTGTTTTAATGAATCCAGACACTATTATTGTGCACCTACATAATCCCAGCACACCCATCTTTACAAAGTTTTCACTTGTATGGGCGTATAAGCCTTTTTTAATTATGGAGGTATAAAGTGCAAACTAAACTGGTCTAATTGTGTTTCTGCTGCTGAGGAATAATAAAAGTTAACAACTCTTTCAGCTGCCAGGAAACAAAGAGGATAAACGATAAACAAAGTGATATCAGATGTTACCAACTCATTTCAGCTCATTACATATGCAGCACATTCACAACGATCAGACCCCTTCAATTTCTCACTTTTACGTTGTACTCTTGTGATGAATCATTTCTATTCACTTCCCCTCATCCATCTACTCTTCATATTCAATATAAATAATAATAAAAATCTCATTTTGTTTTCTTACAAGAAACTGAATTATCACATTGACACAGGTATTCAGACAAAAACCGAGCCCTGAGGTAGAAGGAACTGTCTGGGAAGCTCAGAGCCAGGAATGAGTCACAGCACAGATCCGAGGAAGACTGCGGAAATTCAAATACACTGAAGGTTGCCAAGTGTCACAATGCCCTCCATACATCCTAAATGGAAGAAGTTTGGAACAACAAGGGCTCTTCGAGGAGAAGGCAACCAACCACTCTACCAGTTATCAGGGGAAAAGGCCCATGGAAAGGGAGGAGGTGGTGGTCACACTGGCTGAGCTCTATGGATGCCATTTAGAGATGGGAGGAACTTTCACTGCAGCACTCCACTGATCTTGGATTAATAGAACTAGCCAAAACACATGATTGCGACTTTAAAAAGCACCTTAAAGTAATAGAGTGTGGTGACTTTCACTGGGAGACAAGCAGAGTCCATGAGCCCACAGAGACAGACAGTAAGTACAGACACAACTGTGCGTTCATAGACTGGCATGGTAATGAATTAAAACCCAATGGGATGTAACTGATTGGATGTCCATCTGCTCCAACTCATAAACTTTTACTTAGATCACATATTCAGACTTTTTCATTTTTTCAACAATTGAATCGTCACACTTAAAAAGCCACAATCTTGTTTAACCTGGAACATTTCAGTGGAGCATCGTCAGTGCTACATTATACTGCAGCACTTTTACTAAAGCTGTTTCGTTATTTGCAATGGCAGCACTGAAAAACGAAAGCAAGTGCAGCACAGCATCCACACCATCTGTGGTGAGAGAAATAGAACTCTCTGTGCTCTGACATGGAGGATGCATTAAAAAAAAAGTCTGCTGGTGGCAAAACCAAAGGTGGTAAAGAAGAAAACACACCAATGGTTCTTTGCGGTCTGCAGAGTGCTTTCAGTACAAAAACCTTAGAGAGTTACCAATTATAGACTGTTCAGGCAGTGCAGCACATTCTTTCTGAAGAGGTTTGTTTTGTTGTGTAGATTTCCTCTTGAGAAACTGGCACATATGTCAGTGTATCACTGCACTGAAGATGCCAGCTCCTCATGAAAACACATCTCAAAAGAAATCAATAAATGAAGCTGTGATGAATAATAAGGATGCCTGAATCATGAAATCTTTACAACACTCAAGTACAAGATCACTGAGCTGTGGTCTTTACATAATTTGTAAAAACAAGACAGAGACACTGGTGATACTGATGCGTTTAACACCGACAAACAAACAAAGGTGCATTGGGCTAGTGATAGAATCAATCAGAGTTGATTCCAGACACGGCCATTTGATGGGGAGACAGCACCACCTCCACATCTTTACACAGACATCCATCGCATAACATAATGTGTGATCTCAGAGCCAGACTCTGCTGAAGTCTTCCCCCAGTTAGGCACAGATTTGCACTTTTCATCACTGACAGCTGGCTTAAGACTGTTATACAGACATTGAATCATCTTGGTGCCATTTGGTAACATATAGAGTTACCCTTATTTAAATGGAAATAACATTTTTGCATCGAGTCCAATAAATAATCAACCGGCTCCTTACATTTGAACTCATCTTCACTATAACAGCCTATTGTTGTCTTTGATAATCAGGTGCTATTAAACTGACATCTTGCAAATAATAATCTGAACCTACAATTATTGCTATTACATACAGCCGTCATCAGGGTGACACTGCATTGTGTTGCAGTATGAATGCGGCTGTGTGTTTGTGTTGACTGAGCTGCGGCCTGATGACAAATCCAAAGTAAAGAGATGGGCACTGTGTGTCTATCCTTCATACCGTGCCTGCAGCTCTGTGCTGGTAGCATAGCAACAGCTGCTGAGGCTCTGCAGCCTGAAAAGAAAACCTCGCTGTGTGGTCGGAGCTGCTCTTCACAAAGACTCCGACTTCTGAGCGCCACCAGCTACTTCCCTCCGCCACCCGGCTCTTCCCGACGCCATTTCACTGCTCCCGCAACGCGGTCTGACGCTCCCGTCTGCGCTGGTTCTCATTAAACACTGACGCGCATATGTGAAGTGTGAGGCGCACAACTTTTACCACAGCCTGTTCGCTGGTTAAGTCTGACGAGTGGCGCCCCCACTGGTGATACAGTGTTTCTGAGACGACTGCTCTTTCAGTAGAGGGGGGGAAAAAATGTCAAATTTCCTTTGTATACTTTTACAATGCAAACACTGGTGTCATTTTAAAATGAGACTTATTTACAATTCTTTAGGAATCAAAGGCAACAACGTGTATCGCCCTGTGTTTTGGACGCTGCGTTCGCTGTCACAACATTAGCTAGCATCTCAGACTTTTAACAGCACCAGGACTCTTTGACTGTGCATGAAGCCCTGAGTTTGACTTATTGATACGCTGCAAGGCCTGACTATAGGTGATCGATCATGGTGGACAGTGGCTCACAAACTGATACCGATGCAGCAGCAGCAGCCTCCTCAGCTTTAACCACATAACCCACAACTCCGGCTAATGGCGATGCGTTACAGAGCAGCTAACGCAGCCGGTGCTGTCTCTGCCTGTCCCTGTCTGTTTCTGTCTCTCTGTCCTGTGGGTCAAAGTAACACTAAACACCATCAAACTCACTCTCTGTGACGGCGGCAGTCCACAATAGGCGGCTACTGTTGTCCAGTCGCTGGCTCGGTCCCCGTCTGTCCCTCCGATGCAGAGAAGATGCAGCCTGTCTCGCGGTCGGCGGCCGCTCTCATCGCGCCCTGCTCGGATAGGCTCTGTGGTTTTACCAAAACCCGTCTGACTGGTAACGTCGACGATCAGCGTTACACGCACTGTGGACCGGCCGTCGATGAAGCATTCAGCGTCCGCCTCTCTCTCCACAGTGAAAGCACTTAGGCGAGGGAGACACGTTTCCACGCCTTGTGGGAGGGACACAATGTAAATATGTCACCTCCATCATTTACCACACACAGACTGACATCTTTGTCCACTGCAGCCTGGACACTGGTCAGGATGAGTGTGGTCAAGTACAGTATTATATACTGATAAACTAAAGCAGGGCATTTTAAATAAATCAATACATCAATCTCTTAAAATGTGATATATTATGTATTTAAATAACCAGACATTCGTTGTAAGATTTGTTAGGTTCTTTGACACATTTCATTAATCTCACAGCAGCAGCAGTGATCTGATGTCTGTGAAGTTCATTGACGGTCACATAAATTAAAGGATCCTTGTTGTGATTTACTGATAACATTATCAGTAAATCACAACAAGATCACTTTTCTTAATGATCTGAAAGAGGAGATACTATGACAGAATTTGATATCTGCTCAACAGGGCTAAAATTTAATGCATCACCGTCTTCAGTAGGTAAACGACAAATACCACGATATACGGCTTCTCATAGACAATAAGTTAAACACTTGCAGTCACAGCACAATACGTCTTTATTCATATACATACATACATACACAGAAACCATGTGTACAGAAAAAATATCCACAGCTTTAGAGTATGTAACACTGGCTCATCTCAAGGGATTTCTGCTGGTGACACTTGAAGGGGAAAGCAGACAACTGCATGTCAGTTCACTGAGGAATATAACTTTTTTTAAATCAAGCACAGCTGAATAAATTTAGTTCCATGTAAGACCTCATGCATGACATTAAAAAAATATATATAATCCTGACATGACAGTTTCAGTGACAAAAATGGACATACCCAGTCTCAAGTCAGACCCACAAACAAACAGATAAACTGTTGCTCTGGAAAAATCAGAATTTAAAGTTCAGGCTATGTGGCCTAAAAATAAATCATGTTTCATTAAAATTTTTACATAATATCATAATAATTGATTTATACCTACTGGATGCATTAACACATTATTATATATTTTTACCACAAAGTGTACCAGTAACCCCAAAAGGACATTCACCAAAGCTACAGTCATTTATCATTAAATATATATATCAGGTGAATAACTGTTCTGTGATATCCCTTTCCAAATTGAGTTATCAGAGCAAAGTGTCCCATTCATTTCCTAGCAATGAATTAGTTTCCTGTTGTTCCATCATAAAATTAAAAAAAGACATAACAAAAGGCAAATCTGAGGGTAAAAATGCATTATCTTGATGGTGCTTTACTGGGATGCAAACCTCACTGTATCAGACACATCAAATATCACATCAATACGAACCAGAAAGAAGCAACAATAGCGTTTTAACATATTTAACACATGACTAAACAGGAACACGAACAAGACTGCAGAGGTTTACCAACACGTGTGCCAGGACAGATCTGATTTTTTTTTTTAAACACACAAACACTGTAGACCAATCTTTACTGCTTTGCTGCAGCAAACTGAGTCTGTTATAAAAAGGTCTTCATCAAAGCCATGAAGACAGGTTAAGAGGACACTTGTTCACCACCGGGTACTCATCAGTAAACCAAAGACTTATTAGAGGTAGGAAATGGGGATGGAATAAGTTTCCAGGAGTGAGCCTTCACTGGTCAAACCCTGTGATAGATAAACTACAGTACATGAGGCCCAATGTAAAGTCCAGCAAAAAGTTATTACACCCTTATCACAAAAAACATTCCAGCAACTGTAGCAGTGGTAGTGGTACACCACTCTGTGAGCAGCTGATTATTGACTACTTGCCAGTGAGCAAACACGCCCGGCTTCAAAAAATTACAAACAAATGAACACGAACAAGATGTCTTCTGATATTAGTCATTAACTTCAGCCTCTGTTGTAACGCTCAAATTTATCCAAATCAAAGTCAAAACTCTTTATGCAGTCGAACCTTGATTAAATTTAGTTTTAGCAGTTGGTTTTATTTATACGGACCATGTAAGATATTACAGTTGGCAGTTGATTATAGACAATCGAAAGGCCACAGAGATAGGTTAGGTGCAGCTAATTTCTATTCTAGAATGACCAGACAATTTCACGCTGATCACATTCTTGTCAAAAACAGTGAGCTTTTCATGACACATTTGCATCTATAAATGGTGTGAAGTGGAGCAGCCATTTAATATAACTGAGGATGCCCTGGGTTGATTTAATTAATTTCTAACAATATGTTTGAGAGCTACAGCTATCTATACCACCAGCTTGTAATGAGCCTCATTATCCTTACTCCACAAGTCAGGCGTTAATTATGTCATGGTATCTGTCACAAATTATCCAAACATGTTCAAGGTGCAGTGACACCTGACACAAAAGTGGAGTTCACATAGTTGCTTCATAGGAGATGACATGTACAGTGGTCTATCAGTTTAGCTAAGGTCACATGTTACAGGCTTACATGTTCAGCTGTCATTTAAACATGCAGATAACACTATACAGTTCCCACTTCAAGTTATTTAAGAACAGCTCACTTATAGCACATACAGCATTTACAATAACCTTGCAATGACTGATGGATTTATGTGTAATTATCTACAATAAATTTTATATAATTTGTTATCACTGATGATTTAAAAAAAATGTTTGTGTCATCAAGATAAAACTAGGAAATTATGGATTATTAAGAATGTTCATTTCATAATATGAGCCATTACTTGTGGTATCTGTGTAATTGCCTACACCCATCAGCAATATCTGAACATCTTTTTATACTTTATTTTTGGCCTCCATTTGAACACCCAGATTCTTTACACATTTTAATGAAATAGCTATGAAATAATGAAATGAAATAATTATTAGTTCTATTCTATCAAATATGCTTTTCATAATATCTTTTCAAAAATAAAATGTGTAAAAGGTCTGGGGACAGAGAAAGTCAAATTAATGTGATTCGTGTTCAGGCAATCGTATATACAAGGATTGTTATTTACAGTGCTAGCTTTTCAATGTCATGCATTTTCATACGGCCAATGGAAACCAGTAAAATTAAACCCATCATAAAATATGAACACTGTCTTGTTCACCATTTACCGTTATGTATTCAATGAGTTCAGGCAGTAAATTGATGACTATAGCCACATGGATTCTTAATCCACTCCGCTATAATTTACAACAATATACACGACGACAAGTCAGTATGTATTTATATATGTGTTTTCAGTAATGGGGTCAACTTAACCCTGGGATTGATTAGTTTATTTATTCTTAGATCAATAAATAAATGTTTTTTAATGGAAAAATAGGAATTGAACAGACTCTTTCCCTGAATGTGCCAGTGAGATGATCGGAAAAATAGTGACAGTCAAGAAAAGGCAAGAAAAAGGGAAAAATGTGAGGTACAGTTAAAAGAACACTACCAGTCCGCCTTATCCCAGGTGTCCTCAGCAGGTTTTGTGGGACTCTTCTTTGTCTTAGCATCCGTGTTCTCCCAGTTGTTGTCCCAGGCCTCCCAGCTCTCCTCTGTGCTGTGTTTGTTGTTGGACGTTGCCTCAGAGCCCCAATTGTCCCAACTGTCAGAGCTCTTCTTTGCAGAGTTATCTGCGATGGTCCAGCTGTCACTGCTAGGAGATTTCTTGGCCTTTAAGGAGTTGTTGCTGCCAAAAGTCTCCCAGAAGTCCTTTGACACAGGCTGGCTAGAACTGCCCTGATATCCCTCCGTGGCATCCATGTTTTGGTAACTTTCTCCAGCAGACCTTAACAAGATCAACACATAAAGAAATTCCTGAACTGGTTCATTTTTCATAAATCATATATCGTTTGTAGATATTTTATAGTAAATTAAAAGTTGTCATACCCATCTTCAGTTTTTCCAGAGAAAAGATTAGTCAATTTTGCACCAGCTCCCTGAAACTATTGAAAAGACAAGTGTTAACAAAGCTTCTATGCAGTTCAAATGTTTAAACATTATAACATTGCAAGAAATATAGACAAATAATTTTAATTAAAATAATTTTTACGAATTCTGAACAAAAACTAATCATAATTGTTTATAGACTCTCAATACAATAAACAAGAAATAGTAAGTACATGACCACTGAATATATTGTGCTGTAACTTTAGCAACAGAAATACTGATAGGCTTAATTCAAAGTACAGTACTCACCACCAAAACAATGGCAGCAAGAAAAATAAAACATCATACTGTTAGTATTGCTCATTGTATATTCATCAGTACAGCAAAACCAGTCTCCTTAGAGGGTTACAATGTTTTTTTAACCACATTGGTGTTTGGACAGAGCTACTGATCCTCATTCAGGAGACTGGTTTTGCACCTGTGTAACATGGCAGAGGTCTGCCCATCCTACCTTGTGTGCCAGCCCATTGATGCTGACTGTCATTTCATCTAGCAATTTGCCATCTTTCACCTGGATTAATGCAAATTAATTTATGGAAATGATTAAAAACAATCTCCATCCAAATAAATTCGTCAAACTAAACATGTAGAGCACAATATTTTGGTTTTGATTGTGAGGAAGGGGGCTACATGTATCTGGTTATGCGTATAATTAACAAAGACAGAAGTTTAAAACTTGTTTGAGTCTAAAAACCCATTGTGCAAGAGAGTAAGAAGCCTGCTGCAAAAGCACATTCTATAGTAACCATCACCAAAGTCAACTGCACATTAGAAGACAAAAGCCTTTTGTTTAATATTAGTCTCTCAGTCAACTGTCTTTCCATCAGCCAAATTTCAAGCCAAAGTTATCCATTATTTTAACGTTTTGTATTTCGATTGATGAACATTGGGATGTTTTTTTACAACTGCACAGCCACGACACATCCAGGAGCCGCTCACTTGGCCATATGAGTTAGAGCAGGTCTGTAAGCAGTTTTGTGGAAAACACTCACCATGATTTGGGGTACCGTGACTTTGTTAATGAATAACGCCAAAAAAACAAAAGCTGAAACATACTGCATTTGCAAAGCCAGGGAGCATTTTTTTTTTTCATTTGAGGAGTTACTGGTTGTGTCAATTTTGTGTTCACAGAAATCTAAGGGGCTTGGCTTAAGCCTCTGGCCAAATAAGACATTTTACTCACTTCTCTTAACAGATATCTGGGCAAATCATTTTTGACAAGGTTGCAGCTTTGAAACTACAGCTTTTGTCGTTTAGTGTAAGCTGACGTAAAGCAGAAGACGTGGAAAAGACAAGCAGTTAAAAAAAAGCACATTCACATCTGAAGCAGTTTTTTTTCTAAAGCACTGCACTAACCACCAAATCGACAACTTCAAAGATCAATGTTACCTTGTCTTGGGTAGGTCTGATAACATTCTCATTTATTGTCTGTCCTAACTCTGAGGCCTAGTTGGAAGTCAGAGAGTGTAGAATTTACTTGAATGAAACACAGTTAAACATTCACAGCACTGCAAGACACGGAGTCATTTGCTATGCTTTTGCTTTGACTGACCCATTATTCCCATTCATGACATGTGAGCATTAGAGAGTGTAATGGCTCAAAAAACACATGCATTACTGTAGAGTTCATTGTTGTAGAAGTTCTGGAGAGAACCACTTTTAAAAACATTTTAAAAATGGATTGTTTCATTGCTACATGTTGAATTGGTACCACATCTGCAATAAAACACCTGCTGAATCTTGCTATTTCCGAGTTCATTGAATCATTACACATCTGTAGCACTGTTTGCAGTCAACACAAAAAAATGTCATGCATGAATGGATAACCCATTTTCAATGGACGTGAGTGAACTGCATCGCTATATTAAGGGTACATTTTATAATATACTCTATCCCATAATGCAGTTGCCAGCTGTCTTTCACAGGTTATCCATAAAATTAAAGTACAGCTACCAAGACAAAATGGTTTGTGTTAGCATATCCAAGCTGAAGCACATGAAGAGGACATTCAAAATGTTGAGTTTGCTGATGAAAAATGGACAAGCTGACAAAAATAAATAACATAAATATGCATTTAAAAAAATAATAGGATGTGGGAAAAGCACCATGCGCCTATTATCTGCTTTACCGGTTCTGGGGGTGCTTTATAGCCCCTTAACTACATCCAGAGAGGGCAAAGAGATATTAAAATATTCACAAAGTTAATAACGTTTCCAAGTTTATATTACATGTTAACAAAGTGACCAAGAAATCTAGCATACATAGTTCATGAATGATAACACTCAAGTGAGAGGAAGCTAATTAATAAACACAAAACAGAGGAAACCTAGGTCAAAGAAGACTTATGCAATATAATTATTATTATTATCACCTTTAAAGTTGCCTGGTTTGCCAGCTTAGTTGTCTGTTTTGGAGAAGAAAAATAGAAATAATTACTGACCTTTATTTTTTTTTCCATACAGGTTGTTATTTATATGCAGAAATTTTGAATTCTTTTCAGCACTTTGCAAATGGGACACAGTATTTGTTACTTTAATGCACTTACGTTATCTTTAGCAATAGAAGCAAACTTGCTAGCTCCAACAGTGAAACTGCTCCAGCCCTGTCAAAAAAAATACTGTCACGGGAGGAATACATCATGCATATATATTGTGCGCGTGTGTGTGTGTCATCCAAGAGATCTACCGAATAAATAGAAGACATGGCGTTGTTCAGGAAGTCCTCCTCTTTCTTCTCTGGGGTCACCGTGTTGCCAAAGCCAACATACCGGTTCTCTTGATTGCCACTGTAACCTCCTCCACTGAAGCATTAAAAAAGGATTTTAAACAAACACAATTTACAGGAAATAAGAGTGATCAACCAGAGACTTTTTCAGAGTATGAGACTCTTACCTCTGATAAGAGTTAACATCATCACTCAGCCAGTCCTCAAAAGCTTTGTCGCTAGATTTTGCTGAGTTTTGTCCAGGTCCTGCCGAGCTAATCGTCATAAATTCACCTCTTTGACAGCTGGTCTGTATTAAATATTATACAAAACTTGAATCTGTAAACTTTCTTTACACTTACCGATGAGAGGATGAAAGGCTTGCTTTGGGTTGAGGAGATGTCCAGTTTCTGGCAGGGGATGTCTCAATGGACCACTCCTTACCCTCTGCTAAAGTTGCAACCTGACATGTAAAATATCACACTCTGATAAACAACAGACACAATATGTAGAAGCTACCTGTCCAGTTGAAACTGCAGCCAACTCTAGACCCCTGTTTGATCTTTGTAAACTAGTTATGATTACTATACACTGAATTACATTTATTTATTGAGAAAATAAAAAAGACATTTTCAAATGAAATTAAACCACAATCAACTGAACAGCTGAACCACAATTGTCACAAAAAACATTTAAATGCTACTCAGTAAGACAATTCTAAGCACATGTAATCACTTTGGAATGAGGATTTCATTCTAATAGGAAATTAACAAATCTGTCATTCAAAAAAAAAAACATCTTTTAATCATAGACCTTTGGTCAGCACAGCTCACCTTGTCCCTGAAGAGAGCAGCAGCTCTGCTGTTGTATTTCTCCTGCAAAGTCCAGTTAGGATCATAATCATCTTGGAGTTCAAGAAACAAACGAAATTTTCCATTCCCCCCTTGTTTCATCTTCTCTAGCTCAATATCTTTCCACTTGTCCATGGTGACAGAGCGCACAAAGCTGTTAAGAAGAGAGTAGAAAGCAATTAGCACTTCCAGGCTGTGGTATTCCTTTTTTTTTTTTTTACAGTAAATGTAATGGTTCTCAGAATCATCCAATACACAACATTCAGTATCAAGATTTCAAGATTCAAGATTCAAGATTCAAGAGTTTTATTTGTCACATACACAATCATACACAGCACAATGTGAAGTGAAATGTTCTTTTTACCTGCTACCACAAATAACATTTTTTTTCAAGATAATTAAAAAAAATGTGCAGAAATAACAACAATAGAACACTCAAGTAAAAAAATAAGAACTATATATATATATGTATATATATCGGACCATTTACTGTTTCAAAGCTCTTACCTGAGATGTACTCCCAGGCCTCTGTGCTTTCCAGAGCACTCAAGACAAATCCAGATGCCATAGGTCACACTAACCCATTGAGGGTTGAAAGCCCCACATTCAAAACACAACTGAAAGAAAGATGATAAATTCTTTGGATGAAAGGAAAATTAATTAATTAAATGTTTTAGGTTTAGAAAAGGATTATGTGCTGCAGTAAATGTTTTAGGCTCCAGAGAGGCAACATGTTTTTTAACAGTGGACTAGTTGCTCTTGGGACTTACATTATTCTCATCCTGGGTTCTCACTTCCTTTAGAACTCTTCTGGACCTTGGACTTGCCATTTTGATTCACACTGAAGAAAATATAAAGGATGTTCTTATTTACTACACTTCATTTTAAAAGCAGACTGTTCTCTCAAAACTCAGTTGATTATGTGTTTATGATAAAAACATATAATTAATATACAAATACAATCCAGGATACTGAATAAACTAAACCACCAAAATCCCACAGAACTGCAGTCGTGTCAATGCTCCTTGACTCTTAGCACGACAGTTGATCGTACACCGGGTAGCTTGGGTATTTACATAAACACAATAAAAAAGTGCGGTGTCTTGCCTCGGGTGATCATTAAAAAGCTGATCAATTTAAAAGACGTCGCAAGAAATTGCTTGAATCCTGAGTGACTCGAAATGGCAGTTGAGTGACAGTGCTAACACTAGCTACCTAAAAGCTAAACGATCCGTTACCTGTGTCTGTGATTTGTGAAGGAGACGGTGTATCAAGAGTCTGTGGCTCCACCGATACACACTACGATTGCCTTCTTCTTATTTTGTCGCGGAGGCACAGCAAAAGGTATACTGTACTGCCACAGAAAGGTATTTTAAATGGACTGCTGATGTTAAATGCCGGTAGCCAAGTTCCTGTTTGCATACGTTGGCAGTGCAGAGCACTATGGGTGCCCGTCTTCCTCGGCTACTTCTTTCGCCTTTCTTTAGTTGGCAACCAGCTTTAATAAGCGCATTACCGCCACCGAGTGGGCTGGAGTGTGGAACAGGTATCTATTGGAGTAAATTAAAAAAGGAGGGACTATATCCTCTGGGCTAGCTCATCCTTTTTCAGAACCCTGCGAACAAAGTGATATATGCAGTGGTAATTATCACGTTTTCCATGTTTCTAGACAAAAGAAGTTTGTCACAGCAGACATTTTCTAACAGGTGTCACAAATAACATTGATTATGGCACTGTTATATGGATGTGTCCAAGTCAGAAAATATAATATAATATAATATAATAAGCAAGTAACTATAATGCAAGGACTGAACATTTTTTGTTTATTATTACACCTCTGCTTTTCCCACTAGCTTCTTTTATTATCATTCAAGTAATACAGCACACACTTGAACCAATTGTCAATAATTTGCCATTGCAAAAGAGATTTTATATACAAAAAGTATGGAATTAGAAAAGTTTATTGTCTAAAAACAGTCAATGCCAAATGCCACTGTTGTCTTAAGTTCTTTCAAGTCTTTATTTTACAGTATCATTAAACTTTTATTTACTCTGACTGATTCTCTCTGTCCGCAGGGAGCTGCAGCTCCCGAGTAACCCCTTGCTGATCATAAAAGGTGACAAATGAGGTAGAATTTAATGTGATCTAATCTAATGCATGTGTAATGTGATTTGATGGTGAGAGAATACACAGCAGGAAAAGATAATATTGAAGAACTGAAGGTGACAGGCTGCACAACAGGTGTTCCTGTGTTAAATAACAGTGTCCAGGGGTTGTGCCCTTTAACCAGTGTCATTAGCTGCTCTTATCTGATAAAATAGAGATATAAAAGGGGGTATTGGTGCAGCTGGGGGAGCCATTCTCTGGACTGTGATTCTTTGTCCATCATCATGAAAGGTTCTACAAGTTTGAAGGTGCGTCTGCCAGTGCTGGTGTTGGTGTTGGAGGTTGTCATCCTGGCTCTTTATGCTGTCTTTGTCACTTATGATGACAATGCCAATGCTAAGCTGCAGAACAATGAGACCAATCCTATGGAGAACTCTCTGTACCGGGACTATCCTTACTTTGCTGACGTGCAGGTGATGATCTTCATAGGCTTTGGCTGCCTGCTCGCCTTTTTCCGATTTTATGGATTCAGTGGAATGGTCTTCAACTTTCTCACAGCTACATTTGCAATCCAGTGGGCGATCCTGATTCAAGGTTTCTTCCAGTTTTACTATGATGGAAAAATTCACCTAGGGGTAATCAACCTACTGAATGCAGAATTTGCCTGTGCAGTGGTGCTCATCTCATTCGGAGCTGTACTTGGTAAGACGAGTCCAGTTCAGCTCCTGGTGATGGCTTTGCTGGAGATCCCAGTGTTTGCTGTGACAGAGTGGTTGGTGTTGAAATACATCAGAATCAATGATGCAGGGGGCACTATCCTGATCCACCTGTTTGCCTGCTACTTTGGTCTGGGAGTGACATTTGTTCTGTACCGTCCGAGCCTGAACGATGGACACGCTAAAGAGATAACCAGTTATCAGTCTGACATCCTATCTGTCATTGGAACCTTGTTCCTGTGGGTCTTCTGGCCTTCATTCAACTCTGCCCTGACATTTAAGGGTGATGATCAACACAGAGCAATACTCCACACCTTCATAGGTCTATGCTCGTCTACAATCACTGCCTTTGCACTCTCTGCAGTGTTTAACAAGAGGGGAAAGCTCACAATGGCTGACATTCAGAATGTGACTTTGGCTGGTGGTGTGACTGTTGGAGCTTCTGTGGACATGATGATTTCTCCTGCGGCTGCGTATGCCCTGGGCATCATGGGCTGCACTGCCTGTTTCCTTGGATACAAGTATCTGACTCCCTTTCTAGCCCGACACATGAGGATCCAAGACCAGTGTGGTATTCACAACCTCCATGGGCTCACTGGCCTGATATCATCCACAGCAGGAATCTGTGCTATCCTGTTAGCCACAGAGGAAACCTATGGTCCCAGCATGTATCAGATCTTTTCCCATCGGGCTCCACCTGAAGGAGATCCAAAGCTCCTGGAGCTGCAGAGTCTGATCCCTGAGCTGAAGCCAGGACTGGGACGCACTGCTCAGGAACAAGCTCTCTACCAGGTTGCAGCTGTCTTCTCTACCATTGCAGCATCTACAATTGGTGGTCTTCTCACAGGTTTGGTAATGAAGTTGCCCTTCATGGCAACCCCAACTGATGAGGACTGCTTTAATGATGAGGTTTTCTTTGACATGCCATCTGACTTTGACAGCGTGGTTCTCAAGACCCCATAAGTTATGATAAAAGAGGACAAATGAAGTCCATGAACAAAACAATCTGAGACATCAAGCTCATGCAATTAGTAAATCAGCCATGTTGAACTACTGTCATCACAACTACGTATTTTAAAACAAAGATAGCACATCTGTTTCCAAGTTTTGTAAATGTGTGATTTATCAAAATGCATAGCTAAAATATATTTCTGATTTTAGTTCTTAAACACAAATCATTTCAGCTGTTTACACTGTTGTACTTGGAATTCTGTATGAAAAATGGAAATTGACACAGACTATGTAAAATATGGCTCGTTCTGACACACAATATAGTGAATTCTTTGATTCAAATTTTTGAATAAATGTTTCTGTAATACACAATCTTTTCATTAATTTCAACGGACATACACACATACACACACACGCACGGTCAAGCTGATCAAAGAGTCATCCCGCCAATGTATAGGTTTATTGACTACTTAAGGCAATATAACAAAGGCCATAAATTATGATATAGCAGGTAGATATTCTACTAGGACCGTGATTATTAACATTCACATGCTATGCTCTAAGTTACAGAGGTTAAAGCATGTCAAGTCTTATCTAATCATGCAGAATTGTATTCTGTTCCTGAGAAACATCTTCTCTGAATGTATTATGTCACGTTGAGGTCCTAAATAAGCACATAAATAAACCAAAATAATATACAATTCCCACTGTACATTGTTGGACTGCTAAGGTATATTATTGTCAGAATCAACTATTTAGCACTATTATGTAAATTTCACCTCCAGTGTCTCGTCAATGCAGTAGTCCATGTGGTTCTTATGTAAAAATTAGATGAACCATTAAGATTCTGACTAGCAGTATTGACTCTTGATTGATCTTTTTTTTTCTTTACGTTCTTCTTGTTAACACTCAACAGCTTGTCAGATTCTTTTATATATTTTATTCTTTTTGACATCACTCACTCTAAACTCAATGAACTCCGAGGGTGTGCTGTCCCCACAATAAGATAAGATTAGACAACATAAAAATGTATTATCTGTTAACAAGAAAAACAATTCTAGAATGACCCATGCTCCAACACTGACAAGCTCTATGCATGACATAAAGAAAGTCAAAAACTTTGCTGCATAGAAAAATGACTCAAAAATAATTGCTGAGGGAGGTATTTGGATGTATTTTTCTTGCCCATGTGTGAGTGTGTATAGGGGTAATATCAAAGTTCATTTGTTAAGAGCAACTCACTTCCAATGTGAAGTGCGTTGACAGATGACATTAAATTTGCAGTTATTCCAATCCATACAGCCATCCTGTATCTAACACTTTTCTTAGTGGGGCACACGGGAATCCCATCTGAATTTGGAGGAGCCAAGGTACATGAGTACAAACAACAGCACATTCAGGCTGAGATATTCCAGTCAAATCAAAGCACTAAAACAACATGCCAGTAACATGTGAAATGCATGTCACTTTGGTTTCAGACTATTTATCATTGTGACTGACTTGACAAAAAATGTCACCAAGAGAAGTCTCATCATCAATCACAATGTCAGAAATAACATATACATGGTTTTTTACTCTGCTAGAAGTTTAACTGAAGATTCTCAGTTACCTTCAAGAGTCATAGTATCTGAAAATATTTAATTTCTAACCCAAGAGGTTTCTTGCTGTTGAATAAACTACCATGAGAATTGTGGTAAACATAGAGCTTTATTGTCAATAATAAATATAATCTCACACAATGATTAATACTGCCTGAACTTTTATCACAATATCACAATCACATATGAATAGGGATTGTTTTCATTATGGTATTATGATTATGGTATTATGGCACTATGGTTTGTTCATTTTGAACAAAGTGCAGAGCCGTTTTATGATTATTAAAATACGCCTACTGAATGCATGTACAATACCAGTTTTGTTTTTATTGTCTGAGGTAATGGGTGAGATACAGGAAAAGTATAAAAGGGAGCAAGCAGTAAGTAAGCAATTTTTAATGTGTGCATTTCCTTACATTTTACAGATCAGGCAACTATAATATTAAAAAAAGAAATAATGACAATGTTTGTTTTGCTACGTTAACTCTTATTACAAGTTGTATATTATCTTACTAACTATATTTGTCATGCCCGATTGGGTCAAAAGTGATTATACACTGAAGATACCATAACTTGGATGAATTTTCCTTTATATTCCAACAATCCACTTCTAATAAGTAAATTAAAGTTTAAATCTGTCGGAGATTTGACAGGTACCTATTCATGAGGTTGGTCCTTTACGATTTGATAACAAGCAGTGCCATCATGTGGCTGCAGATCAAGTTGCAAAAAGACCATGACCGCCATGTCAGTATCAGTAACTGTGCTTCTCTCAGAGGTGGTTGGCATAGTCCTCTCCAGAGTCTGTATTATTGACCACTTTGGCACGCTGAGTTTGCACAGAAGCATAGAGATCAGACATGGTGGTGTCCGTGTTGCCTTCATCTTCCTTCTCAGACTCTGATGGCATCTCAAACTGAACTACATCTGAGTACTGTATCTGTGGAGAGGTACGGCCAGACTGCGGTCTGGGGGGTTTCAGGGCCAAATTGGCATAGCAGTCCTGAGTTTTGGACTGGAGTGAGAAACAAAATAAACATTATTTTCATCAGACATGATGGTCTGTATGTGTGTGTGTGTGTGTGTGTGTGTGTGTGTGTGTGTGTGTGTGTGTGTGTGTGTGTGTGTGCAAAAGGGATTCAAGATGATACCTGTGAGTTAGAATTGACTTTCTGTTTGTCCCTCAGAGATGTCGAGCTAAGTGATGAGTGTGGAGGATCAGCTTCTGTGGCCAGAGGCATGTCTGTGGGAAACAACATCATACATGTTAACAAATGTAAATGCACAACGGCAAAGACACAGTCACACACAAGGCACTTACTTGTTGATGTGTAGGTTAGGTTTCCATATATAGGATTGTCTTCCATCTGCCTTGAGCTCCGACTTTAATTTCAGACACATGAGAGGGGACATTTTTTATTTTTTTTAATTTGCAGGTTGGTGACAAGTTCTATAAATGTGGGGAAATTACTCTTTTGAACACTAAATATAAATTTTGCATACCTTTGTTTTTGACATTTCCATTTTCCTGAGGAATTATACATTTACCATTAACTACATAAATTTAGTACTTTAAGATGGATTTATTGAAAAGCAAAAAAAAAAAAAAAAACGTTACCTGAGCAACATTTTGATACACAGCAGAAAATATTACAAGCTAGAGAGATGACCAACATTGCAGTGGTAACTCCCAGTAGCAACGGCATCAGATATGGTAAACAAAAAGTACTCTGGTCTGGAGAAAGATAGAGAAAGAACTATATTAATTATGGATAATTTGAAATAATCTAAGATCCCCTTCAGACATGTTTTGCATGAACTCACACACAAATACATCGAAACAAATATGTAAAATAACACTGATGATGCAATATTTGGATATTTGTTTGTAATTCAGACATTGTTTTGGTGTGGATGTTTTTAATTGTATGCTCCTTGGTCATTAAGTATCTTGTAATTAATTTCCACATCAAATAAGATTTGTGAAAAAGAGAAACCAAGGACAACAGGTAGATCAAGAAGAAAACCACAGCAGTGGTGTGCTTAGGTAAAAGATTCACACTGTCGCTTTTCAGAGGACCTGCCCACTCATTAGTTGCAGTAAGATGTGGTTTACTAAGATGCTTTCATGCAAATGTTTGAACTGCGTAACTGCAAAGTACTCTCTGCTTTTGTTGCAAAAATACATGCTCAGCAAAACATGCTGTATGCATTTCCTACATCACAAGACAAGTAGAAAACAATACGTCAATATGTTGATGAGATTTATGTTGACATGTTTGTTTCAATAATGGACCCATCATAAGGTTGGGTAGGATTAATGAGTTTAATGAGTTTAAAAAGAGTTTAAACATTAGTCAAAATTGACTAATATTCTCATTGTTGTCCTGACTCATCACAATAAGTCAGAATAATATTTCCCCACAATATGAAACCCATCCCGTGCATGACACCATAATTTCGACACATGTAACTCACTGAGTAATTGCTGTGCTAATTTAGTGTAGTTTCTCAAGAAAATACCAGCACACTGTTTCCATAGCAACATCAAATGAGTAATCACACATTAGACAACAGAAGATAAGCTGTAGCTGTAGCTCTCAATTGTATAAGCATGGGTCTTCATTGTCGTTCAAAAATCAAATCTGTAATTACCCTACAAAATCCACTCTAATTTCAGAAGTTCTAATATATAGTCCACATTCTATACTTACTATTTGGACTGGATTGGTTGCAACAGGATGCCATGGCAAATTAGTTTTTTTTCCCAAAGAGAAAGCTCTCTGTTTGTCTACACTGTATCTATGAAAAGACGATCTGCTGCATGTTCATACTCACACTGAGTTTTCTTATTCAAAGGGTTGGTGACACACAGGATGTGTGCTTTTGCAGAAAACCACAAGCCCGTTTTAGACTGTTGAACCAGTGACACTTATCTGGCAATATAAAGAAATGGAAGCACACAAAACTTTGTTATATTACAACATAAATAATAATTTCTTATTAAGAAATGCAGGGACATTGGTGTGACTTTACAATATGGTTTACTATAGTTTACCAAATATTTTCAGGGATGTGATATTTCAAGGAGGCAGTAGGCTGATATTTGGCACTTTTCATAAAATATCTGCATGAATTCAAACATTCATGGTTGGTTAAATTTGAACAAAACCTTCATGGCACTGGAAGAAATACCACAGTGTACAAATATTTCATTACATGTGTATGTTGTTAATCAAGAAATTTACAAAATATGTCTATAAATATATGATTGTGTAATGCATTTAGCTATATAAGATCTAGAACGACTCAGACTATGTATGCAGCAGGATTTGCACCACGTGTAAATATCTTTCATGTTTGACTGCGTTACATACTGTTGGATAGTTTGTTATAAAATTGACACTTTGGTGAAAAGATTCATATCTTAATGTTGTCTAAGAATTTGTATACGAATATCAGTGACATAAAATGTAGCACGGAAGAAAGGTAAGATCACCGCATCACAGCATGCGAAATAACAAACACAGAAAACATGTGCAAAAGAAAAACAAAACATAAACATGCAACAAATTAAGTAACTGTAGTATGTGCACTGATTTCTATATAATCGCTTTTTTAAAATACTGTAGTCTGTTGTATGTAAATAACCTACTGGAGCTTTAAAAGAGGCGGACTGTTTCCTGGTGGGCGGAGTCGCTCTCCTTTAGCCCCGCCTCTTTGGTGCTGCTGCCCTCTCCTCTCTGCACAGCGCTGATGTGTAACTAACATCAAACTGCAACTACGAGAAAATGTTCAGCCTCGGGTCTAAGCTGCTGCTGCTGTTTCTCCTGTGTTTCCCCTGTGGGCTAGTTTCCATCGGTAAGTGCTGTTTGTCTGCGTCTGAGTCAGACTGCTGATCTGTCGACTCACAATAGTTCAAGTTAAAAAAGTTATTAGTCCAATGTACTGACGTGGCAGAGTGTGAACACTGCTCTCAGGCAGCCTGGTGTCATCACGTCATTACTGTGGACGCGTGCACGGTTCGTCCCCATTCAGACTAAAGGAAGATATGTATCACAACGCTTTTGCTATAAATGAATGAAAATGGTGTGTGTGTGTGTGTGTGAGAGAGAGAGAGAGAGAGTGAGCGTGTGTGCGCGCGTGCGCGCGCTCGAGCTGGGACACGTCACCATAGATAAGTGGGTATCCAGTGTTTGTAGGTTTCCTCTGACATTGACTTGTATTTGGATATACAGTATATTGTCCTGCTGTTTATGTGTAAGTGGTCAGTGTATTGCAGGCAAGTACTTAATTAATGCACGGAGGGAAATTCAAAAAGTTACACAGTTCCTGAGTCATAGAAAGAATAAGATAAATAACATAAAGACAACCGGAGATGCCAGGTTTTGAACCCAGGGCCTCATGCAAAGCATTGAATAGTTATATTTGACGAGTGTATAATTGATCAAAAATGTGTAGTATATATTTCCGAGGAGTGTTAATAATATTGTTGACAGAATTCCTTTTATATTGACATATATTGCTATTGATTTGTTGTCAGGGTCAGCTATGGAAATCTGCACAAATCATTCAGATGTTAAGTTTGGGGGGATCGCCTGTAGCAAATAAAAAAACACGAGATAAATTATGTAAAAACAACAGTACAAAATGTATTCATTAATATCACGATCATCATCGCAGTCATTTATATTTCAGATCATATATATTCACTTGCTTTATGATATCAGTACTAATTGAACCAGCTCTAGTAGCAGCACCCACCCTCCCATGGTGAAGACCATCATTCACCCAGTTTATACTGTCATGTCTTCTGGTCCGTTTAGGCCAGGTCTCTGCAGAGTCAGACTCTGCTGAGGACATTGCTGAAGACTCTGATGCCGCCATAGATGAGGAGGAAGATGAAGAAGAGGTCCTCGTGGAGGAAGACCAGATGCAAACCTCGGTGTGTATCTCTGATCATGCAGCAGTGTTGCGGGTCACCCTTTAAAAATGGTTAATTAATGTTGGTTAATAACATTGATTATTAATTAATTGATTGTTAATTCATGTGTTATTAATTTGTTAATGCATTGAGTTAGCGGGGGGCATGATCCAGTCTTCCCCCTGGGACCTGAGTGCAGTTGTTCCGCCACTGAGTGTGGTGACTTTACAATGTCATTACAATGTCAATGTTCATCCTTAGGAGGGGGACGACGATGATTCAGACGAAGCTGCCGATAAACCAGTAACTTCTCACCCTGACGCTGACACAACCATCATCTTTGTTACCGGAGAAGGTTGGTCTCTGGTGTTATGACAGTGTTTACGTTCACACCTACAGTACATGTAATCAATGCTCTAGCTCATCTTAATATTTAATTGTATCTATCATAAATGTAGAGTTTCCTGCCAATGAGATTGTGAGATTCCTGGTGGGTTTCACCAACAAGGGGAGTCAGGATTTCACTGTTCAGTCGTTGGAGGCCTCCTTCCGTTACCCCCAGGACTTCCAGTTCTACATTCAGAATGTGAGTTTGAGTTGACATTAGACCACCAGCACACCAATTGATTTTATTACATAAAAATATCTCTTTGTGCTAATTCAAGACAAATGGAATTCATAACATTAAATGTTATTGTTTTCAGTTCACAGCTTTGCCCCTGAACACTGTAGTGCAGCCTCAGGCTCAGGCCTCCTTTGAGTACTCTTTCATTCCAGCTCAGCCCATGGCTGGTCGTCCATTTGGTCTTGTTATCCTCCTCAACTATCTGGACACGGAGGTAAAAATTAACAAAACATTTTTCCAAATTTTTTTTATATTGTTTGTTGGCTTTTTAGAAAGGAAACAGTCGATTCTTTCACACAAATTTTGATGAACATTAAATCTGGACGATGTCATTGCTGGCAAAGCAGTTGGCTTTTTTCATGTTTTATATAACTGGGACAAGAGGTGGGACTTTCACTGTCAGTATTTCCTACCTGCTGAGCTTTAAAAGTATTTGTTCACTAATTATTTGCAAATTTTTTTAAGGGCAATACTTTCCAGACTGCCATTTATAACCAGACTGTCACCATCACTGAGAGAGATGAGGGACTGGATGGAGAAACGTAAGACTTCTACTATTCTATTGATGTCACATTCTAACACTCGCATTCTTCTTAATGAAAAACAGAGATTTTGATTCATCATTCAATATGATATGATGAGTTATACATTAGTTATTGCTGTTTTTCATTTTGTTGTATCTGCAGGATGTTCATGTACGTGTTCCTGGGAGGACTGGTGGCCCTGATGCTCTTTGCAATGTACCAGGTCCTGGAGTCCAGGACGGTAATGAGCTCATTTCCAGTAAACAGTCAAATTACTTATGTGATGATTATTAAGTTATTTAACCTCATTGTTTGAAACGGGGGAAAAATGGCAGGCCTATGGATAAAATAGATTTACATGTATGGTTGTTTTTGTGTTTTGCAGAAAAAGCGAATCCCTGTGAGAATAGAGAAGGGCACTGTTGGGATAAATGACGTGGACATCAGCTGGATTCCTCAGGAGACTCTCAATGTCATGAGTATGTTAATTTTATTACCAGCTAACAACATCCTAATGTTTCTATGAAAGTACAGCGACACAGAGAACTGATCTTTACATCCTGTCTTACAGACAAATCCTCCCCTAAAACATCCCCTCGCAAACGAACCAAGAGAGCAGCTGGAACCGATCAATAAAACTGTGCCTTTTCCATCAGCCATCACACTGCCCATCAGGCTTTTAATTCCTTTCCTCACCACAGTAATTTGATTCACAGTGGGTCAACATTTCTGGAATTCAATTTCCATTACAGCCATCGCGTCGAAGATGTTTTTTATGCATTTCTGCCTCTGTTTGAAACTTCCTGCTGGCATCACAAGCAAAGGGGCATTTTACAGCTCTGTTCAAAATGTGAGACACTAACAGGACTGATCTGCAGTTCATGTTCAAGTCTGTCTTTGTGCGTGTTTGTCTGTGTGTGTGTGTGTGTGTGTGTGTTTGAGAGTGAGTGATAAACCAATTAGTCATTAAAAGGGAAAAGAGTGCCATAAAGGAAAATGACTGCTTATATATTGATGCTGTGGAATGATGATAAAATTGTAAATTGTCATTGTGTTAGGAGATTTGATATTGTCAGTATTATCTTGATTCAATGACTTCAGTGCATTCATATTTCATCATCCTTCTCTCTATCATGTAAACACCATTGTGCCTTAGCTGCACTGTGATTGTGATGCCCTGCCAAAACAAAACGGTTCAACTGATTGAAAGGTTTCTCACTGTTTGCCCTTTTATTTCAATGTCCAGTCATATACAGCCTGGTCTGTGGTTTGTAAAACTTGGAGTTTGATGTGATCATTGGTTTACATGGTGCAATGGCAGCTGCAAGTACAACAAGCATTAAAACAGTGTTCTTTGGAGGGATCTGCAGGTTATTTGTCCCTTTTAATGCCTGGCTCTTGTCAGAGGCTCAGTGGAGCATTTGAGACTCTTACTAGGTGCTAATGTTGCAGTCCCTCACACACTGCACACACTGCATTTCATTATTTGTGATGAAAGAATAAAAATTAAATGGGGGTGAACAAACCCTTTCTTTGTTTTACTGCTTACTGCTGACTGTTGCTCTCACTTCTGATACTTCAGGCAATAGTGCTCCCCTCTCACCTAAACAGCTTCATTAAAATGACAACTGTGGATGGTGTCGCTTTAAGAAATGAGGGCGACAATGACTTGAATCATAGTGGTTTTACAGAACTGCTTTTGTCTTAAAGGTTTATAAATGAATGATACCCGGAAAGAACTGCAGCTTGGCTCTTTGTTTTTTTAAAAAAATCACGTTTTCGTTTTTATTATACTGTACATATTTATTATATATTATTATTATTGTTGTATATATTTTTCATAGTAAGAGGTCCATAACTGAAATAGCGAGCAGTATCAGTTTAAATAATTTTGATCAAGTTAAACACACAGGCTACAACAGAATCAAACAGTGAAAAAACAAACTTGTCAGAATGGGGTGTTAGAGAAAGCGGTCGTCCATCGTCCATCCTGTGTGGAGTTCATGGTGCAGCCTATATACAGTATATGTGGTGTGATGGTGTGGATGATGGCGGCGGAGAGCGGGGACCCTCAGCTCGCTGTGGTGTGTGCGTGGTGCGCGGCGGCTCGTGCTCGGCGAGGTGAGAGCTGTCCGGTGCTGAGGGGGGAAGATGAGCTCAGCGCGCGCCGGGGGGCAGGTAACGTCAGCAGTCGACCGGAGCAGGGAGAGACTGAGCACAAACACACACACACACACACACATATATATGTATATATATATACATATACACACCCAGTGTTTATCTTAGTCTCTCAGCTCGATCACTGACTCGCATCAAGAATGGACAGTTAATCAGCTCGCGCGACTCTGAGCATCTTTTTTTTATTATTCCCGGCTCACGCGCGCCTCGGCGGCATCCCGCGCCCTCCGCATGGATTGAAATGGGATGATATGGGATTTTTCATGTCGACGAAGAAGATCGGGGAGATTCTTGCATTTGCTTTGGGTAAGATGTCTCGCGCTCCTCCATGGGCTGGCCGAGAAAACTGCCTTACGTGGTCTCACCACCCTGCATCAGATATAACACTGTTATCTCTATACAGCTCCATCAGATCTGCACCGTAGCCATCTGCTTCTATCAAAGCATATCCGACCATAAGTACTAGGTGGTTACAGTCTGCTTTGGGTTTTCATCTTCATCTCTATCTATCTATCCATCCATCCATCCATCCATCCATCCATCCATCCATCCATCCATCCATCCATCCATCTATCTATCTATCTATCTATCCATCCATCCATCCATCCATCCATCTATCTATCTATCTATCTATCTATCTATCTATCTATCTATCTATCTATCCATCCGCAGTGTTCCTGTCTCTCACAGTGTCAGGAGACTCCGCAGATGTTAAGTGTGAGAACATCTATAAGGACTTTTCTGACTGTGTCCTGGAGCTGGGAGACAGCATGGACAACTATCAGGAAAATGTGACCAGTGAGAGGGGAGTGGCGGCCGTCTGCAGGTGAGAATACCTCGAAAGAGGTGAAAAACCAATATGGAAGGCTGTAATAAAACTGTGACATGTCTGTCAGATCGAGTTGAATGAAATAGTGCAAAAAGAATGTGGACACAGTTATGTGTTTTCTGCCAAAATACTGGGGAGCAGAACGATTACAGAGAGGGAACAGAGAAACGAATGGTGCTCAGACACTGAGCCATTGTACTAAATAATTTATTACTTCGCTGCAGCAGTAATAAAGTTCCAGGGAAAATCTTGTCATTGTTACTTTACAAAGCATACAACCACAGCAAAGTATACTACTATATTAGACCTAAGCCCTCTGTTGGAAGAAAAGATGCCTGCTTGTATGAGCTATGATATTGTTTCACTCTCTGATGCAGTTGCCATGGTAATTAAAGCTCGGTTTGACTTACTCAAAGCCTCCACAACCATCTGAGACCATCAATAGATTATTGGCACGTAAAATTAATCCGGGAAAGCCAATGCACGTCTGCGTGCTGTAGCCAGGATGATTTCTGAGTGAAATGACAGATGCAGTTTTGGTCTGATGATCCTTTGTTTGCCACAGCCACTGGGAAGCCTTCCACACATGTGCCCTCACAGCTCTGTCTGACTGTCAGGAGGAAGTCAGCTCCATCTGGGAGACGCTGCGGCAAGACTCCAGGAAGATGCGCTTCCAGGGAAGTTTGTTTGACCTGTGCAGCCCCAGCTCTGCTCCCAGCATGTGTTCACATCTTGTGGCCCTAACTTTGCCACTGATGCTCATTATGACTGGGCCCAACTTGTTCTCAGTATAGATGGGAGAGGAGAAGAGGGAGAAGGCCTCACCCTCCTGAGATCAAACTAAAAGCCAAGAATTTAAAAGACACAAATGCTTTAATAAGGCTTGCTTTTGTGCAAAGCCATGAATGCCTGTGGCAAACCAATCAATATTTGCTGTCATAAGTATTATTTGGAATCTTTTCCAACACTTCTGCTTGATCCTCCTTTATGTCCACAAACTGGATAAAATTGCATTCATGCCAGTTTATCAGTCCTTGCAGATGAGGGCAAACATTTTAAGATGTGACTAGAATCAGACCAGTAACACTTGTGGCTTTGGGTTGTCACTGTCAAAGGAGTGGACACAATAATATGAATACCTGCATTACCTAATGCAACAGTGCAATTATTATTTCTATGGACATTACAATGTTCAGTTTTTTTAGCACATTGGTATGAATTGGTTGAATATTAGTTTTAATTACAGTATAGCAAAGTAATGTTCTCCTGTTGTTGTGTCCACCCCATTTACCATCTATGATTTGGTTTCATCATGAAAGTTATATTGAAATAATTTTTATTGGTGATAGCTAACAACATCTATACAACCGTCATGACTTCACACTAAACATGAAGTTGCAATAGTACAAGTTAACCCTCTTCAAAGTAACAATGCAGATATTTCATAACGAATTAAATGCTACAGAATACATTAGCACAAAACCACAAATCTCCAGTGAGTTTGTAAATACAGCCAAACCATAACGTGGTGTTTAGCTGCCACATCACCGGAAACCATTTAAATGGGTACTTCATCCCAAATAGCAGCAATGTTTTTGCATATCTTGGCCCGAGTCATCACAAAATAAAACAAACACTGTAGTAATGAGTATACTGATAGATCAAAGAATTATTGACCCCCAAGCTCACATTTAATAGTGTTTATATACACTAGAAGTGAAATGCCCCTTTAACCTGTTTCAAATAAAAATATTCAAATATATGACAATCATGCCTCATATGAAACCACAACATTTCAGCCCACTGTGGTTGATGTTGGGTGGCTGCTATAAAGACACCAAAAACAAGCATCTGACATCCCACTCGGAGCCTTGACCCTCACTTTGGTTCAGTCTTATACTCAAGCATTCAAGCTTCTTACCTGTGTGTGTGAAAAAAGGAAATTCTGTATTTTGACTGTTCAGTTTTAATTTTAACAAATTTGTGTCAGATCTTGTGTGAACCTTCTAACCTGAACTAATCGCAATGTATTTAAAACCTTACCTCAGATTACTTAATTAGTGCAAAAACACTGTATGCTACACAGTAGGCAGATTTAGCTCCTGTCATCTATCACTGAAATTTGACTTTTAAAGAAGATTATGACAATCCTGGACCAGAAGCATGATTACATTATACAAATTATCCCATTTTAGTACTCATACACTGAATTTATTTAAATGTATGGCACCTATAATGAATGTCTAACAGCATCAAAATATATGCACTAGCAAAACAACAGCCACTTTTAAAAATCCGCTAAAACCAAGTTTTCTTTTTTTAAAAAAAGCATTCATAGAACTTGTTCTTTTTCTAATTAGAAATTATGGAGCAATAGCTTTGATTATTATTTCTCCAAAATTTTGTCACCACCTATACTTTTACTTTTTGATGGTCCTAATGGACATCATCAAAGTGCAGCTCATTTTTGTGGTTCTAAGTATACTTTTAATCAGAAATGCATGACAACCTTTGTGTCAGTTCTTAACTTCGACAAATCGTACAGTGGTATTGACCTCTGCATGAAGTTACACTAGCTTGTAAGTGTAGATGCCTCTTTTGTTATTCAAATTCATTAGCATGTGTTTTCTTGTTGTTTTTACATTGTTTTGCATGTAGTCAAATTATGACATTCATTGTTTCTGGTAGAATAAAAAGCCTGTTGTCGTGTCCTTCAAGCATGAGCAATATGTACAGCCACTCGCTGCTCTCTTTTGAAAAGACGCTCAAGTCTACTTAGAAAGCATGGAAAAACTGTTATCATGAGCATTATATCATGGAAATTAAGCATTAAGTCTGTTTAAGGAGAGTCTGAATGTAAAACCTAATATCCATGTGATTTTCTTTTTCATTTTAATAATAGAAAAGCCACAATTTACAAGAACAGACACACACATGCACGCACGCACGCACACATGCACACGCACACACACACAACACAGTAATGTTTGTCATAATAAAGCACCACGTTTAAAATTAATTGAATATGTGATGTGATCTTCAGCAAAAAAATGTTAACACAAACGTGAAACACAAAGTGGTAAAACAGTAGGAAATTTAATTAATGCAGTTGTCAGCTGTGCGACTAATTTACTACTGACTTTGTGTTTTCAGTGCTTCCTGAAGCACAGAGTTGGTAATGAGGATCAGCCAGCATTTTTCTACTCGTTAGTGCTCTTCCATCTGCTTCTTTCCACCTGGACACTTCCAGCAGTGGCAACAGTGGGGGAAAATGAGGGGTCAGGGCCAAGGGCAAAAAACCACAGAAGCACAACAGACACGCTCATGGTGTACCCCTCATTAGAGAGCTACCTTTGATGTTTTAAATATAACAGCCAATTATTTTTTCACCTGCAGTTTCCTGACTGACATCTTCATTGCTTTTTTCCAAAATAAGTCCAAATTTGCAGCATCATATCCACAGAAGTAAAGGAACTGTACAAAATTTCTGAATGCTGGTCCAGACACCATTTAAATCTTCAAAAAGGGAAATAAAAGGAAAGGAGAAAATAATTACACGTAATAGGTCCTGTTCGTGACTTCTTGATATCTAAATACACTGTAAAAAAAAATTAAGTTAAATTAAAGAATAAAGTGTGGTATTCCATTTTAAGACTTTTTGCAGCCATTGCTAGAATTAAACAACGATACTGGCCGAAAAACAGTAGTCATGAGTTTAAATGCAACCCAAAGGAATTCTTTGACATTTACGTTTTTTGGTTTCTTGCCCAGTTGCCTAAATATTTATACAACTTTGAGGTTTACCCTCTGCACTGTATATAAAGATGCAGCCTGGCAGGAAATAAGGGGGGAAAGAGATAATTTGTCTCTGTGCAAAGGCAACAATATCCACCATCTCAAAATCTCCTCGAAGGCCCATTGTTTAACACGTCTCATCTTCCTTATTTACTTAAAAATAACCAAAGTGTCAGAACAATAAGTTATGTAATCTTTCTTTGAGATAGCACAGATATAATAAGAAATAATGTATCATATATTGAACTCTAGAGCTCCTGGTAGGGGGATTTTGTTTACCTTCAAACAAACACACGCTATTTCTCCATTTCCATAATTAACAAAGCTAAATCACCCAGCTTTAGATGAACTGTGCAGACATGAGAGTGGAATCTACCTTGTAATCTAACTTTTGGCTTTAAGTATCAACACCTGCACCACAACGTTTTCTGACACAAAATTTCAGAAACCACTATCAGCACAACCAATGAAATGATTATGTGCCACAGATGCTGTAATAAAAAGCACCTAATTAGACAAGAATTGTTGCTGAATGATGAAACTGATATTGATTTAGAAATCGTCAGTGCTGCACCTGACATCCCAGTCAACACTAACACTGGTTTTGGAAACATCACTGTTGGCTGACAAACTCTCCCCAAAATGGCCATCTCGTCTTCATAACAATTCACGTCAGTGAGAGAGACAAAAGTAGCTGTGCAAAATACTACAACGAAGGCCAATAACAAGCAGTGTATAAACTGTATCTGAGACAATGATCACAGATTTACAGTACACTCAACAGAAAATCTGAAGCTGTGATAGATAACTTTGCACACTGGTGTAACAATAACATAAAATAGTTAAATCAAAATATCCTGTAACATAACTGTTATGTTTCTTTACCAATTTAGCAATTCTATGCATTGGGTTGGAAAAAGAAAACAGGAATTAGTTCATTCAGAAATTGTTTCGTTGAACTCTGTGTTACTTTCAATGTGTTATTTTTATGGGTATGTAAGGAGGAATTTGAAAAAAAATTACATGAAGGGAGTGGGATGCCCATGCGAAATAATGTATTCTGGCAAAAAAGCCAGGGAAAAAGCACCCTAAAGTCATTAGTTTCAAAGAAAGAAACTCATGACTGCTTTCATAACCTTTCAAATGTCTGTTAATATGCTATTGAGTTAACACTGTCAACATTTACAGGCTAGAATAAATAAATCAATTCATCTGATGTATGACAATCCAACATACTGTAGATGCTGATGGAAGTTCAAGTTCCACCAACAGCAAAAATCCTTGTCTGAGCCAGTTCCTCAGGAGTTTTCAGCGTGATGTCACCAAGAATTCACAGGTTAGATTTTGGTCCACTATTGACTGGTATGGCCCTCAGCTCAGTTCGCATACACAGGTACTCTCCAATCACAGCCATCAAGGCTATGCAGGCTACATTGATGAGCCACCAGGACAGGGCAGCTGGAAGATGAGCATTATAGATCCAACATCCAATCATGTGGAAGAAATGCACAGTGACTGTGAAGTCTAAGCACTGTTTTCCTCGACGGATGAAGAACCACAGACCGAGGGCGCTGCAAGGAAAAATGAGAGTTACATTCTCAGCCATGCTCATTTATGTCTCATGAGAAAAAAATCAGTCTTGACAAACACCAATTGATGCAGGTAATTTTTATTTTGCCTTGTGTGAGAAAATTGCTTTTTTCAAAGTTCTTCAGTTTAATGGCAGTTGGCAAACACATGTTTGCATTACTGCCAAATTACATTACATACCATTTGTCACCTTGTATGATCAGCAAATATTTGTTTTGTTAGCTGCTTTATCCACAATATATAAAGTAAAATGTGCCACTACTCTTATCTCTTTGGATGTAAAGAGCAAAGTCTAAATAAATTACTTACCTGGTGAGTGAGTTCAAGATGAAGGCCATCATCGAGAGTCTCCCTTGCATTGTTGCGAAGCCAAGGGCCTGCCACAGTAAAGCAAAGATTCAATATCTGTTTCAGGACAGTGACATGAAGACAAGGTTCCACAAATACAATATCTTATAACTTACTTCATAGCTGAAGATCTGGTCCAATGACCGACTAGTTGGCACTAGACTGTCCACCCCTGCCAACCACAAGGCCAAGAAGCTGTAGTAGATGCACTGCATCAGCACAATCTGACACACAATCAGGACTGGGTCCCAGATGTAGCTACGGAATTGACTGGCCATTGCTACATGAACAGGCCCAAAGGATGATAACAGCTGGCCTCACGCTTTATCGGCCTGCCCATCCAATGTGATTTGTGAGTAATCTCTGAATCTGCAACCAAACATTATATTTAATGACAATCGTTACATTAATATATCTCATGCCATGTGTGTTACACTGAAATCTGACATTTATTGTGGGTTTTGTAAGCATTTCACTAATACGTCTGACGACTTTGCTATGAGATACTTCAAATAACTGTTATCCACCAATCCTAACAGATTAAAGAAGTCAACAAGTGCACAAAACTCCTAGTGATTAAACGACAGGCAGTTCATTTCGGTTGAAGCAATTTAACATGAAGCACAAAACGTTTCACCATCCACCGACACGCGACAGTCAGCGACTGGCTAAAGCTAACACTGGTCAGCTACGCAGTGTAAGCACCATTTCGATGGTGACTATATCAAATGACATTCGGTTAATATTAACTTAAAATCTATTTGGAGACACGCGTGTAACCGCTGGTGTAAAAACATATACATTAGCGGTAGAAGGACACGAATGAAGACCAACAGGTAGCTCCATGTTAGCATTTCTGGGTATAAACAACTTATAGACAGCGGATACAAACCTGAAGACTGGACTAGAAACGGTTCAGGTTGTTTTATTGATGAAAACCCTTTCGTTTTCTCACTGTTTTCAAAACAACGCCATTATCAACACAGGCCCCGATGAGATCAACCCTGTTAACAACTCGGAAGTAACTCGGGTGGTGAACCCGGAAGACAAACTAATAACCGGACACCATTTCAAAGTAAAATATTGGGCCGTAAAGTCAGCGCTGTCCTCTTGCTCAACAAGGTCTGCAAACAACCGAGGGATAAAACTTCTCATTCTTTCTCATATAAATTGTACTAGCTACATATATAGTACCACATACAGCCCACAATGTCACTTCATACGTCGTTTTACTTCAGCCCACAATGTCACTTCATCATGTTTCACCATTTACCTTTTAGATGGTTGTACTAGTAGAATAGAGCCGCCTATATGACATTTTGAAAGAAATTAACACGACAAAACGGGAAATCAAAGTAAAATGTTAATAGTAAAAACATGATACCAGAGTCAAGAGGGAGGTGACTGATTTGTCCGTTGATAATTTCTGAGGCAATTTAAACATTTCCGTTGGTCTATCCTTAATCTTCTACGTATAATCTGTGTAACATTGGAATAGTTGTAAATCCTGCTGTTGTAATTGTTGTTGTCATTGTCTCTTTGTCTTCCACCCCACTCCGTTCCTGTTAGACTTAATTTTCATTCAATGTTCTGTAATTGTTGTTGATGTTGCTGTTGTTGTTTTGTTGTCTCCCACCCCCTCCCCCTCTCTCCCTCCCTCCTTATCCCTCTTTCTCTCCCTCTCTCCCTCTGTCTTTCTATCTGTCAGTCCGGTAGCCCTGCCAATAAAAAAAAAATGCAAATCTGTGAAGGCACAACGAGGCACCCAGAGTTTTCATCACTGCATACCTAAGCTGCTGAACAGGATAGGTTAAAAAAATCCATAGAAAACAAGGGTTGGGCCACTAATATACAGTGAATCTGTGCTGAAATACTTGACTAATCCATTAACATTTACTGTCATGAAAATTTGATGAATTGTTTAACCCTCCTGTTATGCACACATGCATGTAGATTAAGTATTTACTTAACTTCAGTTAAATTAACCGGTCCCATGAAACTGTGTTGTTTAAATATGGAAAGCAACGTACTATTGTGAACAACTGTGTTGTTTCATATTTAAACAACACAGTTTGTGTGTGTGTGTGTGGGGGGGGGGAGGCGTCAAGTCTACAAGGCATCTGATGACATCAGGACGAGCATGACCTGTGCGAAATGTATAAAATTAATTTGCACAAAGCGTACTGTCAGTGACTCTAAGCTCTTGTGGAAACGGACAGCAAGTGGATTCTTAACTCGCCAATGAGACTCTCTTTACTTTCAGGACTCCTGACGTGGTAAGATGAATTTGCAGACAGAGCTCAGCTGACTTGATCTACTGAACGTGAAGGCTCAAAGAAATTTAAAACACGAGTTTAGGATGACAGAAAAAATGCTTAATTGGTCAGAAAATGTTTGTTTTAATAAATCGATGTGAAACTCCTTTGTGTTTGATCTTTGTTTCATCTTGAGCTCTTTCTCATTATAGGATAGTTTGGAACAACCTAATGCTAAGACTACATGCAAGAAGAGTACAGCAGCTTGTGGAAGAAAAAATAATACCATCCTTCTGTTTACACGTAAAACTGGCAGGTTTGTGTCATATATTGGGTAAGAATATTGCTTGTTCTTTTTCTTTGTAGAGCTTGTTTCTCAGGTAAGCTGTAAATTCTTCTTTTACCTAGTGTAACTCTTCTTAGGTGAGTGTTGGAGAAGTGGTTAGAGCGGCGAGTTTCAGACCAAGAGGGCCAAGAGTTTGTCGAGTTTCATATCACAGCCTTATGATTCTCTCAGGGAAAAAAAGGGAAGGGAAAAAAAAGTAATATTCCACAAACGTGGCCTGAATGCTCTAAAAACTTTAATACACACCTGCAATGGTCCATTTCAAGTGTTTTTCTTTTCAATTTACAAGAGTGAGATGTGATAAGAAAAAACAGTATGTACAATATCAAACACAGTGCCAATATTAATAATTCAATGTAAGCAAAACAATCATGTCATACCTCTGGCAAAAGCACATCAAGGATCTGTCCACTGTCTCGCTCTTGGTGTCTCCCTGATGACTGAATACAAGAACGGGACAACTTGGTCATGAACTGTCTGCGACCACACCTGGGGACAAGTGTTTTGTAACCTTACATTATGAGACAACCTAAGCAAACTTGGAACTACACTCAGATTGTTTCTTTTCCTTCTACAGCGGGTACAGTGACTGTTTACGTGTGTAGACTCTTCATTCATTAAAAAACTTTGACCTTTGTGACTGTAGGAACTATATGTTTGACTTTAAATCAGTAAAACTTCATCCAAACAAAAGGAACAATACAACATCGGATGGGCAAAATATCAAGTACGCTGATATGGTGTGTTCATGGCAGTGTCGAGCTGGTAATAATAATCAGAGTTAACAGTACGATACCATTACTAGTTTTAAAGTGCTGCACTAGACCACGCTGAGAATAATGTTTTTGAAAGAATGGGTTAATATTACAGGGGAGTGACATTTTCCAAGTTACCTTTTGATGCACACATTGCTGGCTACGTCACAACAGCCATAATTCCTAGCTTAGATGTATCTACTTGGCTCAACCTTTTAGGATCATTTCAAATAGAAACATTTATATATACTCTTCATGTCACTTATCAAACAGGAAAATAACCACCTCTGAATCTTACTTCCTCGTTCTGCTGAGTTTACACAACAAAGGGCTGAGCTTGTTCGGTTTTAACAATAAACTAATAAAAATATAAAAATATTTGTGGATAAATATATATCTAACTTGCATAGTCCTTCGCCTCCGGTAATAATCCAACAATATGCAACAAATGTATGTGTTTTACATTTGGTAAATAAAGCACTTGCTGTCTCGCTGGTCTCACAACGTTTCGCCATTGTTAAATGTTTGGTTCAGTTTACTATTAACGCTTTTATACTCTCTGTTGGCAGGTCTCATTTGATGTCTCACGACATTCACCGCGATTTCCCTTGAGAAAACTCTGTGGGCATGTCATTACCAATGACGCGTCTGTGGAAACGACACACACGTGCTGGGAACGACACGCCCAGGTGCCGCAGTCCATAGCCAGACCCCTCTCATCTAATGGGCCTCCCTCACTTGATATGATGTATGGACAGGTCATCTGACATGTGTACACCAAGAACCTCCCCACTGTCTAAAACTCACAACCTTTAATGGAGTGCGTGGGCAGGACTGTTTTTTTGGATTTCCTGAAATCCTGAAATTCCTGAAAAGTGTAATGAACTAAATTCCTATGGAGAATTCTACATAATGGTGCATCTAAGGTAACTAACATGTCATAGCTGAGAAGGAGGCTTATGTAACATAAGCATCAGATTAGACGGTTGGGAACAGGGTTATACAGGATTGTACAATATAATGTATGTGACCGCATCTGATCTTAAAATAAACATTACCTAGTATTAGCAATGACATAAAACAACACCTCAAAGGTAATGTGGCACTATTCTGACATTTTATTTGCTCTTTGTCACCTTCGAAATTCAGATTCTTGATAACTTATTCCAACATTAATAACCTGCCTTTGTTCAAGGACAAAGGCTGCTTTGGCCTGCAGGCGGCGCGACAAAGTTGGTCTTCCTTTTGTAAGTGTATGTAAATCACAGATGGAAGGGGTCGCCATATAAAATCTCGCCTAGGGCGTCACATTGGGTAGGGCCGGTTCTGACAGTTGCATTTGGGTATGTGGTGTACGCAGGCGAAAGAAACTTAATGTCCATACTGTGGTGGGGTTTTGCAAAAGAATGTGTGGTTTATTCATCCAAAACAAGCATGCAACAAAGAACAAGGATAACCTCTCTGTTCCTCTCCCCTCTGGTAAAAAAACATTTGCCCACTCAGGTGCCTTGTGGTCCCCTACCAGTGACCTACATATACATTCTACCGCCCACCCTGCCAGGTACAGATGGGTGTGTCACTTAGTTACACCCCTCATTCCTCATGTCAAATATTTAAGGCTTCAAAAAGTACTTGAAAATCCAGTTGATGGTGTTGTGGAGACAGGCTGCAAGTTGATTCTTAAACCACTAATGGGAACTTTCTTCACTTTTAGGACTTCTGAAGAGGTAAGATGAATTTGCAAACAGAACTCAGCTAACTTGATCTACTTAACGTCAAACCACTTAGATCTTTTTAGATTTTAGACTAAAGACACAATCTGCAGTGAATCACAACTGACTCATCAATCATCGACAAATGCAATGTACATGCAGTACCAAGTCAGGTAATGTGCAGAGTATGCATAGATTGATCTTACGAGAAGAGCTGGTCTTAGTGCAGACTCCATTCACCCATAGATCAGTCAGAAAGGACACTATTTGACTGGGTCAGAAAATGTTTGTTTTAATAAATCAATGTGAAACTCCTTTGTGTTTGATCTTTGTTTCATCTTGAGCTCTTTCTCATTATAGGATAGTTAGGAACAACCTAATGCTAAGACTACATGCAAGAAGAGTACAGCAGCTTGTGGACGTAAAAATAATACCATCCTTCTGTTCACACGTAAAACTGGCAGGTTTGTGTCATATATTGGGTAAGAAAATTGCTTGTTCTTTTTCTTTGTAGAGCTTGTTTCTCAGGTAAGCTGTAAATTCTTCTTTTACCTAGTGTAAATCTGCTTAGGTGAGTGTTGGAGAAGTGGTTAGAGCGGCGAGTTTCAGACCAAGAGGGCCAAGAGTTTCTCGATTTAAACCCTGAATGGCAACACTGTGGGCCCATGAATAAGGCCCCGAACCCCCAGTTACTCCTGGGTGCCTTGCATGGCTGCCCACTGCTCCACCTGTGTGTGATGGGTCATAACCAGAGAGCAGACTTTGTTGTATAGTGTACTGTGACAATGAAAAATAATTCTTCTTTTCTTCTTCTTCTTAACATGAAGGTGTGATTGTGATGATTTGAAACAGATGGTTGTTTATGCCACTCAGTTTTGTTGTAATACTTAAAGGATCTGACTCGGATACTTGCAGGTACAGTACGGGGGAAGAGCAGCTGGAGACCAGCCCCTCTGTTGACAGCTGCTCCTGTTCGTGCTCTCATAGATGAACAGATCAGCATTAAAGGGCAGTTCCTGCCACCACACTGTCCAGTTACTGTGTGTGCACGAATGCATAGTGAGGATGGTGACCTGTGGGAGTCATTCGCCCATTACAATACAACAGCAGATGGGACCGTTAACTGTAAGTCACACTGAGATTCGCATATAGTACTTATATTCCCTGTTGGAGTACACACACTGCTTTTCTCACAATGTAACTCTTAAAAATGAATAACATGTTGTTGATTATTATATTTGTGGTAACTATCTCCCTCCTCTGTCTCTGTCTCCCTGCAATAGTGAACAGGGACCATTCGGTTGGAGGTTCATATTTAGGCTGTGAGCCTATGGGACTCTTCTGGGGCCTGCAGCCTGCTCCTGGAGAAAGAGACGGTTTAAGGCAAGTGATAAACACAAGCTCACTGAGAGCTACTATAAACAAACTTAACTGTCTTCACCCTAGAACATGCTAAGTTAAACAGTACACAGTCTGGTTAAATTTGGATGAGGGATTACATGTCAAAGTGCTCCACTTTTCACAGACTAAGGAAAAAGAACACAGAAAGTCCATATCTGGTGCACATTTCCTTACTGGATGGGCACGTGTCACCCAGTAAGGGACAGAGCACTGAGCTGGCTGCAGTAACTACAGAGCGATGGTACATGGCACCAGGCGTAAGGAGAATCGAGGTTCGTCAGAACGGAGTTGTAGGGACGTTATTCTTACCCCCTGGTGAGCACAGCATTCAAATTGTACTGTATAAACACATACTACTGCATAAAGGTAACTGCAACCTCTAAAAAGCATCTACCTTGCTGATTTCTTAAAGGTCTAGGTCCATTTCCGGGCATGTTGGATCTTTGGGGAATAGGTGGAGGACTGGTAGAGTATCGCTCTGCCCTGTTTGCATCTAGAGGCTATGCAAGCTTGTCCCTTGCCTACTTTGGGCACAAAGAATTACCTGGGCCCATCAACACCATTAATGTTGGTGATTCATATTTCAAGGTAGGAAATGATGCATATTTTCCTGTGTGCTAAAGCATTTCTCTCTGCATCATGTCAAAACATTTCAATACACAAACATGGTTCTGTTTGGACAGTCAGCCTTCCACCTGCTTCAAGATCATCCTCAGGTCTGTGCTGACAGAGTTGGGATAATTGGTCTCTCATATGGAGTCTATGTTTGTCTTCGGATTGCAGCTCACATTGATGTCAATGTATGTCTGAAAGTCCAATGTCCGTTCTTCATTTTTCATTGTACATTTTGATTAATATGTAGATCCCTTTACATTAAAGTTCATTAATGTGTTTAATGAGTAGATACATTATAAAATGTTTAGCAATTTAAAAAACATTTTTATCTGTTCTTTCAGCCATCATGTTTGATTTGCATCAATGGACCAACAGGAAGATTCAACAGTTTCTACCAAGATGGAGGTGGCAGGTAAATTGTAAAAGATTTGTTGGTATGCTGGCATACACAAGTTTTCTGTAAAAGAACAAAAAGACAGAAGGAATCCAAGAATTCAGTCAGCAATATTTAATCGTAACACAGAAGTTCTAGACAGCCCATGGATTTCTTTGCACATAAATTGTAATTATCAACTAGGTCCAGTGTCGTACATCAGAGAACTAATATCTAAAATTGTGGGCTCATCAATTAACAGCTGATTGTTGCTTCAGTTATCATATTGAGATCTGCTTTTCTGTACACAACTTGGACTAAGAGAAATTTGCAACTGCAACAGCAGATTTAAAACATATTACATATGCAACATATTTTACATTTGTACTACAGGCTATATATTAAATGACAATAACTTTTCCTTTTAGTGACGTAGAATCCTGGACATATGATGATCAAGGCCATCTCAATTTTAAAGAAATCACCTTGCCTGCTAATATGAACTCTGAGAGCAAAGTAAAGGTGATGCTAAATACATAAGAGTCTGACTGCCAAGTGTTACATACTGTACATGCATTAACATGCATTATTTTTGCAATGTTCCTTTAGTCAGTTTTACAAACACTGCTCCTGAATTATTGTGTTTTGCAGATAGAGAACCTCACCTGCCCATTAATGTACATAATGGGAGAAGATGATCTGAACACTTCAAGCATTGAGACTGCTGACATGGTAGATGTTGTCATTTTTTGACATTCGTTTTCTATGTAGAATAACTGGGTAACTTTATTTTAAATAACACTGATTCAATGGTCATCAGATTGAGGAGACTCTGAGGGCTGCAGATAAATCTCATCTGTTCACCCTTTTGTCATATCCTGGTGCTGGTCATCTGATTGAACCACCTTATGCACCACATTCAAGAATGTCTCTATGGAGAGTTAAACCAACAAAATGTGAGTCCTATCCCACAGATGCATTTTTCTATTCAGGCACATCCTATTGAATTTGTTTATCATTACATTTAACTATCAGACCTCAGATTGTGTATAAAATGTAACAGTAAGTAATGACAAGTGTAATTTTCTTTTTCTTTTTGTTTTTCCTTGCAGTGATGGCTATTTGGGGAGGTCATCTCCCTCTGCATTCAGCTGCCCAGGAAGATGCCTGGAAGAAGATTCGGGAATTTTTGGAAAACAATCTGAGACAGTTATGAAACATAAAACATGTATCTGAAAAATGCTATATTTAGCTTGTGTAGTTTCAAATGAAGAGACCACACATATACTACATACAATCAAAAGCAAACTAGGACACACATTAAATATTTCGTTTTTAATTAAGAAATATCCACATTGATATTTACTCTTCTTCACCACTATCCATCCATACCATGCGTACAGTAAGTGAAGGTGATGTAAATTAGCAGAGATTGGGAAACTGTTATAGAAAACAGCCTACCAACTAACTATTTGGTCATAATACAGTTACGGGGAGGGTACATGCCTTCATGAATATACGTTTTTCGCATGTCTTATTATATGTTTGTTGGGAAGCATTAGTAACCACATTAGCTTACACTAAGAAGTAGCATTGTCTTATTATTGTTTTACATTAAATCTGTGGTCCAATCATCTTCCAGGGGTTATTATCTACATTTATCTAAATTTCTCATGATGTGTTGATGTGTGACAGTGAGTCTATTTCTTTTTCCTCAGCTTAAAAGCATGTTTTAAAAGAAAAACAGATTGATTTCATATTTATCATGACTTCAGCCACTGAACTGCTGTTTTGAAGCCTTTAGTTTGGATTTTAGCACCCCACCATCTTGGTTATGTGGTGCTGGGAAGAAGTGAGAGATGGAACCCAAAGACAGTAAACAACCCATTAATGTCATCAACAAACAGCACCATGTTTGTAAGTGCTTGCTGCTAACATAGGTAGTTTCCTGTATTCAAAGTCAACTTCATAACTAAGGACTGAAGTTATGTGGATATCAAATTGGACCTGTCAGTTTTTGGCAAATATTTTAAGTATTCTAGTGAACACAGGTTCAGAATGTCTCTGCTCAGTGAGATCATTATTGTAAAAGCAGATTTTTATTCATATGCAACCCCTTGAAAACCCCTGTCCTGTGAAAATCATATTTAGAATTTAAGCTCTTAATAAATCTATTATTATTTATCAACCCATTGTGGTGTACTGTATTTTTTGCAACAAAATACTCATGTGTAGGACAAATACAAAGCAGTTAAAGTACAATAGTTTTAATATAGGCCAAGTAGTCTAGTAGTATATCACAATCACAAACATACACTACATCAGCTGCCAGTCAAGGTTAGTATTACTAAAAAAAACATTACAATTCTTGTAGCATACAGACTGTGTACGACACATAATATACACTTCTAACTATATTGTGATATGATCCGTTTGTCAGTGAACAGCATTTCTACAGTAAAGCATTTTATAGTATAGTGTAGTATTAACACACCAAAGGTATGTGTGGATTTTGCTCAGTGACTCACTAACAAAACCTGACGCAACATGTTTTTGTGCTGTGCCGCTGAATGTCAGCTATTTGAGCTGAAAGCACAGGTGTTAATGATTAGAGCACTGTCTTGACATCCCACTCCCTGAAACACGCACAGGTTCAAATATTTTCTCACGGCAAAAAAACTGGATCTCAGGAGCCCTCTGGCTTGGCTCGGTTTGTTATTACCGAAAAACAAGCCCTCAATACAGCCAGACAGAAACGGATTAAAACAAAGTGACAATGTCAGTGATAGTAATAGTAAAAAAAAAAAAAAAAAAAAAAAAGACGCCACTGCACCAAAAATTAGCACATAAATTCACATAATAACAGCAAGTATAACAAAACTGAATCAATACGATGCGGATACAGCAGCATCGTCAAAACCATGGTCATAACAGCTGGTTGTCAATCATCCCGCACTGAAGTCAATCAACAAACACGCCCACAAACACACCGCACTCTGAGCTCTAATATCTGATTAATGATAAACCTTGTTTTCACGGGAATTATTATTGCATTAATCGGATGGCGCAAGTTTAGCTAATGACAACAAAATAACTTCAAATAATAATGTATTGTCTTAGCTTTCACGAGGCGAGCTCCTGGTGGCTGTCTGTGGTACTTTGACTTACTTCCGCATTAGCCTGACTCATGAAGAGCTGGTCGGTTCCCGAATGACCCGGGCATAAAGCGACTCCTAATAATAATGTAACACCTAAATGTCTCTTAATTTATATTCTCCAGACAGCGTTAAATAACTGCCCGTACACAAACCACTTGTTGCAACAAACACTCAAAACTCAGCGCCACAACCCCCCCACACACACACACTGAAACACGCATTAACACTGATTAACTTAATGTGCGGTCCAATGTCTGACAGAGACAGCAGGAGGACAGGCTGACAGTTATCCGATAACGGACTCGTCACAGACGCTTCGGACCCGGATGTTCTTCCGTCTGTCTACAGCCTATGGGAAAGTCGCTCACAGAAGTTGCACGCACAGTACGTAATATATGGTGTCTTTACGTTTACGCGGAGCTTTTAAATCTTTTAAATGTAAATAACTTCTTTTTGTGGCAGGTTTCAGATACTTGTTTACTCAAAAGAAGCAGCTGTTCTCACTGACATTTTAACATGGTCAAAGCAGACCATAATACGTGTAGGCTACATATGGTTGTGAGTTCAGGACTCATTGTAAGAGTAAATCTTACAATGGAGGAAGTGCTTATATTTGACAGGGTTTTTGTGACTGATCTTGTCTCAACGCAGCATCTACCAAGTGTTTTCACAATACCAAACTGCACAGTTGCCAAAGACAAAGGCCTAAGGTTTATTTCTGTAGAACAGAGGAGCAGGTCTTGGCTAGATAGTGCAGCCTTGGTCCATTCTTTGGTCAATATTTAACCAGGGCAGAATTACTGGGCAGATTTGTCTAAAGTCTTTTCCAGTCTGATCTCTGCTCTTCTGCATCCATAGGTTACACAGAAACCGTACGATGCTGAAAAGTTACATGAGCATGACAACAATACAGCAGTTCCTAGTCCAAAAAATGAGACCACCCTTCAGTTTACACAGGAAACTGGCAAGTTTGCATCTTGCACTGGGTAAGAGTGTTGTTTTTGTTTATTGTTAGAGCTGGTATTTGTCAAGTCAGTCACTAAAGTCAGTCACTTCGACTTTGACTATGAGTAACTTTGCTTCTGCTGCATGTTTTCTTCTTGATATTAGGGTCTTATGATGATTTATATCGCAACTGAAATATTAAGTATTTGTTTTTGTGTGTATTAATCACAACACTATTTCATAAATTGTGTAAAACAGACAGAGACAGTTTTATTACTAATACTAAAGCCACACTACTTAGATGTATGTAAGGAAAGATAAGATGTCAACCTGTGACTTGGTTAGTAGTTTACAGCAGCTTAAGACAACAGCATGTCCATCGCATTCAGTGTTAAAAGTTCTCTGCAGGTTCTACCATTGCTTTGTCAGAGTCATTGTACGAACTCACACTGTAGCAGCAGGTAACTGCCATCATGACAATGTTTTTTTTGCACCTCAATTGCTTCACAAAGAATCTAATGAGCACAAGATATACAGCACCTTCAATACAACACAACAGCTGTGTTACTGATTAAATTAGAAAATGTCTCTTGAATCTCGATCAGCTCTTTACAGGAATGATTTGAAACAGATGGTTGTTTATGCCACTCAGTTTTGTTGTAATACTTAAAGGATCTGACTCGGATACTTGCAGGTACAGTACGGGGGAAGAGCAGCTGGAGACCAGCCCCTCTGTTGACAGCTGCTCCTGTTCGTGCTCTCATAGATGAACAGATCAGCATTAAAGGGCAGTTCCTGCCACCACACTGTCCAGTTACTGTGTGTGCACGAATGCATAGTGAGGATGGTGACCTATGGGAGTCATTCGCCCATTACAATACAACAGCAGATGGGACCGTTAACTGTAAGTCACACTGATATTCGCATATAGTACATAGATTCCCTGTTGGAGTACACACACTGCTTTTCTCACAATGTAACTCTTAAAAATGAATAACATGTTGTTGATTATTATATTTGTGGTAACTATCTCCCTCCTCTGTCTCTGTCTCCCTGCAATAGTGAACAGGGACCATTCGGTTGGAGGTTCATATTTAGGCTGTGAGCCTATGGGACTCTTCTGGGGCCTGCAGCCTGCTCTTGGAGAAAGAGACGGTTTAAGGCAAGTGATAAAAACAAGCTCACTGAGAGCTACTATAAACAAACTTAACTGTCTTCACCCTAGAACATGCTAAGTTAAACAGTACACAGTCTGGTTAATTTTAGATGAGGGATTACATGTCAAAGTGCTCCACTTTCCACAGACTAAGGAAAAAGAACACAGAAAGTCCATATCTGGTGCACATTTCCTTACTGGATGGGCACGTGTCACCCAGTAAGGGACAGAGCACTGAGCTGGCTGCAGTAACTACAGAGCGATGGTACATGGCACCAGGCGTAAGGAGAATCGAGGTTCGTCAGAACGGAGTTGTAGGGACGTTATTCTTACCCCCTGGTGAGCACAGCATTCAAATTGTACTGTATAAACACATACTACTGCATAAAGGTAACTGCAACCTCTAAAAAGCATCTACCTTGCTGATTTCTTAAAGGTCCAGGTCCATTTCCGGGCATGTTGGATCTTTGGGGAATGGGTGGAGGACTGGTAGAGTATCGCTCCGCCCTGTTTGCATCTAGAGGCTATGCCAGCTTGTCCCTTGCCTACTTTGGGCACAAAGAATTACCTGGGCCCATCAACACCATTAATGTTGGTGATTCATATTTCAAGGTCAGAAATGATGCATATTTTCCTATGTGCTAAAGCATTTCTCTCTGCATCACGTCAAAACATTTCAATACACAAACATGGTTCTGTTTGGACAGTCAGCCTTCCACCTGCTTCAAGATCATCCTCAGGTCTGTGCTGACAGAGTTGGGATAATCGGTCTCTCATATGGAGTCTACGTTTGTCTTCGGATTGCAACTCACATTGATGTCAATGTATGTCTGAAAGTCCAATGTACAGTTTGATTAATATGTAGACCTGTTTACATTAAAGTTAATTATTGTTTTTTTAACAAATACACATATATACTTTCTTAGCAGTATAAAGTTAAATTTTATGTTTTAATGTTCTACTCTACAGGCAACATGTTTGATTTGTATCAATGGACCAGTAGGAAGTACCACAAAGCTCGTAGATGGAGACAAAATGGCTGAACCATTTGAAAGGTAAATGTAAATTAATGGGGCCTAGTATCATACAAAAATGGTTCACAGACTAAAGTTATAACCTGACAAATTGTCTTATTTATTGTGATCAAGCAATTTTTTTTTTTTCTATATCTGACTTGAGAAATTGGTGAATATACAGCTGATATCCAGGCCGGAAATGTGTCATTTATAATATTTTTATCATATCCACTAATGATCTAAGATTAAACAGCAATATGATTTTTTTTTTCTCTCTGTCGCTCATCATTTAGTTACCAAAAACATTGGAAGTTTGATGAGCAAGGGCATGTCTCATTTAAAGAGGTCTCCTTGCCTGCTTATCATTACCCTGAAGGCAAAGTTAAGGTGATATGAAAAACTTCATAGCCATGCTGCCTCCTGCACCACTAACACACATGCAATGTGGTTTTTTATTAGTTTTACATAGGCTGCGCCTGAATGATTATGTTCTTTGCAGATAGAGAACCTCACCTGCCCATTAATGTACATAGTGGGAGAAGATGACCTGAGTGCTTCAAGCATTGAGAATGCAGACCTGGTAGATTGCCTCAATTTACCACATTTTAGAATTAACTGGGAAACTTTGTTGTTTGAATGACACTGATTTAATGGTCGTCAGATTGAGGAGACTCTGAGGGCTGCAGATAAATCTCACCTGTTCACCCGTTTGTCATATCCTGGTGCTGGTCATCTGATTGAACCACCTTATGCACCAAATTCAAGAATGTCTCTATGGAGAGTTAAACCAACAAAATGTGAGTCCTATCCCACAGATGCATTTTTCATTGAGCCATAAATCCTCTTCCGTATTTACACATTGCCGTTAAACTGTCAGACCTCAGATTATAATGTAAATAATGTATAACCAACTCTAATTTAAAGAAATGGAATTTGTTCTGCCATTTGTTATCACAGTGTTCACTCTTTGGGGAGGTCACATTGCACCCCATGCAGCTGCCCAAGAAGACACCTGGAAGAAGATTTTGGATTTTATGGAAAGCCACCTGAGACAGTGAATCTAATAGTGCAGTGTCTTAAACAGTCAGAAATCGGCTGCTACCCATCAGACTCTACGTTTTGTCAACAAACTGCAGAGACTAACTGTCACTGCTGTGACATGTATACAATAGATGTCACAGGTCATAATGTAGTTGTATTTGTCAATAAATTATTTATGTAAATCACATTGAGTTATTGTCGCAGAGTGTTGCACTTTGTCTTTTATTTTTTAACGTAATGACACAATTTAAATCATAAGATGAAGGATTTTAACAAATAAAAGATAAAACAGTTTGTCTGTCTGTCTGACTCTTGAGTGCATTAGTCATTTAGCCCATTCAGATATTTCATACGTTCCTTATTTATTCACGCATACATTCATGAGTTATTCATGCACAATTTAGATAATTATTGTTGCTGATTTGGGATGAAGAGTTCATGGCAAGCTGAGGTAACCATGGAGATAAGGGTAATGAACTCTTTGAAGTCAATCTCCAGGTCTCCATTCTGATCAAGGTCTGCAAAGAGTTCGTCCAGAGTTTCATTCTCGTGGATTTTCTGTTCAGCAGAAAAATAGAATAAAAAACAAGGCTATATGTTCATAGCAGTGCTACGGATACAATGAGGTTACATTTCTATATTTGTTTTCTATGTCTGCTGAATAGCTTTGACTCGCGCTAAAAGGGAAGAATCATCATGTACAAACATGAAATGTCTATGATGGATTTCAAGTCTAATCTGCGAAGAGCTGTCATGATATCAAATTCTCCAACCGATAGATACAAAACAAACATTGGCATCAGTTTCTAGCAACACATCAGAGGATCTCAATCGTGGCATACTGCATCCTAAAACTAGACATGAAAAAGTCACAAGTACATTAAGTGACCGAAGCTCTTTTAAGCAATTACAAGCGTTCTACTGGTGCAGTCAAAAACCTGCCATTTCTATAACATACCTTTATGAAGTGACCCATCTCGTTGTTGATGAGTGCCTTAAGCTCAGTTTTCTTCAGCTTGCACTTGTGACCCGAGTAATTGTGGAAACACTGAATAATAGTGACCATGCTGCTCTCCAGCTCTGACAGTCTGTCTTTCGAAGTCTGTAACAAACAATTTAAATCAGCTCCTAAGATGTAACGAAACGTGCAAAAGAAGAAGAAAATGTTGAGTGATTTGGCAGTAACGCACCTAATGGTTATTTGCCAACCACCAATGATAGAAAAAGAACACATCACCTCCCAAATAACATGACTATAAGTTTTTCTCTCAAATGTATACTCGATCTTTTGATTAGTTACCAATGTAACTAATCAAAAGATCAAGTATGAATAGGTTTAAAATGTATAAATATAAATAGTCAACTCAAATCTTTAGCTCTCTCTTACCTCCATCCTCTGTGTTGTAGGGATCCTAAGTGCATGTACCAGCATATTCAGCAGTGTGCTGATTGCCTCACCCAATTTACTGTGGACACTAAAATGTATTGATCAACCACTTACATCCGCCACACAATACATAATGTACAAGTAATGGATATAATTGGTCAGAGATTTGACCAAAAATCATTCTCTTGCAAAATGTGTCACTTAACTCTGATGTTTCTCCATTTCACCCCCTATTTCCTCTCACACTCTCTAAAAGTCTGTTCATTTCTCTGTGACGTGCAATTTGTCTTAAGAACTGGATTTGTGATTTGTGCCAGAGTAAAGCCGGATTACTCTGTTTACAGTTTTTCGGCTGTAATAACAAATATGGTTGTAGGTAAATGCACCTCTGTAGGATTAGTACTATCTGAGTGTGTCAAGTAATGTTCAGTATTTTTTTAAACCTTTTGATAAAAACATTCATCTATTCTGCAATGGAATCTGTAAATGTATAAACATTGTTGAATGTTGTTAACTTTTTTGTTGGAGAGAACTGGTTTGAGAACATAATTTATTTTCATTGTTTTCGCTTTACATAATAAATGTTGTCTTTGATATTTAACCACTCAGACACGTGTTTTTTCTCAGTTAACTACAATACAGTAATTTGAAAGCAGCACTGTGCCTGAATGTCGGATTTGCACTTAAACGCACCGCGGCAACACTTCCTGTTGACAACGCCTTGTGAAATTTGCCGTGCTCGCGCGAGTTGTCCGGACCTTGCGCTTGTGGTCTCTGACGTGAGAGCAGCGTCCGCACTTCCGCGCTGCAGGAAACGCGTCCCGACGCGCGCGCGCGCACACACACACACTGAGACACAGCGCTGTGGGCGGATCCGTGAGGTAAATAAACGACTTAACGCCGCTGTTTTACTGAAACGAAACGTCCTGTCTCGTTCCCGTCACAACACACCTCCTCATCTGGTGAGTAAAGGGCGTTGGACAGAAACACAGACACACAGTGCGACGGACGACAGGGGAATGTGTGTCTGGTTATGGTCCCTGTCCCTGTGTTTTCCCCTGACGTTGAAATTCCTTTGCTACATTATAGATCCTCCTGAATGCTAAGCTAAACACAGCAGCTGCGTTCACTGTGCCTCTGTGAGCAGTGCTGCAGCTGACTGGAGCAGAGTTTACTACAGAGACTAGTAAACAGAACATTATTTTCTTGTGGCCTGTCTTTCCATCCACAGAGAAGACACTGAGATGAAGTCAGTACTGAACAGTGACTGTGTGTGTGTGTGGGGGGGGATTCCTGCACAAAGACCTGAGGCCACATCCCTCCCTCATGCTCGTTTTTTTTCTTTTCAGAAATGTCCTGTTTTCATTTTCAGGCTATAATTACCCGAGCATGTGTAATGCTGCTTCGCTCACACTCTCTCTTCCTGTCCTCTGTGCAGACATGGCTGATCTGCTGAGGCTGCTGTTGCGAGTGGCTGAGAAAGCGGCCAACGTGGCTCGGGTCTGCAGGCAGGAGGCTCCCCTGTTCCAGCTCCTTGTACAAGAGAAGACTGGAGATGACAAGAACAAGAAGTTTGTCCAGGACTTCAAAACACTTGCGGATGTGGTGATCCAGGAGATGATCCGACATGACGTCGGTGCTCAGGTACGAGAAGTTATCGTTATGAACAGTATCAATGGACTGAAAGTGGACTATGCAGTGTTTTCACTTTGTCCTGTCTGTCTCATTCTGTGCAGTTCCCAGAAATGGCTGGCTTCATTCATGGAGAGGAGTCCAACAAGTTTGAAAATGGGCTTGGTAGTTACTTAACATGACACACATACACACAGATATTTACACAAATTGCATATTAATTGAGTTGTGGTAAAAAAAAAATCAAAGGCTCATTGACTCTGTTCATCTACAGGAGAGAGTGTGATAGTCACAGTGTGCACTACAGAGAAGGAGACGGCTGCACTGCTGGCCACAGTGCTTGATGGTGACCACATGGCGGCGTCTCTGCTTGCTCAAGCCATTCACCAAAACCCTGCAACCACTGATGCCAGCACAGATGGATTGACGGTGCCCCTCAGCCCCTCTGAGCTTGGCATCTGGATCGACCCCATAGGTAAAAGGCTCAGTGATTTCTCGTCTGCGGTGGTGAATTTATCTGAGAGCATGGCTGCACATCTGAGAGATGATTCTCTGTTGTTTTAACTAAGATGCCACCAGCCAGTACATAGAAGGCAGAGAGGAGGTGCTGCAGGAGGGTCACCTGTCTCCCTCAGGTCTGCATTGTGCTTTGGTTCTGATCGGGGTTTACCTCCGGTCCACAGGTGAGCCCGTCATGGGTGTCATCAACCAGCCGTTCAACTACAAAGATGCCATGGATGGAGGGTAGGTTAAAAAAAAAACTCTTAAAAGATTGAACATCCTTTCTTCTTAAAGCAAGTCTCACATGTCGTGAAGACAATAGGCTTCATTGTTCACAGCTTCACGAAGCCTTTGAACCCTGTTACCTGCAACATAAACAAATTGATTTTGGTTGTAAGTGGATAGACATGTATTTCCAGTGGGAGATCAATGATCGGTGCGTTCCTCTAGTCTGATTCTTGTTGTTGCTCATGTTGAAAGAATGAGTCTGCATTGTGACAGTGCTGTGTCTCCATTAAAATATTCTCATCTTGCCTCTCCATTTTTGCAATCACAGCTGGAGGGGAAAGCACTTCTGGGCTGTGTCCTGTGGTGACGTCAACATCTGCTCACTGTCCCCACCCAAAGGTGGATCTGAACGGGGGCAAGGTCTCTCAGTGGTGTTGAGCTCAAGTGAGAAGGAGGTAGTGAAGGAATCCCTGACGTCCCTGTGTGGCCCTGAGAAGCTGATGTATGCCTCTGGAGCTGGCTACAAGATACTGTGTGTCATTCAGGGCCTTGCTGATGCCTATGTCCTCTCAGAGGGCAGCACCTTTAAGTGGGACTCCTGTGCCCCTCACGCACTGCTCCGAGCCCTCGGTGGGGGGGTTGTGGACCTGACAAAGTGTCTGCAGTCCTGGTCTGGAGCTCAGGATCACCAGACAGAACTGACCTATCACCAGCCTTCCACAGAGTGTAATGGCGCTGACCGCTGGGCTAACCATGGAGGCCTGATAGCATATCGAGACCATTCTCAGCTCTGCAGCATCATCGGCGCTCTAAAAGGCAAGTTGTAGTTGAACACATAGTGAATGTAAACATAAGCAGTTATTGTTGCATATATCATATCATCATTTACATGTTTTCCTTTTTTCAATCTTAAAAATGTGTCAGTGAAGGACAGAGTATTTTAACTGTAATTATTACTCTTTTTTAAACCATATACACACACACACACACACACACACACACACACACACACACATATGCGTGTGCACAAATGTATGTTTTATAAGATTATAAGGTGTGGGCCAAATAATACTGACAAATATTATTTTACTTTATGTCTTCATCATTTTCTCAAACAGGGGTGGGGAATTTTAGCAGAAAAAAACAGTAAATAGCATACAGATGCTGGCAAGGCTATCAAGATTCAGGTTAGAAAAATGCTTCTAAACAAAGTGACAAGAAAAGTATAAGATTTATTTTTATTAAAAAGGATTTAATAAACTTCTTAAATAAACTCGGCAGTTAAACAAGCGATTAAAATCGTTCATAATGAAGGGACTCTAACCTTTCCGGCAAAACAATCCAATTTCTTTCCTATTTATAAATTGGAACGTGTGTAGTTACAGAACGCATAAAGACCAACGGATATCAAGACGCGATTTTCTGGGCAGATCTGAACCTGGAACTTTACTTACTCCAGCAAAATAATAATTTCCTGTGACTCTGAGTTCCCGGATGTAGCCGGCGTAGTGGTATCACGTGCCAACTGATAAAGGCAAGTTTGCATCATTCAAATTTGGATGAGCTTTGTTCTTTCCATATCGCTTAAAGAGGAGCTGCTAAGATGGACTTGAGTGCTCACTGCTGGACAGCTGAGAAACTGCCACTTCACTGCCACTGGAAATCACCAGACTGCCTCTGTCGTGTGAAAGAATTTCAATGAGTATAAAGTATATAAAGTTATGAAATGTGATATTGCATTTTTCTTCTTGTCTTGTCTAATCTATAAAAGGCTATACTTCAGTCAGGAGGTGGCTTTCGACTCAAATCAAGCATCATGAGGGGTCTGTACCTCTCAGAAACAAGGCCTTGTAAGGAGTAGAGGGCTACACATGCCCTGCCCTCTTTCCATGGCTATAGCAGCATTAGTTATAAGGTCAGAGATTGGAAAAGCCATATGAGGTAAAATCGTGACACAGAGAGCCATTTTCACTGAGGGTTTACAGTGAAATTAAATATGAGGCCAGTTTGAAGAATGAGACCACTGCAGGAGAGAGAAGTGGACACGCGTATCCCTTTTTTGACTGTTCAAAATGCTTTGTAACTTTGATATGCAATGTTTCGGAAGTGAAAATAGAACAATCAATGTGCATATAGGAAATTATGTTTATTTTGAAAACCAGAGAGAAGCGGGGAACGAAACCCAACAGCAATATTTTCAACTGTTTGCCAGCCATTGAACTTGCCACACAATTCCCTACAAAAACCCTGATGATTGTCAGATATTTTTTGCAATACTTATGCATATTCTGTTAGAAAATAAAAACAAAAAAAAACACTGAAGTGTCGGCTCTTCCTTTGACATCATGGTTTTCAAACTGCTACCTTTAGCGTACTGCACTGCACATTCTCATATCAAGATGGACATTGAGACAAGGACAAGTTTCCTCAACAGGGTCTGGAATTGATGTTTAACAATTGTGAAATATTAACAGAATAATCAGCTGGTTTTTACACAAGAATTTAACCCTGACCTCTTTGAAAATTAAATATCAGCTCTCATAGTTTTGGCTTGGCCCTGATCTTCCTTTAGACTATTGAATTCTGTTTTAACCATATTAAACTTAATCCAGGGAAAAACTTTTCTGTCAGTCAAGAGAGACACTGATTTGATATCCCTTAAAATGGAGGGTCACTTAAGTTTACAGTAACTTAATCACCGTTTTTGAAAACTGGGCAAATATACAAGAAATATAATGTGACAGATGATGGAGAAATGTGGTAAACTTAATATGCAACTTCAATAAACTTGAGTACAATTTGCAAAAAAAACCTGAAAACCTGCATTATGTATTAAATAATTCAGTTATTTGGATTTCTCCAGAGTAGTAAATAGAGAAATGCTCACCAAAAAGTGACTCAGTTAACATTCATTTTCTAACAGGAACCTAACTAGCTTAGCAAGCTACACCTCCCACTCAGCTGCAGCTGGGGGAGTGTAGTTAGGCTACATCACTGATGACTATTCAAAACCCTGTGATGTTATTACACGGGTGGGTGTGCAAATTAACACAAAAATGAAAACAAAACATGATATTTCTACGTAACTGTCGATATAAGAAAATAGCCTTTTTTCAAATGGCTTATATCGCTATAGTCACAATTTTCACATATCAGGTGTAAACAATAACAGGTCTTAAATTAACCTATGATGAAGATTTAGGGTTTTTTTTCCCATCAAGAAACCAAATCTCGAATACAACCACAAAATGTTTTTGTGAACTGATCGTTTTGTTACATACAGTAACACGGGGAAGATAAATCTGTTGTTTAGATTGAGATAAGGATTTTCCATCGATCTCTGACATTGACATTTTGAGAAGCTGTGTTTTGCAAAGTTGCTATTGTTTATTATAATCTGCAAATTAGATTACATTTGTACAGGAACCGAGCTCTTATCCCTCAGTGTTAATTATTAATTTTAGTAGAGCAGATTTTTCACTGACTTATCCTACAAATCTAAGCAAATGCAATGTGTTTGTGTTTTAAACTGCTTCCTTTTACTCTGTAGCTAATAATAATCCTGACGGAAAAAGTGTGATCGAATCTCAGTGATATTTTTGATCAGAAAATTATCTCATCTCACCTAAAGGTCAATATTTGTAAATTAGCACAGTATTTGGCTGAAATTACATCTACATATTTTTTCACTGTGGTTGTTACCCGTTGTTCACGGTCAACAGCGACAAGTGTTTTCAATAGACCAATGTCAAAAGTCAGCAGTGTGATCACACAGTACATCAACAGGGGGCAGTATAAATGTAATGTATTCTGTGTAGTTTTTCAAACGGCACTGAACATATTGTATTTCAACATTTCAGAATGTCAAGATGTCACCAATAACAATTTTTAACACCACTGAATCCCTCCTGCTGTGGGGTTTGAACCTGCTTTGTAATGAATACGCCAACCTGGGTCTCAGACAATAAACTCATATATTTAACATGTTTAAGTCAGAATATCACAAAACAAATGAAGCCTTTTTATTATTGATCATATGATCATGCCCAGATCTTACACCTAGACACCATCAAACGTTTATCTCTGGCCTCTGAGGGGAGCTGTTCACAAAACTGAACAGCACTGTAACGTTTACGAATTAAAATTTTTAAGTGGGCTCCAGTGAGGGGTTGTGGTTCCCTGGTAAAATCCACACAAATGTCAGCACCAGTTCCAACATGAATAAGTATGAATTACTGTGACTGTAGTAATAGGAATGTGTAAAAATTTTAACCACTCAAACTTTACTGAGCAGAAATATATCATTTCAGCAAACCTTACAACAGTTAGATCCAAGTAATATTCAATTATTTGATACATTGTAAAGAGATAAACGTCTCCGTTAGTACTAAAATATACAAAACAAAATATACAACATTTGCATGAACACAACGTGTCCCTGTGGATTCCTGATGCAGAATGGTGACTGCATGTCACTGCCATGAAGCCATGCATACTGAAAGACTGCCTCGTCTGACTGGCTGTGTGTCTAATACCAGAGAACCACACCAAGCCCTGGTTTAACTTATGCCTGGCCATCAATCTGGCTACTTTCAGGTCAGCTCACCTGTAAAAATATGGTTACTGCACAAAGATTTCAACGTTTTCCTGCTGACGCCACAAATGTAGTTCCAATGTGTTGGCTTTGGCTGGTTTAGAGTCTTTCTTGAAAAAATAATGGGTGCAGATCTAGTACTAGATCCATATGCCTCTAATGTGAGTAACACTGACACAGTGATGTTGCTTAGGTCTTTATCTTGTTCATGTCGATTACTGGGATCCTAAATTCACATTCCAACCGACTCCAACCTTCTTCAACAGACCTAAACACTCTTAAACCATATAGAAAACATAACAACACTGAGAGAACTGAAGTGTTAAAATGTAGGTGATTAAATCATGCATTGCAGGATTTGGCAGGAAATTATAAAAGGAAAACGTTTACAGCATCCTGAAAAGGATTTCAATGCCAAGGCTACAGTTGTCTTAAGACCAAAAAGAAAAGTAAAATGAGAGGTAAAGCACCATCACTGCCACCTCTTAAGCCCTCGTTCAATACTTGTATTCCATCCATACACTCCTCCTCATGAACCAATCTTTTTCTCCTCTAGCTGATCTGAGTGCAGTCTTACCCACATAATCTTCTCCAGTTCAGATCTTGGCATGCCAAAGCAGGCAATAAACAAACATGGCCATTATTTGTTGTGTCCCTGTGTCGCTTCGTTGATAAACAGAGACGTCAACAGACTTCACCTCTGGAAGGGTTTCCGTACCTTCTTCCTTCGCCTCGGGGGTTTTCCACTTTCAGCCCAAGTCTCACTGGAATCTGGCCGTTGACTCCCTGGCATGTGGAAACCTGTCTGGCCTGGGGGAGGAGAGAACGGGGGCACTCCAGCACCAGGAGGGTGATGAGGAGGTGGCCCTGGGAAGAAGCCCCCATTGGCAGCCATGTCATTAGGAGGTCCTCCTTTGAAGATGCGGTTGAAGAAGTCTTGCAAATCAGCAGGATTGGTTGGACCTGTGGTGTGCTCTGAGTTTGTCCTGTAAGACAGAGGTGAAACATTGAGACTTTTTGTAGAGACCCTAGTTGAATGATGCTTTTTGCTGCTAGATACATAATATAATCTAGCAACAATGTATCATATAATGACCACATGTGAGCTTAAAAATAATGGTAAAAATAATAAGTGATAATCAATTTGAAATATCCTGATTAAAATGACAAACAGTATAGATAGTGATTAAAACAACAACTACAAGCAGTACACTACACAAAATTGGTAGCACAAAAAACATGTGTATCACATTGGAGATCATTTGACAGTAGACACCCCAAAAACATCTGATATGCTGGAAGAAAATGTAAAAAGGTTAGGATCATACATTTTAGATAAAGAGGACATAATCAATTCATGATTCCAAGGCGCTACAACAAAAAAATCCTATATGAAGAATGATAACAAAGACATTAACACTGGATTGTGGTCCCAGCACTTATTTCACTCGACGTACCTTTGTCGTGTGGTGTTGCTGTTTTTTGAACCAAAGGAGATGTGATAGGGCACACGATGTGTGTCAGGAGAAATACCTATTCTTTGACACCCTGCCCACTCTGAAACATCAAAGCATTCCAACACATTACAGAGAGTACAAAAAATGCCAAAGAAATGCCATTTTCCTTAACAGGGATCAACATTCTGATAACACATGAGCTCATACAAACTGCAAAATGTATTACTGTTTGTTACTGGTGTGCAGGACATATCATCTTTATTTAAACGTCCGTGTTCACCTGTGATATCATAGACCTTGCCATCCATACACGCAAAATATGTTATGCGCAAACCCAGCATACTAGACTCGGCCCACAAGTCACCCTCCTCAGCACTATGGCAACGGTTGCATTCAGCACAGAACCGAGCCTCAGTAGGTTCACGGTCCATCTCAAATCGCCTGCACACACAGAGGTCACAAAGAAAACACAACTAAGCTGAAAAGTCTGCTGCATAAGATGTGATTCAGCCATACTTATTCACAATGTTTAAGTTTAGACTAAAGAGATCATTCAGATCCTGATATGTGATGATACTCAATATGCAGCGACATACTTGTGTTTTCCCTCACACTTGGTACACATCATGGTGTTCATTGCTTCCTTCAAGTCATCCTGCAGTTTAGTGAGAAACTCATTCATGGACTTAGAGAGCTCAGTTGCTGCCATGCGTTTCCTGTTTGGGAGTGAGACATAATGGTTACTGTATTTCTTTTTAATATCATTATTTACATTTAAAGTGAGTACAAGATTTTCTTGGAAGGAACAAAGTAATGACTACGTTGCTTAATGACTTAAGTGGTTCACATAAAAAGAGGTAATTCAATTGTGCTGTACAACTGCAAAAACTATAATTTGTTGAAAATCAGTTTAGATTTTTTTTTTTTTTTTTGCTTTCTGCTATGATGATCGCATGTTCTGCATACTCACAACTCATACTCTCGTCGTGTCTCTGGATTATATTTCTTTTTAATATCATTATTTACATTTAAACTGAGTACAAGATTTTCTTGGAAGGAGCAAAGTAATGACTACGTTGCTTAATGACTAAAGTGGTTCACATAAAAACAGGTAATTCAATTGTGCTGTACAACTGCAAAAACTATAATTTGTTGAAAATCAGTTTAGATTTTTTTTTTTTTTTTTGCTTTCTGCTATGATGATCGCATGTTCTGCATACTCACAACTCATACTCTCGTCGTGTCTCTGGATTACTGACAATATCCCAGGCAGCCCTCAGTACTTTGAATGCCTCTCCAGCTCGTGGGTGTTTATTCTTGTCTGGATGGACCTGAAAGTAAAAGGACAGAGAAAAGGTTGCATGTGTAAAACAGAAAATTTCAACCTCAGTTGCACTTTGTTAATCATACTTTCAGGCATCCATTGGTAAGGATTTAAATACACTGTACTTGTCACTCAAAGAGGGGCTCTTAACCCATACCTGGACAGCCAGCTGTCTGTAGGCCTTCTTCAATTCAGCATCAGTGGCGAGCACCTCCACACCAAGTACTGCAAAGGGGTCAAGCTCATTCTCTGGTGTCTCAGCCAAGGCCAGCAGTCTCTCCAGCTCTTGACCAGACTGTCCCCTCCCTGCTCTTCCAGGCGACTCGGGTGTGGACGGCGGTGCATCTCTCCTGAACAGCCTTTGAGTTCTCTCCAAAAGGGAAACGACACGCTTCCAAAACCTTGACTCCAGAAAAATTGTCCAGTAGTGTTTTCCACGCTCTCCACCAAGTCGGACCACCACACCCTTTGCCCACTGGTACCCGAGAAGAGTCAAAGCACAGAAGAGTCTGAAACAAGATAAGGCCACTAACTTTACCCACTTTACTCCCCTAACAATTTTATCCACGACTTCAGCACCCGCCGATTTAGTCCATTTCAGCATCCGACTAGCATCCTCCTTCAGCCCATGTATATCTGTGATTTTTAAAAGTATCTGCTGCCCAAAATTGTAAAGTTTAACCCCTCCATTCTCCACACCAACTCCGCAATTGTGAGTTAATGTGACAATAATCTCAATCATCATGTGAACGCAGGAGATGCACCAGAAGCTGAGAGACTCTGACAGCATGTCCTTGAGAGCTAAAATGAGTTGGTTTCCTGTCCGCCTGCGGCCCCGATTCTGCTGATGGTGGTGGTGGTTACGTCTGCGGGTCTGTTTGTGCCGACCACCACTGGACATAACATTGCTTTTTTGAATGGAGGCAAAAGCACCTTGACTGGTCTGCTCTGAAAATAAACCACTGCTCTTAATTTTGCACCTCCGTCCACTACCTAGGTGTTTCCATCCAGACTCTCCGTTCATGTGCTGCTCCTTAACACTTTCATCCTCCTCTTGGCCTACAGCCTGTGAGCTCACATGATCTGCAGCGTGATTATGATCAAACCCATCTGATGCCACCTGAGTATCCTCTTTGGCCTCTGTAGATTCACAATACTCTGCTTCACCAATTCCAAAGTCTAGTGAAGTGGCTGAATTTGAGGTGTCAGGAGATTTGTCATCATCATACTCTCTGACCTCAAACTGACTAGATCCTGTCACTGTGGTGTAATAATCATCAGGAATCTCTTCATCAGTGTCTGTCATACCGTCCATCTCCTTCTCAGCTGCTTCCTTCTCCATGTTTCTTACAGCTGTCTGACTGAAGCGATGTGAACTTGGAAACTCATGGAAGACAATATCCGAGATTGATATTTTGTAGCAACATTTCCCCAGACTCGCATGAAAAAGTGAGACCAGGGGCACCTCAGAGTCAGTCTCAGGTCCACCATGTCAGCAACCACTTCAAGGTGTCCAAAATGCTTTACATGCTACATGGGTCACATCATGCATCGTGCTGGTTCCTGGAATAGAAACACAATGAGTTAGAAATCAGTAGTCATTAATGTCACAGAGAACAATTTTACGCCTACCAAAAAATACAAAGTAACACAAATGTTATGGTAGCAGTAGGTCATACTGTCAACAATGTCGTAGCTAATATTGTAATTCTTCTCGTTGTATTAGATCACAATGGAAAACACTAGGTAAAAATGAAACAAAGACCAGGAAGGTTTTATGGCAGTACTGTATCCATATGATATGATATTTATTAAAGCCAAAAACAGACACTCAAGTCACATTGTAATATAAAGTTAAGTGCTTTTGCTAATTCGGTTAGCCACAGGGAAACACTGCGTATCCAAAAACAAGCAAGCTGTAGTAACAATCATCTGACACGATAAAAGCAAAAAAATCACACATGACAAAACGTAGACGCCTGCCTGACAACCTTCGTGTTAATTTGACAACCACAACAGATATTTAGCAGGCGGCTAACGCCTAGCAGGTAGCCATGTTGTTAGCATAAGAGGAAGCAGCCGGCCAGCGAGTCGACAGACAGGCTCTACATGGGCTAAATTTAGCCCCTGGCTACCTCACCTGATATATTTCAACTAAATGAGGTCTAAAACGGGGTGTAAGGGACAACGGAACATCTTCTTTACAACGTCTGTAGGTAGCGAGCTGCCGACCGAAGAGCTAACTGTTAGCTATTAACAGACTAACGACACGGACTAGCTAATATTTACGATTGTCCCCTCCTGTGGGTCTGACGTGTAAGACGGCATGTTTAAGACACCACTGAGTCACACTACAACTGCATTTTGCATTCAGACAAACAGGACGTCAGATATACCTCTCATATAACTATGTAACGTTGTTTGCTGACACACTGCCAAATGCCCGTGGTGTTTTTTTAACTACTTCTTCTTCTGCAGCTGTTTCTTTTCCGACTTCTTCCCACTTCTTCTTCGCCGTCTTCTTCTTCTTCCTCGATCATGTCTGACCGACAGAAAACAACAACAACAAAAAAACAGTACTGCCACCTGTTGCTGTAGTAGCACAGCCAATAAGTAACAGCCCAGTTTGAAATTCGGCAGATGTTGACATTTTATTTTAGAAACATTAGGTGTGGTTATTCCAGTCTAAACCCACTTTTAAAAAATGAAGACACTTTTTTTTAGCGATATGGAATCTCTTTGTTCGGTGTCCCTTTGCAGTCATTTTGCAATTTATAACAGTGTGTCTCTTTGTGGACATGTATGCATGCCTTTATGCTTATTTAACACCAATCTGTGTTAATTTTGGATCTATATATATCATTTTTTTGTCTTTTCACTGTGATTGACTATGTGACGCAAAGGAAAGCTGTCACTTCAAACACTAACTGGGACCCATAGTTGTCCAAGAGTCCTCGTCAATGCCCAAATTAAAATCCCTCTGCCAAATGAAGCTGAGATTCTCACAGTTGCCTTATATTGAGTCAGCAAGCATCTTATAAAAGCTGGAAGTTGCATGTTTATTTTTAGGTTATTTGAACTAGTGCAGCATCTTATGTTCTTGTGCCTTGATTTCTGTTATTCCAGGATGAAAAATACATTCTTCATCCTCGAATAACAGAAATTCCTTGTGAATAAATTTCACAAGATAAACAAATCTGTTTATCTTGTGAAATTTCCTCTAAGCTTAAAAACTGGTTAGTTGCAATAATAAAGGGACATATTTACATAGACTGTCAATATAAAAAAAACTGCTGAGACTGAAAGGATCTAACTTTAGGCTCCTGAGTCAAGCTCTGAAAACACAGGTTCCAAAATTTTCCAAAACACAACCACGAGCGTTTTTAGACTTTTCCTGCTTTGCAGATCACCTCGCCCATGTACTAATTGTTTCTAACTATAGTAAGCCAACGTTAATGCTCACAGTAATCACGTGTACCACATGTCACATATTTTTGGCTATTTATTCATAACAAATGCGAAGAATAGACAACCCCAGTGCTGGAGTTTCACCTGTACCTTCAGAATAACCCACATCCCACAGAAAACAAACAGAGGGGTTCCAATGGGCTTAAACGCCACATCTGTCACATCTGCTCATAGCTCACTGAATAACCATATGTGCTTATTAGTGATGGTGTGCTGACTATAGGGGTCATTGACAAGGCAAAACTCTGGGACCCCCCACCCCTCCCCACCCACACACACACACACACACACAAGCCTCTACATAACAGACTGCACAGATCTTAAAGACGCACAGGGTTAATTTCAAGCCCCCTCCACCACCACCCCACACACACACACACACACAAGCCTCTACATAACAGACTGCACAGATCTTAAAGACGCACAGGGTTAATTTCAAGCCCCCTCCACCACCACCCACATCTCCAATTTGAAAGCCGCCTCTCTACCGGGAGAGGAAGGCTCTTTTCGGTCAGATGGCGTGCTGCAGTCCGCCCCCGTCATTCTCCAGCCCACACAGACAGCAAAAAGGCAGCCAGCAACCAATACGCTGCGCCGGAGGAGGATTTCTGCCAGGGAGATCAGACGAGGTACGATACGCTGAGGGGATTTACTACGCCAATCTGAGCAGGGGACTCAAACAGGCAGCAGGGTAAGAGATGAACTGTGTCTCTGAGCAGTGTTTTCTGTCCACACATCTGGCTCTGGATACCTGATGCTCCTGGTCGAGCTGGGACCAGTTGTCCGCGTGTTATTACTTTGATTTCGAGTCATAATATCCACAGGAAGTAGTTTGTATTTCTTTATGTTTACCAGGTTCGTCCCGGCAGTAGCGACCTGTGACATCGGCTGTTGGAGCGACACCCTCGCGTCAGTACGCCGCTCTCCTCTCTGCACACCCAGCTGCCCCCTCTCCCCCCGAGCAACGTAAGAGACCTCCATACTCTCTTATTGCCGACTTCATGTCTCTTTGAGTTTAACTAAAAAGTTTCTCTCGTATAAAAAGAAAAACAGTGTGTGGCGCACGTGATGTTTGTTATTCAACTCCAAAGTGCGCGCATAGTATTTCACGTACAGTTTTCAGAGAGCTATGATGAATTTAAAAACGGGTGTTTTCCATACTAAGTGTAGTCCAGATGGTAAAAACAAAAAACTTTACCAAAGTAAATAAGTCTTTCCTGTCTCCTGCCTGAACCTTCCAGTGCAGTGTGCCATGTCTCTGCCACGCACACTTGGAGAGTTGCAGCTCTATCGGGTGCTGCAGAGGGCCAACCTGCTGGCCTATTATGAAACCTTCATCCAACAGGGCGGTGATGACGTGCAGCAGCTCTGTGAGGCAGCAGAGGAGGAGTTCCTGGAGATCATGGCACTGGTTGGCATGGCCACCAAGCCACTGCATGTGCGTAGGCTGCAGAAGGCCCTCCGAGACTGGGCAGCCAACCCTGCCATTTTCAACCAGCCTGTCTCTAATGTCCCACATGGGGGCATCCCACTGTTCAAAGTGGAAGGTACAGGCACAAGCGGATCAACGGGTGGGCCCAGGAAATCTGTGAGCAATGGGCAGCCCGGGTCACCGTGTGAGAGGGAGGACCGGTCGTGTCTTACTCCGATGCACAGTGGGAGTCCAAGAAGCCCCTGCTCCCAGGCCTCCCCACAGCCCCCTGACACACACTACAGGGAAAAACTGTCACCCATGGAGCCGCACTGGCTCAGCTCTGAGTCTGACTGCCATTTGGCCTCTGCGTCTGGATTAGAGGAGGAGCCGCCCAGCCCACCCCTGTTGTCAGCGTGTCCCCCTGGTCCGTCCACATCTCCAAGTCCCTCTGCTTCTTTTGCCCCGGCAGCCCTGTCAGCCTGGCCTGGAGGACAGCTGGACGGGGAAACGGCGAGGGCGGTAGTGGAGACCGTGGAGCGGCTGCTCAGGACTCTGCCCAGGTCAGATCCCGAGGAGGTGAAGACTCTACTGAGGATGAACAAGAAGATGGCAAAGACTGTGGGGCACATCTTCAAAATGGAGTCCCAGGATGTGAACAAGGAAGAGGAGATCCGGAAGTACAGTCTGATTTATGGACGCTTTGACTCCAAGAGGAGGGAAGGCAAGCAACTCACACATCATGAGGTAATAACCATCGATCAGACGAAAAGTGAGGTGAAGCGTTTGAATGCATCACACTGTTTTTCAAAGACCTGACATCTTGCTTATGAACTCAAACGGGAGTCTTCTTCAAACTGTCCATCCATCCTTCACTTGGTTCTTTTCCTCCTCAGCTGATCATCAACGAAGCTGCAGCCCAGTTCTGCATGCGCGACAACGCCCTTTTGCTGAGACGGGTGGAGCTCTTTTCTTTGGCACGGCAGGTGGCGAGAAAATGTGCCTACACCTCCACACTAAAGCACGCCAGGTGAGAGAGGAGAGGAGATCAGCACACATTACACCAGCTGTTTACTGAGATCTGAGATCATCTCAAAAAATCATTATCAGAGATTCAGCAGTATTGGTGTAATCATCCATCATTAGACTTATAGCAAACTGAATTCGTGCTGGATTATTGTCACAAAACTGCATTTGGATAACTGTGAATGAAATCCATTTACAGCTGATAAAAACATACTGTATTTGGCATATACTGTACGTGCACCAGGTTGTTTATATGAGTCATTTTCCCACCAGTGTTTTCATTTTCAGAATGAACCTGGTTCAGATCACAGTAGAAATTAAACTCCAACCTCTGTTGTGTTTGTTTAATGAGCTGGCGTTCACACAGAACACACTTCTAGAAATCTAAACACCACAAACACGCAAACAAACCAAAACACCCCACAAACTGAAGTTATTGCAGCAAGTCACAACACAACACAAACCAGACCACAATACAATATTATTATTGTGTAATCTTCTAATTGTACTTTTTACACCATATTGCAGTTTTCTACATGAATTAATGGAGAAAAAAATCTGTATTCAAGGTCAAGAATGAGCTTAATGTCTTGGCTGTTTTCCTCCTACAGGACAAACTCATCAGATGAGAACAGCGCGGTGACACAGAAGAGAGTGAGACACGAGGTGAGTCTTCATAGCAGCTCCGTCACCAGTTAACAATATTCAGTGTTCAAAATGTGATTCAGTGTGAGTTCATGGAGAAAAGCCCAAAGCCAGGTCACAGGTCACAGGTCAGCTGTCTGAAGTGGGTCATTGTCAATGAATTGACAGTGATGTGTTTTAGGTAATTGTGCCAGAGAGTATGTCATCACTGCTGGGAGTGGAGGGCTCTGAGGCCCTGACCCAGAGGGCAGACGATGACAGCTTATCTGCAGAGAGCCTTGACAGTGTATCTCATGGTAACGACCTCAGATATACTGCATTTGCAAAAAAAACAAAAACAAACAAGTTTTGTACTTTCTTTTCCTCCACACATCTTTCCTGTTACTGGTGTTAGAGAATCAGTCTGAATCACTCTGTCTGTCCTGTTAGATACTGGCTCACAGTGCAACCAGTCTCCTTCACCCCGTCCCCACACGGACACCTCCAGCACTGCCAACTGGAGTCGCCATCTCATACAGCAGACGCTAATGGACGAAGGGCTGCGGTTGGCTCGCATGGTGTCACATGACCGGGCTGGCAAGCTCAGCCTTGGGTCAGAGGGAACTCGCTCCGCAGGTGACTTTTCAAATGATGACTTGACCATATTGACCGTGATATGGAAACGTTTAGCTTATGGTATACATGTGGCGGGGAAGACAGCATGTCTGGCCTGTCTGTATCTAATAAACCCTTGTGCCTCTAAAGTTTACTATCACATTACGTATTGTTTGTTTCTACAGTTCCGCAAACAAATGGTAGAAATGACGGTCTGTCATTCTGTGGTTGATCATGTGTTACTGTTTTTCGGCAGGGATTTTTTTTTCACTCTGATGTTGGTGCGACTTTTTTGACGTTTTGTTTTATTCATTTTAAACAGAGCCAGGCTGACTGTTTCCTCCTGCTCTCAGGCTTTACCCATCACGTTGACCCTATAGTCAGCCCGGGTCAGGCAGAACGCATTTCCCCAAATGTCGAACTTATTATTTGATTTGGGAATGGATGGAGAATTTAAAAGGATGGGGCTTATGCTGGGGTTGTCTAGAAAAAGCCAGAGACTCCCTAACCTCTCCTAACAATGAATATTTTATAGCGCTACAGCTTGAACTCCAGTGAGTCAGAGTCTCTCTGAGGCGACGCCTCCCACCACGCACAGCTGAACTTCACCAGACTGTAAATTAGAGAGGAAAGATGTTAGAAGGGGAAACAGAAGGAGGTGGAGAGCGATATGTAGAGAGGAAAAGAATGAGAGGAGGTTGGTGTGTGTATGGGGGGTGGTGATGGTGGTGGTGGGGGTATTTACTCTTAATACCCTGTGACTGTGGCGCTCTGATGCATCACAGCTTCGCACAAGAAAGGAAAAAAAAACAAGTGATCTCGGCAAGTTAGTGGTTCTGGGCTGTGAAAGCCAGTCGAAGAGATGAAGCAGTGAGAAGGAAGCCAGCAAAGACATGAAGGGAGTGTGGGAGGAGGGGTAGGAAGTACTCTGTGGGCGGCGAAATTGGGCTCCCCCCCCCAGAAGCAGCGACTGACGTCAGAGTGTGCTAGGTGCGTGGGCTGAAGGGCGGGATGGATGGTGCGTGGGGGCGAAGGAGTGGGTGGTAATTGGAGGGGCGTTGCATTGACTCACCAAGCGACAGTGTACAAAAATAAAAACCTGTGGGCAGGGAAATGGCACAGTCCTTTTTATACATCTTCTCCTTCTACCAAAAGGACTGCGGAAACAACAAAAAAATGACATATGTTTCATCTCTGACGTCGACCTCCCTCATGGTGCCTTGCATATTTCTATTTTCTCTCTCGCTCATCCAAGTTTCCTACCTCTGTGTCTCTCATCAGGCAGAACTCTTTCATATCGTTCTCTACTATTTCCACCAGTGTCTGCTCCGTCATCACTGGTTCATCTGATCACTTCTCATGCATCCTGTTTTCCGTAATCCATTAACACAAACAATGTGTATCTTTGTTTGTATGGTAATGATATGTGCTATTAAAGTTTTGGGATATTATAAATAATATTGCACATATTTAATTATTATATGACTGTATTGTATTACAACATAAATATATGAATATTGTTAGTCAACAAATTAGGTAAACACTGACCTCAGACACAAAGATGCTGCTGTGTTGTATGCAGAGGTTGTAGAGCACACAAGTTTATTTACAGTCTTTATTTATAGGTCTTCAGTACAAGCTAATGGATGTGCTGCAATAGGTTTATATGGTGAAAGTAAAGTTTTGTTTATTCGTTTTATCTTTTAGCGCTCCAGATCTGTTGAATTAACTGCTACCTTATCACCAGCCATACTACAGACTCTCTCTCTCTCTGTGTATATACAGTATATATATATTTCTTGTCACTGGATCTCTAGTACTCAGCAATTTTTTTAGCACTTTTTAATTGGTTCTTTTTAATTAGTATTTGTTCTCTTAGTGTATTCTATGCTCATCTCATTTTTACATCTTTCCACAGACCATGACGGTAAAGTGGAGAAGCGGAGTTCATTACCAACATGCAGGAGCAGAAGCCCTTGCATCACCAAAGACAACTCCAGTCAGCGGGGGAAATGAAGATGCTATGAGGTTATCAGGGAACTCTCCTCAGAGTCTGCTGGCTGTTACTAAGTGTGAACTCATGTGAACTTCACTGACACCACAGGCATCCAAATTTGTAGAAATCACTTGTTGACAACAAAATCTATACATTTAATAGCAGAATTTACCAGCAACTGATATCATGCTGACATTGTGCATCAATTTACTTGATATTCCTTAACGACATAGATGGGACACTTTTGGTTTCTTTTTAAATACATGGTCTGCACGTCCAGCAAATTTTGAAGGATTGTGATTTATCAGGAAAAAATTACATGCTTCATTTAATTAGTCAATCTGTCGCAGTGCTGTGTGTTCATCTGTTTGCGAGGAAATGAGCTCGACACAGCAGGGGGCACTGCAACTTTGGAAATGGACTCACTAAATCTGCTCTAGCCAGAGTAAAAACGTAGATACATAGAGACAATTTCAATTTCAACAAGTTACAATAAGACGGTGACAGCTCACCCCCTTAGGAAACAAACAGATGTGCTATAATGTGCATCAATGTGGTATACAGATGAATCTTGACATGAATGATATTAATTGATATTCAAACATTGATGGAGTCAGAAAACAAACAGCATTTGCAGCGACATTTCCCAAAGCATAAATACATCAATGCCGCTGACATAAACAGCCATCAGCCCTCGCACCCTTTACAATATTTAACAAATAGTTGAAATAATGTTTCATTTAATGGATTTCCAGGAGATTTAAGTTATGTCTTCATATAGCAAAGTAAGGTTAAGATAACAGAAATTACAGCATTTCTTTTTTAAAGTTGCAATCAGTGTAGATTTTAGCAATTTCTTTAGGTGCAGCAGAAACCTGTGAGGTGTAGAGTTGTGTTTGGGATGATTTCTATTGTCTGAAATGTTAACAGGGAGACCCTTATGTTAGATTCCTTTTAGACTTTGAATAGAGTGATTTATCTCACTTTACTTTGACAGTTTAAGAACAGGAAGAAAAAAAAAAACACATGTTGACGTTTAGAGAAGTGTCATGGTGCTTGACTTCTGACACAGCAGCTCCAGTCATCTACTTACAGCTACTGGCCCTAATGAGGAATTACTGAAATATGTTTGAGGTCAATGTTGATAATGAAAATGTTAAACTTGTTCTGCCCTTAACCACAGTGTGTCACTGAGGTAGTCTGCTGTGAATCAATTACACCTGCCTGTCTCCTGAGCATTAGTAACCTCAGTTTATTATGCTTAAAACAGATTATTTATTTTGTTACATCTCAATAAATGTTATTTTATTGCTTAAAGCCACAGTTTGTTGTTCATTGCGCTGTTTTCCACAAAGAATAATGTATATTTCTGTTGTTGTGTTGGACGAGGCTGCACAAGTTGCGTCACACAGCCAGCAACACCTCTGCTGGCGTCTTGTTTGTTTCACTGATGCTCTGCATTCAGCCTTAATGCTGCTATGACTCACCAGTACCAGTGATGTCTCACACACACACAGGCACAGGCACACATCATGACAATGAAAACATACAAGCCAAACCTCTAACATGACAGTAATCATAGTAATCAGCTTTAAGAAACCAAAAATGACATTATTTTACAGTTATTGGGTCTAAGACAATCATAAGAGCTAATATGAATGTATGTGAATGCTGTTTATTGACTATTTGATCACAATTATCAATAAAGATCAATTCAATTCAAGCATTGCTATCATGTACCATGCTTGTAGTGATAGCAATGCCCACAACTGTGGTCCAGACTGAATCACTGTTTGATGAATTGCCATGACATATTGTACTGACAATCATGGTTACCAGATTTTGCACAAACCACAAGGCCTCTCTCTCTACACACACACACACACATGTATATATAATTTTAAATATCTTGACACTTGCTAGATGAATAGATAACAATTTCATGATCCTCAGTTGGTGGTTTTTGATCCATCAGCCATAGCTAAACTAAAACAAAAAATAAACCTGCTATATATCAGTATACTAGTATCATGATTGTGTAAATGTCAGCATGCTGATATGAGCACACATGACTACTGACTGAGGTGTTTCTGAATTGTATGTACTGAAAGCTAAAGAAACCTGGTCAAATAAGATGATGATATTGATGTAAAAAAACTACTGCAAAACATTGAGTAAACATTCAAGCTGCTTTTTTATTGTGATTAGAAAAGCAACATGCGGCAACAGATGAAGGGAGGCACCATCATTAATCAGCTGTCAGCACCATTAATAAGGACTTAAATATCTGAGTCTATTCTTAGTCCAGGCTCTTTCTTCTACCACAGAGCTGAGCAGCAAGCTGCTGATTGGCTGTTTCACTCCACATTAAAAAGCAACACATAGGCTGCTAATTAAGGTAGGAAGTCTAATTATCTACATAATGTAAGAAATTTTTGTCTGAGTATTTTTGCCCATGCAAATTTTAAAATGTAGATACAGATTTCACTAAGAACAAATTCAGGGTAAATTATCTCCTGTGACTGTATCTAATCTGCTTTTGAGAAGATCATTTACAGGGTGGAATAACTAAAGCACAGACAGCAAGTAACTTTTCATTCAAAACCAACAATCATCAAAGACACACACCGTCATACACAGCAGTAAGAGTCAAATTGCTGATTTTAAAAAAAGTCAGCATAAAAACAAAGCAATGAAAGTCAGTTTCCTACATCCACAAAGTAAAACAGGATAAAGAGGCAAGGCTGTAGTGTGTCAGGATTAACTGATTACGGTAAGTGCGCCACATGTGAAATTCAGTTCACACCCATGCTTTAAGGAGAAAGCACATGACATCTGAAAACATGGACAAATTAAAAATATTGTATGATTCCAGTAGTCTAGAATCCTAGTAGTGTAGATGGTTGAAAAATAAAAAACAGAATTGGTGCACACAAAACCATATTTTCACCCTTCATTTTATCAAAAACCCAGTTCATCAATATTGCATATGGGCCTAAATTTTAAGAACAGATCAACTTCAGTGATGTTTCCACATTCTCGATTAACTGAGCATTAACGGTTTTACCACAGTATATCATGCAAAATTTACTCATGATAGGAAAGTATGATCAGCTCTACCTATGTGATGTGGGTGTGGAGATGTCGTAGGAACTCTCCTTTGGTGGTTGTGTCTCCAGGGAAAACCGCTTCACAGAAGTCACAAACGTGAGACTGCAACGCCACATCTGACATCAGCAACCCACCCGACTGGCTCGGGAAGTCAGCAACCTGGAAGGGACTCTCTGATGCAGGCATCTAATAGAGATGCATAACAGAATACAGAGACACCGTGAGGAAGAGCATGGCAACATACAAAAACCAACTGGAGAACCCATGGCCACATGTGGGAATTTAGTCTGTTGAAGACACCAACCCTCGCTGTGTGCAAAGTCCTGCCTTTGCCAGGATAATCCTGCGTTGGAATTTGGGATTCATTGGCTCCTTGCAACCTGGAGGAGTCCAGCTTCAACTGGGGTGCAATTTTCTGCTCCAGCATCCCACCTTCCTTTCCCTGCAGAGGCGAATCCAAGCAGAACTTGGACATATCTTTACAAAGGAGATCAGACAAAGTCCCCACAGTGGGATCAATGCCGCACTGTGCCTCAGGTTTGTGTGTTGTGATCGTAAGTGGTTGAGGCTTCTCATGAAAAAACACTGGGATTTCTTGGGTACACTGGACGGGGATGGACATCATGTCCCTCAGCTCTCCATTAGGAACAATGTCATCTGCAGGAAAACATGTTTGAGACGTTTTCAGTGAATCGTGACAGATATGTGTGTGTGAGCATTAGAATAATATAATATTTGACCTTGCTGTTTCTGCAGGGCTGTTGTGAGTTGATGCAACAGAGCTGCCTGTCTCAGACAAAGTGACCTCAGGCAAAGAAACTGTTGATAAAGTTCACTGTATGCTTCTTCCATCTCACCAGCTTGGAGATCTGCAGCAAATAAATAGCACAGGAGAGATCATAGTGGGCCATTTACAGTAAATACAGCTCAAGTATGTAGATAACGATGACAAATTGGAAATAACACCAAAAGCGAACAGTAATGACAGCAGCTATGTGAGGCCACACTTACGCACAGCAACATGTTGAAGTAAAGGCTAAATTCAGCATGCTAACATGCCTGTAATGACATGCTAACAGGATGACGCTGAGCATGTTCAACATATTATATTTCCCTACAACACTGACTGTTTTGACCAGGTGCTGGAGCCTGATGAAAAGTCACAGGAAAGTTATGAAAATCAATTTTATTTATATAAATGTGATAGATTTTATTTCTAATCATGATACTGAGATAATGTATCAAAATCAGGTGGGTGATTGTAAGAGGGACTCCAAAGGCCATTGTGTGACAGCAAAATCAGTGATCACCACAACCTCTACAGAAACACTTGCATTATTTAATGTTTCTAAACTCATTTATTCTGTAATTGTCCACCCAGCCACATAAACATTGTCACAGTCACACATTATACCAGGCAGATGAGATGAATCAGGAAATGTTTTTTTTTTCTCTCTTAGTTCCTGGTTTCTCTGTTCATAGTACAGTGTAATTGTGGTGTCTTGTCTGTTGTTTTTGGGATTGAAAGATTCTTATCTCAGCAAGGCTGTGATAAAATCAAGAATAACTAATAGCAATAATAATAAACACAAATCTCACCACATATACTGAGCAGATTTCTGAGAAAGAAGTTATATTGCTCTACAATTAAACTATATTAAAGGATTGAAAAACAACCTCTGCAAAATTATTTTTCTGCTTGAACTGGAATATACAGTATGAAATAAATATTTTCCCACAGTTTGTGTAGTTTGATCTGTGCTTTATGTTTCTTTTTTCATTTGAAGACATCCACATATTCAGACTATGAACTGACACAACCAAAACAGTCTAAACTAAGATATTAAGAGAATATTAAGTCCAGACTTTCATCATACTGTACCCTGAACATCAGCACAGATCTTCTTACCTCTCACAGACTCATTTCTCTGCGCCGTTGCTTGAATCAGACCCAAATATTATCCTTAGTCTAATCAATGCGCTGAGCACTCATTGTCTACAACAAACTTGTGACTGTAAAATGCATTCTTCAAATTACGCTCTTTGAGCTCATGGAAATTATGCTTTACTCGTGCAACATGTTTCACCATTTAACATAAGGAAGTAGCTTTGAAAAAAAGCAGAAGAGAAACTGCTTTGGTATTAAAAGGAACCATCACCATGACTCAGTTAGACTGTTACAACACAGTATTTCTTAGCATCAGTGCAAAGGAGGACAGAGTCATAATCTATTTTTATTGTAAAAGAGCACAAGCTCTGGGTTTGTCTCGTGTTGTGAAAGTCGTTAAAATGCCTGTGTGATTTGCAAAGCAAGTGAAGCTGAGTTTTTAGTAAATCACATCAGTGTCATGGTGAGAAATGACTGTAAATATACCAATTAAAAACTTAAAGGAATATATTTTGTACATGAAAATAGTCAGAAAATTACAGAGAACAATTAAATGTCCTGCCGTGCTTTATTATGACATTACATATATATACTGTATAGATATATATGCTTTGCAAATTACACAGGCATTGAAAAGGATTGAAAAACAACCTATACACACGCACACACACACACACACACACACATATATATAGGTTGTTTTTCAATCCTTTTCAATGCCTGTGTGATTCAAGAGTGTGTGGTGTGCGTATCTATTTATTTAGTTTGTCAGTATATTGTTGTCTTTTGCCTCTGATTTACAAATGTTTGTTTTGAGTCACTTCACTACCACTGACAGTTGTGAGGTACATATCATACATGAGAAAAGTTGTAGAGTGAATCATTCGTAAAAAATAAAAGTTTACTTACGCTGAAACGGGTGAATCATTCCAAGCAGAGTGCATAGTCACTGACACAGACACTGACACAGGTACTGTTCATGTGAGCCTCCTGCTGACCAGACCGGACTAGTTCCATTTTTTACAGACTCAAGTAAACACTTCCTGTTTATCAGTTCCAGGACACGCGCTCATTCTACTTTTTATTACGTTTGGCAAAATGAAAGGTGACAAGTGGCAAAAACCATTTTCAATAAGTGAATAGTTCTGGACTTAGCCTTTAAAGAGCCAGTGCCACTGCCGAGGCTGAAAACTCGCAGCTTCTACTTTTAACACGCACATAAACTTTACACTCACTGGCCCAACAGCGGCGGAACATTTCCTCCTGTCAGGTAGTTGAATCTCGCGAGGCTTCGTGGTCACGTGATCTGGAATGTTGGTTGTAATATTAATTTTTGTCAAGAATTATGTGTTTTGGAAACTGCTTATGAAAACGTGACTATTCTCTGTTTCAAATAAATACGAGTTGGAAGAACCGGAAATGCTGAGCAAAAAAAAAATCCTTGAAAATATTACTTTAGTGGGCGGGGCTACATGTGTGAAGGAGTTGGTGTGGTTGTATGGAGGTCAGTCACTGGCTAATGAGAAAAAACATCTTCTATTTCACGTTTTCATTAATGACATAAGATGTTAAAGTTATGATCTCACTCTGTTGAGCTCTTGTATATAAGATATTTGGTGTTTTTAGTATTTTTTGGATTGTTTTTGTTGTCACTGTTATTTTTGGACTTTTGGTGTGTAACATTTCATCTGTTTCCAACTTGAGAAGCCAGTAAATCAATCACATCATATAATCTTCACCTTTCCTGTGTTTCTAAGATCAATGTGGTGCAGATAATAAGATAATGCGTAATAATTTTCAGAATCTGTTGCCCCCAGGCTTAACCCCTGACAACAACTCCATTCTTGTGATATTAGGTTGGTGCCAGCATCTCTGCTTAAGACTGGTTATGTAACTCTGCGTATGAGACAGGAAGTCATTATCTCTTTGATCCTGCCATAATCATGTCTTGTCAGATTAACTTTTATCCAAAAAGATCCAGTTGTCTGTTTGTTGCCATCCCTGGTACCAGCTGTTTCCATGTGTTGTTTTGCTAAACATACTGTATCCTTTACAGACCTTTTTTGAATCTGAGCTGTAATAATTGTATTTATGCAATGAATGGGCCATCTTCGGTCAATTTACATGACCTAAATGGCAAAATAAACTTTTGTCAAATCTGGATCAAAAAACTACTGGAGGTCACCTATAGAAGTTTGTCATGTTATCATGTTAAACAGTAAAATGGTGCTTCCAGTATTCACGATAAGCAAAACATCTGCTGATTCTAATTTCATGTTTTACCTAAAACATTGCATTGTCATCAACAGTCTTATATACAGTATATGTTAAAAAATGTTTCTCTTAATAATATACTGTATCTATTACCTTTATTAGCTAATGTTATATGAGAACCCCAGATGCTCTCAGTTTTTAAAGAGATAACGGAATAACTTGAACAGTATGATAAAACAACAGAAAAGAAAATATAGACAAACAGTAGTTTTCATGCCAGAACAAGTTGACTCCGACCTTGGGCATTGAGATGATATTACTGTCTTTACACGGTGGGAAAGTTTGCGTTTTAATTACTATTTTAAACAGCTCCTCAGGGCGTGTGCCATGCTGTATGACCTCTGAGGCCCTAACTGTGATGCAAGTGTTCAAAACCTTTCACAAATGGTTACTTCTCATCGTGCTAGTAAATGTGCAATAAATATAATTCACAGCTATATCAGCTCTTTTTGTCAGTCAGCCAATGAAATGTTGATTGATGCAGTAATTTATATGTATGTTGTACCTCACACCACCATTCTGTGCCAGTGTGTTTGCTGGTTTGCACTATGTGCTTGCACTGACCTTGAACTGCTCCTTACACACACACATACACACCACACCCTGTCCACCAACCCCCCTTTGCACTTGAGCCTCTCTCGCTCTCTCAATGTGTGTGTGTGTGTGTGTGTGTGGGCGTGGGTGTGTGTGTGTGTGTGTGTGTGTGTGTGTGTGTGTGTGTGTGGCTGTGAATAACTTCCAGGCATTCAGCCAGGAACTGTCATCTGCCAGTGAAACACTAAACCTCCTGTCAATCTTGTTTTATAATTGTAACATTCTCATATTCTCCGGCTGAGCAGAGAGCAGTTTCCAACATAGTGACACACACACGCACACACACACGCGCACACGCACACACACACACACACACACACACACACACACACAGGATGTAATGAGACATTTTAAAGCAGTGGAACTATAGCAAAACTGCTGGTGTATGGTTTATGAACAATAATCAATAATCACATTCCATCTTTGTCTTTGGACATGATATGTCCAAAACAAAATGTATAGTTTATGCTATTTAAGGTAAATCAAACTATTGCATGCAAAAAACTATTGTAATCTTTAGTGGTGTGATCAAAATAACCTTTTTTGTGCACGTTTCCAAGTGTAGTATAAAGGTTCTTTTAGAAGGAGACATTATTAATAGCCATTGTCTGCAGAGCAAAACTGATTCTCATCATCCTTTCCTCTCAGGCTCTTCAGAATGATAAATCAGCAGGCTCAACATTCACTTATGAATTTAATCCTGTGGGGACTAAGAACTGAAGACGCTGTTGTGGGGTTCACGGCTATCAAAGGGATGGCATGGGCAATGACGTCTGCCAACTCATTTATCACCAGACTCCCTCTTAGCAAGCGAGACCAGATCCAATTACAGAGGTTTCTATGGGCTCAACAATGGCCTGCTATAAATACACTCAGAGGGTTTTCCATACTCAACAACACACCCACACAAATTAGAATTGTTGCACAAAAAAGACATGATATGAACAAATTGCTGTGTGTTTGGATGAACATGAAACTGCATTTACACTTAGCATCCGTTACAACTCATAAAACCATGCTACTCTTAGACAAGTACAATTTTGGTATTTGTTGTTCAGCACTGTGCTGAGATGAAAACAGATTAGATGAATATCTGCAGACAATTATAACAAGCACCTATGTGTGGGTGTGTTTGCAACGTATAGATGTATAGAAAGGATTAGAGAGTACAGAAAGAAAGACAGGGGCCCACACAAAGCATTAAACAGCTTCACAAAGTTATTTACAGCTCTGTCCATCAATAAACGACAGGTGCAGCATCCTCACAAACAAACCTATTAGCTTTCCACCCGCTGGAACAATATCCTCTCTAGGAATCAGCTGCTCTCTCTCTCTCTCTCTCTCTCTCTCTCTCTCTCTCTCTCATACACACGCACACACACACACACATACAGTGTGCACAGTATGCACAGTTTCACTTTACACTTTACAGATGACTTAATTGCTGGTTTAGATTTATACAATAGAGAGTGGGGATGTTTCTGCCTGCACATTCAGACATTAGCAGAACAAACAGTTAGTAAAAGCAGCAAAAATAAAAGCACCAAGAGCGAAAATAACTCTTGTTGTAGAATAACGCACTCTGTTACTGTTAAGTTGTTGTGCGGCATATTGTTGTGCTGGATTATTTTTAGCTATGCTACAGCAGCTCTACAGCTGGTTTTGTCAGGTGGTCTGTCTGCCTTCCACTGTAGTCCAGACTGAAATAACCATCAGAGGAGTTACCATGAAATATTATATTTATGGTGCCCAGAGCATATAGCATTCTGATTTCCACTAAATATGGTAAATTATAATAACTTTGGTAAAGCTCAAATTTGACTTTATTTTATTAATAGTGATTAAGAAGTATATTGCCAATACATTAAGATGAAAGGGAATGTGATAAACATTTTACCTGCATGTTAGCATTCTGACATTAATATTTTACATAAAGTAAACACTGGCTCCTAGCATTGGTATACCCTCCTGGAATTGTTACCAATGCATGAATATTATCATGTCTAATGTTTTGTTGTTCGTGTTGATCATTTTAACCATTTAATATACTATTTAAATAATGAGAACATTTCAGTGTAGCCAAAGAGGGTGCAGAAGCAAAGTGTAAAATAACAGAGCTCTGCATTTTTGGGCAGCAAATCACTGTGACAAGGGAACCACATATAACTGGTCAGAACATGAAGTCTTGAGTGGGCAGAGTGTAAGACTACACTTAGTTCCTGAAAGCTGAGTGTTGCATGTTGGGGCACTGGTGAAAAGTTAAGGGGCGATTGGCAGCTCCAGATGGTAACTTTCCACTTTTGGAAAAAGATGGCGTCAAGAAACACAGTGGGTTCAAACATGATACATAAGGACGATACACAAAAAGTAATGTTCTTGCATTTTAGGTCACTCAGGCCTCAAGAGCCACTTTGGTGCTCTGGCATTGATTCTTCAAGTCCCAGAAACTCGACACGTGAACATTTCCTCTGACAGACTCATTGTGTGTTTGCATGACAATGGGGGAGATCACCATCCATGCCAACCCAACTTCCAGTCAACAACATCAATATTTAACAACAATACAATAGAACAGAGAAAAAAACTTGCCTCTCACTGCTTAAAATGAGATAAAAATTGTAATAATGAATCTTTAATAATGCTGAAGTTATGATTGGGGTTTGGAAACTTAAACCACTTTTTATGTGGATGTCAAAGAAATGATCCTTGTAACAGGAAAAAAAAGTGGATTTCAGGCCTGTGACATGCTATATTCTCACTCACCCCTCTGACTTTCACACCCACACTTTCAGCCCTGCTACCTAAAGGACACACTGCTACAGATACAACTACAGAATCTTGGCAGTGGACATTAACTATGGCGTACTGAACTAACCTTGTCGGCACATTTCATAGGGAATCTGAGCTGGTTGGAAAGAGTTTATACATACATAAAACCACTCCGTGAGTCAGTGTGCTTTGTTTGAAGTTAAAAACACAACATTTGTAGTTTTCTTCACTGTTGACAGTGGATGTATATGAGTCTGACACTGAGAACAGGCCACATGGCTGACCTGTCATGAATGTGCAACCAAGAAAAGAATAAGAAGTCTCCCCTCGAGTCCAAATGAATTAACACAGTAGGACGCCCTGTGACCAGATAAGAAATTGTTTTAGTTACAACCAAAGGAACTCTCTGAACTGCTGCATTCAGCTATATCCTACTTATGGAACTGTTCTTGCTGTTCCCATTACATCTGTCTTTGGCAACACACTTGCCATTTTGTAACATAATGAAGACCTCACTGCAAGCTACCTTTCATATTACCACCTCCTCTTTTCTCCCCTCGCCCCTTTTTTCCATTCTGTCTGCCAACACCAAAATCCAGATGACCGCTACAGTGGGATCGGGTGTCGAGCGTCTGAATGCAGGCGGTCCTGCAGTCTGCGGTGGCTGAGAGTGGGCCGGTGTTGACTTCCTCTGGTCAGGAATGTTGCCAACATTGACACCATGTGTGACAAAACAACACAGAGCTGGAGACGAGGAGATGAAGAACTGTTCTTTTCATGACATTAATATGCAACAAGCTGCAGCACAGTGGGGCCTGTGTTAAATAAAAATAAACACTGAGCTTCTGCACTGTATCAGCTGACAGGGAAACCATTTTTGGACTCAATTTCAAGCACAAATCTAATCAACAACTTTGTCCAACATAAACAAAAAAATGATGACACTTATTATCTATATCTGTCTTTTCTGTTAATGTTAAAAAAAGTAAAAATTTAAGTTTAAAAGAAGCAATTTATTTTTATAGCCCATATTCAAATATGCATTGCCTGATGAGACAATGACTTTTCATATTCATTGCCTGATCAGGTTTTGCAAACTGCACAAGGTGAAACATCCTCTGTCCTTTTAGTATCATGAGGATTATGGAATTTTGCATCAATCTCACACACCCAACTGTACACGTGATCACAATCACTCGCACTGTCCCGCCGTCATAAATACACACAAGTGAATTTAATCCGTAACTGAAAATAGTTCCGACAAATACAGAGTTTACCTCTGTTTGTATAACTGTTGTTAAACACTATGGCACCTGGCTGTGCCATGACATGTTTTCAGATTTACACCTTCACTAGGGCGTAATGGTCTTAGGGATGAATGCCACAGATGATAGGGAAGTCAAAAAGTATAAAGTACAAAAACTGTAACACAAGTATGAAAACAGAAAACTCAACCTGTGGAGGAACTGAATATGTTGTCTTTCAAAATCAAAAAGAAAGATCAAAAAGATCAAAATCTTTCAAAACTGAAGAGACCAGTCCTGTTCGGATCATAATCTGAACAGGGATATGGAAATGCACATATACATATATACACTCCATTTCCAAACACTTACATAACAAAGGCAGCCGGTGTTATATTTTTAAAAACATTTATCATCAAATAGTCTTTGCACCACTTTACAAAAGCCCTGACAGTCCACACATGTGTCCCAAGCAAAAACTCATACAACAGGAGAAGGACATTTTCTTCCAACTGTTAAAACAATGTGTATGACGTGCTAATAGCTGCTCATCGCATTACACTGTGATTTCTTAAGATATTGTTTTTCTTGAGTTCAGTTTGAGATGAAAATCAAATAAAACCCTACATATAAAAAAAATCTACACCATTCAGAGGAATTTGGAAGACAGCAAGGGGAACTTTCATAAACGCAGAGAAGTGAAGTTCAAAACGCAGGTAAAATGAAGTGCATTTAGGAGCTGAGGACCAGTCGATGTCATATATAAAATGTCTGTGTACACTTAAAGCGATGTGGGCATTTTCCATTTATACTCTAGCTGTGAGTGCAAGGTGAATGTGAAATGTGCTCTGGCATAATTTAATCTCGAGAGGTTCCATTGTAGTTAAAACTTTCACTGCCTCAGGAACATGTGTACGGGATTTAATTCTTTTAGATCCTAAGCCACCTTTCATCCCTTGATGCCCTTCCAGTTTCACAGTGTGAAGTGTACACTGTACTCCTTACTGATCATCACGTACCAAACGCTGGCACAGACCTGGAACCATACTTATCACAGAGGAGTTCAAACATTGCTTTCGTCTCACTTGACGTGGTTGATGAACTGAGGCTTTTATAAAAGGCACTTTGTGTGTGTGTTTTTTTTTTTTAATTAAACGAGTCAACGTTTGTCCTCAAAAGCCCAAGAAGTATGATGTTACATGCACACGCTGTTCAGCAGGAGCTCTGCCAGCATCAGTCTTTACAGGTGCTGTAAAATGGCAGCACAAGAGTTATGGTGGAACAGATTGTTTAGCTTAAGGCAATAAGGTCTAAAACTGATCGTTTCAAAAGGAAAAGTCAACTTTGGTCCAGGACCTTCCACAGGAGCATTACTGTGACTCAAACTATTGTATGTGATATGAAGAAATTCTTCAGATTCTCAGTGAAAAAAAGGTTTTTAGGAAAGTAGTGTGTTTCTGGGTTTGTAACACTGCATTGCAACTACCCAAATACCCATGTCTTTTCAGCTGCATAGCAACATTCACACATATAGCACAGCAATTAAGTCATTTTACAAATTTGCACACAAAAATAGAATATATAGAAACTGTCTTGAACTGCGTGTAACTTTTCAGTCTATGACAGTTGCGTGGAACTGATACAAATGTTCATGTAATACTTACACTGGCACCATTTCTAATCTTAAATCTTTACGTTAGAAAAATAATGGTCTCTTGAACAAAGTCAGATATTTGACAGCACAGAGGTCAGTGTGAGAGAGAGGCTCACCAGGAAGAGTTCAGTGCCACACATCAGGAACTTTCCACCACCTGTGTGTCTATTATCTTTGACAAATTAAACATTTGCGTTCAGGTTTTTTTTTTTTTTTTTTTTAGAAAGGCAGCGTATCCATAAAGATTTTCTCCACAATTGGTGGAGGAGGTACCAAGTCCTCCAGTTTCAGGTAAAAGATGCGCTGCAGACCTTGTGTGCACAGAGTCCTCAGTTCGGGGAGTTTGCCCAGAAGACGAGAAAGATAGTTAGGTTGGGTCCTGGTCAGATCTGATCCGTTTCCACTCACATGTTCCCTTAAACAAGTAATGAGGTGATTCTGAAAGTCTTCGACCCGTTTGGGCTCCTTGAGGCCATGGCGATCTGTGTGCAAAAGGCATTCATGCAAGAAACACACACATAAATATGAAAATAAATCTCAAATGCAGTGAAATTCACAAAAATGACAGGCAAGCGAAGGCCCTCACCAGTGATGATAACAAGCGCTGCGAGGCAGGAAAATAAGGAGATGTCTAAGTTCATGCGGTGAAGACTCTGGGAGAAATCCATGATCGAGTCGATCCAGTCACCAAAACTGTGAACACACTGTCGTCGGTGAAGCACCAGACCATTGCAGAAGATTAACTTGTTCTTCTCCGGATTTGACCTGTTCAGTTTCAAGCCATTAGAAGAATCAAAGCTTTCACAGTCGTGTGAAATTATCCTGTGAATTTTTTTTTCAACCATAAAGGAAGCCAACCTGTATGCCAGTCGGAGGATGAAAAGCTCAACAAAGGCAGATTCGAGGAGCAGCTCCTGGTCCTCTGTGCAGAAGTCTGTGAATCCTGGGATGGTTTCAGCCCATTTTCTGATCACATCCAAGGCGCCAGTCAGCAGCTCATAAAACTGCTGAATGTCACCGGCGTCCTCTTTTTCTTTCCTGTTGTCCACTGTCTCCTGGTACTGAGGAGGGACAGGAAGGAAGGTTTCATTCTACTGACAGGACTTATGAGGGATGTTCACTGTCATATCTCTCAGTCTACATCATGTAATTAATCCCAGCAGCACACAGCAGCCCCGGCTGAGATTTACCTTGGAGTAGTCAAGCTTTCCGGTGTTTGGGTTTGAGTCTAAATGTGCTCTGACAAGGGAGGATATGATGTTGACACTGGGGGTCGTGGATGAAGCCTCAGCCATAGTCTTGGGTTTAGACGGCAAGCGACCCCGGCGACCTTTAAGGCTGTCTGTGCGGACAACTAAAAGGGAGACACAGAGTAGACACACACACATTTATGACTCTCACTTGGCTGTCGCCGCACACTATACTTTAAGAAACAGCTGTATCAGTTTCAGTTTCCTTTTTTTCTGCACTTGGCATTGGAAGGCTCTGGTAACATATATTGTGTCGTTTCTAGAACTGGCATCACAACATAAATCATCACACACACAGTCAGTGAAAGTCTGACATTGTATTACCTTCTTTGACCATTCCCACTGCGAGACACTTCTGGAAGCGGCAGAACTGGCAGCGGTTTCTCCTCCTCTTGTCCACAGGACAGTCTTTATTAGCAAGGCACACATACTTTGCATTTTTCTGTACAGTTCGCTGTAGAAGAACATTACATTACTTAAGTGTTAAAAAATCTAATGTGGCAAACTGCACCAATAAATCTGCATACTACGTTGTGTTAAATAAGCAAAGTGATTAGGAATTAGGAAATTCTTTTTTAGACCAGTAAATTTTCTTATTATTGAATTTGTATGCTACTCTTTTTCAAAGGCCAAAAAACAGTGTATAGTTCACTATAAATGACCTATGAAATCTGAATAACTCTGGTAGTTTGGTCCAGCTGTGCAATAATCAATATTTAAGAGCTCAAGGTCCATGCATCAGCATATATTATTTTTTTTCACATACTCGCATAATGTAAGCAATACTTTAAAACACCCTAAATAAACACTAAGACTAAGATATGTTATATGTAAGGGTGTTTCTAAACTCTCTTAGAAATATATTTACCTGAGGTATCCTCCTACATCAGGTAATTGCAGCTGTATTGTAATCTATAATCCACTGCAGAATAAAGCTGAAAAATGCTGTGTGTCTGGTTACCTTGAAGAAACCTTTGCAGCCCTCACACGTGCGAACTCCATAGTGCTGACAGGAAGCACTGTCACCGCAAACTGCACAGCGGCCCTCACTGGACCCCAGGTTGTTGTTTTTAGGGGACGTCATCTGCGCCTCCACTATCCTGGTGCTTTCCAGAGGTCCATGATCCAGGGACATTGGAGGACAGTGAAGTGGAGAGACATGCTGTTGGTGAGGCAGGAAGAAAGGTTCATCCTGTCCTGATTGAGCATCCTGTTGCTGCCCCAAGGGTGAATGCTGCTCAGGTGCAGAACTTAAGGTGAAAAATGAGAGTTGCTGAGCCATGGCAGCCTTATCGGCTACAGAGGAGACCGGGGCTGAGGGGTAGGGGCTAAAGGGGGAATCCCAGGAAGCTGCTGACTGTGTCTGAAACCCTCGAGTTGGAGAAGAAGCCGCAGCATAAACTGGGCTGCCATAGTAGTCTGAGCCGCATGATGACAGCGTTTCATCGAGGCAGCTGAATGCAAAGGAGCCTGGGTAACAGCCATACACCTGGAGATCATCCAACTTAAAGGCCTGGTTCTGTATCTGAGGGCTGGAGCTTTCAGCTACCATGGTATGATTGTACGAAACTGTAGAGGCAGGAGGAGAGGTGGTAATCTTGCAGGAATAAGCATCAAACTCCCCCACGTAGCCATTTCCCACCAAGGTGTTGATGCTGGGCAACGAAGATGCAGACAGCTGGTCCTTTTGGCTACTGATGTCCATCACCAGTTTGGCACTGAGGTCAGGATTCAAGAACTCAGAGCTGAAGTAGGTGTCATGGGGCAGGGATCCATACTGAGTTTGTACACAGGGCATTGCTAGGATAGAGGACAGCAACAATTACTGTGGATGAAAATCAACACGAGTGTTTTTCTGTGTAAGACAAATATGGTTTGTGTTTTTATAGAAACAATGTAGGTCATTAAATCCCAGAAAAAACAACTTAAATTTTAAATCAGTGCATGCAACTGTGGTGTAAACAATCGCTGATGCTTATGTTTTTAGAAATCAGAGCAAAGGAGCTAAATCGCTGCAGATAGCTCTCGCTGATAAGGAGTTCATTGTTTCAAAATTAAATGAGATCTTACATTAGATCAATGTTTTGAATGTTTCCTTTTGAATGCTTCCTTTTACCTACTCAAACAGTAGCTGACATTAACACCTTGAACGCTTGCTGTCTCGTTTACATGCCATTTCACTAGCTTTAGGGCCTATGAGTCCTCTTTAGAAAATGCAGAGAGTGGTCCAGCACAGCAATATGATATTGCCAGATATTGTGTTACTGGCTGTTAATGCTCTGAAAACCTCTGTCAGTGTAGGGCAACCCTCTTTCACAGGGACCATACCAAGGAGTGTTGCAGATTGTATTTCAGGGTGGGCTGTATGCCAGTTTAAATTGGAAAGGTGGCAAAGCCTGTTTGTGTGTGTGTGTGTGTGTGTGTGTGTGTGTGTGTGTGTGTGCGTGCGTGCGTGTGTGCGTGCGTGTGTGTGTACGTGTGGACCCGCGCATGATTGAGTGAATGGACATGTATCCACAAGTGTTAACTTCCTCACCACTTGGGTTTTTTCAGTAGAAAGTGTGCTTCATTGGAACACCTGACCACTCCTCAAAAAACTATTGACAACTAACAAGCACGAACCAAAGTTACATTCCTCAAACTTACAATTACGTTTGTCTTATTGGGAGGTCACACCACTTGTCCAACATGACAAAGTAACTTAAAACAGTACACACAGACTATGAACGTCATGATCAAATCACACAGACTGATGGATCCTTAGCTCATTAGCAAAGTATTCATGGCTCAGTATTATTAATACAAGTCACACATTTTCCCCTAAAACTCTATGCAAGATACTACATACGTAAATACCATTCATTTGCCACATTTTTTAGGCAAACATTGGTTAAACAGTCAGTTGGTGGTGCTGATTCACCTTGTGGTGTTAGACTGCATCAGTGGTTCACCCAAAGAACTTTCAACTGAGTGTATAGCTCTGACTGCTGCCCATATATTACATACTTACATTATTTCCCACCAAACTGTAGCAGGCTAGTAGGTGGAAGAAACATAGGCACCTACAGTCATCTACAGTCAATCCAACATTGTGAGCCCCTGAGTGAATAAATAAATAAATAGATAAATAAATAAATAAATAACAGTAAACTTTCACTCACCTGTTTCATGTAAATATCCAGATGTTGAAACTTGTCATTTATTCCAAAACGGTGAAACTGATGAATGTCACCTCTGCCGGCTGCTGTCAGCACACATACTCATTCAAACACACACACACATACACACTGGGTCAGATCAACGCTGGTGGCTCCATGCACTCTTGTTTTATTTTGGCTGCGTCGACAAAAAGGCGGGTCTATGCCCATAGATGGCAAACGGGGCGGTGGAACTTTCCGGAACGCAAGCCAATCAGCGTCGCGTTCTGAACAGACGTTCTTCCGTGTGACGCACGCACGGGATTCCATTGACGCAAGAGCCGGGGGGATCGTGCGTTCTAAATATAAACCAACAACGACAGCGGCGCTCACGTGGGGCTATTACTGGATGAAAGGTGCTAAAAATAACCCGAGGATGGAGGTGCGCAGGCTTTTTTGACTGGAAATCTTGAGATTATATACAAATACAACAAGGAGGTGTGTTATCACAGGGCGGCACAGGAAACACCTGTTGGGGTTTTATGTAAATATAAATACTTTCTTTATATACGAGAGCTAGAAAAACTCCCTGCCTCTACCATGAGCACACTCATGCAGTTTCAGGACCAATACTGAAAATACCATACGTTACTGTTTTATCCATTAACGCATATACACTTGTGTACATAGCTACTGTAGTTGTATATAAGTTGAGAATAAAGAGCTAAGTGAAAACTGTGTTGAATTTTGCCTAAATATACAATAATGTTTTCTATTTTTGCTCATGTAGCTATATGTTTATTCGGTTATTTAATGATGTATTATTTCTTGTTAAGCATTAAACAGGGATCTCTGTTTTTGCACAAACTTTTTACATCTCAAAGTTCGTTAGTAGTTGTTCTGGCTCTTTTATGTATAACACATGAGCTTTATCAGCAGATGCAGTTTTACGCAGCAGTTTGCAGCCATGTTGACTTAGAAGTTAAATGCATTTTCCTTTTTGTAGCTGGAAACAGCTATCAACAAGAGATGGTCAGTTTATTCACAATTGAAAGGGAAAAAAACATTAATCAAATAAAAACAGAAAAGTTGTGTGAATGGACCAGGATCTGTAGTTGCATAAAACGAACTTTAAACCTCTGTATTTTTGTATACTATAAGAACGTTTCAAGATTTTTTGTCATACCATACATTTGATCCAAAATGAAACTTCACTGCAGTCACTAACGTGTTTTTCAAGGGTGTCGAATTGTCACTCCAAACATAAAATTGATAATACTTTACTTCTTAGGCAAAGAGTTAGTGTTATGTATGACCACTGGGTAAATATCACAACAGATGATTATCAGAAGAGTTCTGATGGACTGCATAATTTCTGTCAAATGAATTTGATCTTCTCTTGGAAGGTCTCCATGCCGACCTCCTACATATGACAATTGCACCAATTTGAGCTTAAGAAATTTGAAATCATAGACCATTTTAATACTATCATGTCATCATTATGGAATTTGCACTATGCATATCATGGCCGCAGCTGCAAATGTCCATTTGTCAGCAACAATTTAAGTATCATCTAATATCCCTCATGTCATAACTTCTCCCCAGCACTCAGAACAACCAACACACACTAACGCTTGAACCTTCTCAAGGGACTTTGGCTGTGATTGTGTTTCCTTTTTAAGCATGAAGAAAGTGAGAGGGATCGCTCTGGGTGTGGAGCTGTGAAGACTGTCTTGAAGTTACTGAGGCGACTGTCCTCACACAAGGAGCCCAAGGACTTCACAAAGTACAGAGCTTCTTTGTTTATGAACAGAAAACAACAAACAAATTGATGATAATAAGTTCTTTTGACATTTTTGACAATTTATGTGGCAAAAAGCTTAATGAACAGTTATGAGAGGGTCAGATAACGTGAAGCTGTTGAATCAGATCAGCTGATCATATGGTCACACTCGTGCCTTCTCTTTTAGCAGCAGTGAAAAGAAATGTATTTATGTAAGTGTTGTTTTCCAGTGCAGTATTGAGTAGCAAAGATTGTACAATTCTTATTTTTTTAGCATCATCTTTAACATGAAAATTATGCTTATAAAGGACTGCATCATTAATTAGAATTCAATAATATTTATTATAATATTTAGAATATTATTTAAGATGGAGTATTTGCTACTTGCATTAAATACTGTATAGTATTTTTTGTGTTGGAGGCAGTAAAAGGCAGTTTGCAATCACTGATCCACTCGTTGCTTTTCATTACTACACTTAAATGTGCATTTTGATTTTCATTAGTGGTTTAGGAACATGAAATTTGTTTCCTTCATTTCCCTCAATTCCAAAAGCTTCCCCCTCAACACCAACGCACGCACACGCGCACACACATACACACACACAGACACGCACACACGCACGCACACACAGTCACATGCTAGACTGAACAAAACCTTCGCTGTTGCAACATTTCTTTACTACATTAGTCCTCCTACTTTCCCTCCCACTTGCATCCAAGATCTGCCTTACTGTTTCCTCACCTGCTTAGGTATAGGCACATTTGGGCCTTACTTATAATTTCAATAAATGGGCTGTATGCAAAGAGATCATGCATATGGATAATAATTTACATAAATACACAAGTCACAACATAACAAATGCAATGTTGAGACAAAAATAAGCATAGAAATAAATATCCGTCACTGTTGATGTCTGTTTTCCACTTTGCAGTGCAAGTACTGTAAAACGTTCCTTCCCTCTTCTAAATATTTTCAACCAGTTTCTCATGGGTTTGTTTGAAACAATCTGACAATTCAATAAACTGTATGTTTGTCTGTATGACTGAGCACTGGAAATAAGAACACAATATTTTCAAGACACATTTGTAAATTACAGGTACACAATTTACCATGAACAAACAAGCACATTACATGCACAAATCCTACACAAGATAGAAATTTAAAAAAAACTTTAAAGATACTTTCCAACACAATTTCATTATTTGAACAGAACAGTTAGGAGAGTACTGTTGAACAAACTGACTGAAAGACTATACATCTGATTAACATATGTGTATGTGTGTTATATGGACCATAGAGTATATATTGTACTTTCATTTGCACTTTTCTGTTGGTCTATCAGGATGGTCACTGCATTGCAAGCTATTTGTGCATTGAAATAGTTCAGAATTATATCAGGGATTAAGTGCACACACATACACATCGATACTTGATAATAAAAATCACACAGATAGATGCTCATTCTTTTCCTTATGAACTATGTGGTCTGATGCGAGCCTGTGCTGACTGGAGGATGCAGTCTAACGGTTTCTCTACTTGTGGTGAAAGATGGAGGATGTTTTGGTTGGTGCAGCCATGAGCATGTTGGCCTGGTTCTTGTGAGTTATGTGGATCTATAATAAATCAGAATAGGTAACTGTATGTCACACTGATGGAAAGATTATTGCTATTACCTGTCCTGTAGTCAAAATAAATGCCCAATTAGGCATAATTACTGAGCTAAAGGTGTAGAACTGTGCAATGTTATTCAGTGAAAATAAACGGTGTCAGTGGTTAAACACTTACAGTACAAGGAGGTTGCATCCATGGCTCCCCATCAATCTGCATGGGCAGTGCTTTGATTGTCCTGCACATAGCAAAGAGTGAGATTGGAATTAATGTTTTCTGTATCATTCATATCTGAATATCAGCTGCTGGCATGTGGTCTGTTTACACCAGACCACAGGAAGAAGACTAAAATAACAGGTACACTTTGTTGGGAAGAGGTTCACAACCTGATGGTGATTTGAGAGGTCTGTGCAAGTCTGCGTCCAGCACTCTTCAGTCCAGTGTAGATTTGACCCATCTCTATGGCTCCTTCCAGCCCAACCACCTCCAATCGCTTATCGCTCATGTCTCCAGAGTGATGGAACATGCACATAAGAAGAGATTTCGTCAGTATCTGTGTCTCCATGAAAGTTGACGAGGCCCATTGATACTGTTTAGACCCCAGAGATAAAGATGAGAGTATAAGGATGGACAAGCCTCACCCTGTGCAAGTGATTTAAGAAGTTCCGGATCAGTGATAACCTGACTCTGCTCCACCTCTGACACACCATCAGGCTTCTTGCACTCGCCCCACAGGTTGGAGCCTCCGTGCATGCTGGGTATGTTGAGGACAGCTATGCCCTCTAGAGGCATGTTGCTCAGGTCCAGATGTTTCCCACAGCACTGGTGGAGGCACAGTAATGGGTCACTAAACAAAAGCAAGACTCCAAGTGCACAGTGTTGTGAGCAGTTATGTGAGTTGATCACGTTTCAGTTTTCACCTCGATCATGAGACAGTCCGTCAGCTTCTTGCAAGAGGCAGAGATGGTCTCAGAAGTAGCAAACTCAAAATACCAAAGTTTGTTCTTCATTCTTCAAGAGAGAATGACAACAACTTCACCATCGCTGATTTAAAAAATCTGATTCTGTGAGACGTTTTATTGGAAAACGCTGATGCAACCTATAGTGAGTCCTCACCTGCTATTGAACCTCTGGGGGTGTTTCTCTCTCATAGAGTGGAAACGATGTGCAATGGAGGCATCCTGCTCACATGGACACAAAACATTCACATAAAATCATATTTCAAATCAAGTATTCCACTTTGGGATTAATTTTTTTTGCTTGAGGAGAATGACTAATAAGCAACCAATAAACACTTGAGGTTGAACCTCACCACTCCAATTGAGAAGTAGTTGTTGATGATCTCGTAAGGTACAGGGTCTCCTGCCTCTCGGGGGTCTTCTGGTATCACTTGAATGCTCCAGCGGTCCATGGCAATCATCTGGCTGGCTCTGATCTCCTTCAGGATCTCTCTCAAGTCTGACCCCTCATATCCTTTCATGGAGATACAAAATAAACAGGGTGTTTTTGTAACATGTGGCTCCAAAGGCAATACCAATACCCGAGTGGCCCTTCCTTGGTTTATGAGAAATGTTGTTGTTTTTTTTACCTCCTCCCCAGCGTAGACAGCGAGCCAGGTCGTTTCCAGTACCCAGAGGAAGGACAGCTACTGGAGGACGCACCTGGAGATTGGCTTTGTCTGAAATCACAGGGACATTGTTTAGCCTTAGAGACAGTTACCACAGTCAGCTCACTGAAACTGAAATGGACCCGCTGTACCTATAGCATCCAGGAGCCAGCCAACTGTGCCATCTCCTCCACACACCAAGATCCTGTATTCACGCAGGCTGCGGAACAAGTGTAGTCTAAAAGAAAAAGTCAAAGTTAATGTGAAGTAAAGACAAGAAGAGGAACAGTGTAGCGGATGTGTGCAGCACCCTGGTGCAGGTCCTCCATTGGACAGGTTGTACACTTGACGTGGGTTCAGCAGGTACTGAAACTTCCTGAGCACGCTGCAGAAAACACACACACACACACACACACACACACACACACACAGAAAGAAAGACATTTTAGACTAATTTAGATGAATGTGAAGCCTGTGTATGATAACGTATTCTCGACCAGGGGTGGGCAAACATTTTGGCTCATTACTTTTCACCCTGCTTTCCTCCACTCTTTGGATTTACAAACACCAGCAGAGGGTGGGCGTCAGGAACTGGAACAATCTGGAGAAACGCGCACAATCAAATAAAATCCATTATGTTAACTAATCTGGAAATGACGCATGTACACATCATCTTAATCACCACTCAAACTCCTACTGCTGCAGTTTTTTTTGTTATTCTACAGTCGCTTAGACCACTGCTCATACAACAGAGACCAAGGTTTGTGTCTGGTCTCACACTTAAAATGTCAGCTTACTCTAAAATTTAAACATGAAGGTGATATGCTATAATGAGCACAGCAGACATTTTTAGATTTTAAAAACATTTCACTGATTTTTTTTTGTAATGAAGGTTTAAAAAATGTACTTAATGTGACCATAAAGAAACATAAGCTGCGATTCAGAAATTATAAAATACTAATGTGTGTTGGGACATAATGAGGACTGGATCAAAGGGCTCTTCTGTGCGCATGCAGAAAAAGAAACATCACAGTTGTCTTTGACCATGACAGAACTGAACCAAAGACATAAGTAGCGTTTAAATGTGAAAAATAATATGACAAATCATAAACCTGGACATCCTCCCACAAGCAGTGGTATGCAGACGGTAGTTTGAGCAGAGAAAGCACATGGCTGAACAGTTGGGAAAGAAATGAGAAATACGTAGGAAGGTTTGAAATAGGCAGACCTGCAGGATGTGGCCATCGGGGGTCACGTTTAACAGGCTGGTGTCCTCCTCCTGCAGGATATGGAGCAAAATTAACCAACCGTACTCGTAAAAATATAAATGTGTTCAAGTTAAATTATGGTGTAGACATGACTGCATTTGCTCTTACCTTTGAGACAGCGTATATGGCCCACGGAGGCAGTATATGATCTCTCAGTGGCCCACAGTCGCAGGTTGATAAGCCAGAGAGAAGACACTCATCATGACGCTTAAAAAAAAAAAACTTATTTAACACACTGTACAAAGACGTGTTCTTCCTCTAATTCAAACATTAATAATAGTAAGAGGAATAATACATTAATTTATATAGCACCTACTGCTTTATATAATGATGAGATTTAAATGATCATGTTAAAGTTGATTAATGTGTACAAGTGCACACAATCCTCACCATCTCCTGGCACCACACACAACGCCTCCCTGCTAAAGTTTTGATTTTCTTGTGGCAGACCTGACACTTGGTGGCGTTACAGTCAACTCTGATCCAGTCGTGAGACCTTAACTGAGACACGGAGAAGTAGAAGACAGAGGTGATGTCACCTGGTTTCATTCAGTGTCATTTATTTACATCCGGGGAAGTGACTACAATAGCCGATCATGTATTTACATCACCCATCTAATGTCTGATCGCCACTGTGGTGCCAACAAAACAATCCAGCCCCGAAGGACTGCAGGAAAAAAAGGGTATTAATATTACTGATTTTTTTTAAATCAGCGCAGTACACCCCCTCCTCCAGAGCAGCTGCTGAGGTTACAGTCGCCTGCAGATTTATGACTTTTTGGACAACTATAGAGTTGGCAGACATGCATCACCAAATTGAAAAGCCTCGAAGCACACTGGCACCGCAAACAGCCAAAGCAACTGAAAATGGTTGTTCCAATGCAATGACGATATTGTGAACAAGTGTGTTGTGGGTCTGGCAGCAAAAAAAAAAAAAGTAATAGATTAAAACAGATGTGCAGAACAGACTGTACCAGCTGTAATCTGCACTTAAAAAATGAAGGGTTGCACTTATTACTGACGGCTAATGGACGTCTAAACCCTAATGTTCTTTGCTGTTAATGCGTTCACTGTCACAGCCATTTGGTTTTCGGTCAGGAATGAAAGAGCTGCCATGAAGATAATATTCTCCTACAAGCATTGAAATGAACTTTAAACTCCAAGGCTCAGAACAATAGAGGGAACGGGTAGAGAACTACTTTCTTACACCAATCTCCTTCTTAGATTTGACAAAGGTACGAGCGCAGGCCTCGGGGTTCTTGTTGGCACACTGACTGTGGACAATGTACTGGCAGCCTGTGGGAAGGAAAAGAAAGTGGAGCCATGTTACATTAGAAATAATGAATCTACAATTACATACATTCTTATTGCAACAACACTACAGTGACCCAGAGAAATTAGTTGTGATTAAGCTATGAATGAAGTACATGTTTGCCCCCTGGTGGCAGCTTACAGGTGCAGCGGAGACCCTGCTTTCCGAGGCCGAGCAGCATGTTCTGACACACACTGCAGTAAGTCGGTTTGTTAAAGTGCTTCATCCTCCAAATATGCTGTCCATCCTTCTCTATCATCTATGGGCGAGACAGTAAAACGACTTTATAGTGACTGTGTCGTTAGAATATGAACAGCTGTATTGTGCGCCCTCAAGTTGCTGTATAAACACGGCTGATGTTCTAATGAAAGTGTCAAATATTGTATGTACAGTAGAAGTGTTTTGTTTTCACCTTCAGTCCAAGCAGAACAAGTAAAGGCACATTGTTCATGCCTCCCTTCACCCATTCTTCCAGTGTGACGGTTCCACTATCATCCACATCGATCGCTGTCATCATGTCTTTCAGCACCTGCACAACCACAAACACATGGACTGATCATTTGTCATCTGTGGATTTTTCAGAATATCAAGTGTCTCTGTGTTGCGTTCATGACCTCACGAAGCTCTCGCCCCGCTGTAATGTGCCTCTCCCATAAACATTTTAAAAACCTTTTCTGAGGCAAATAAGTTAGTGACGAGAATATAAAATGATAATGCTGTTTTTTTATAAAGGAAGGAAGTGGCGTCATACCGGTCTGAGCTCAGTCACGTCCCAGCCCAGGTAATCAGCAGCTCGCATCATCTGGGTGATTATTCGATCCACTTCCTGATGGGGAGACAGCAGAGTTAACATTACATCACTGTGGATTTCAGTGAGTGCATATCAGAAACCTTTGGACAATGGGATCTTCATATTAAAATATGATGTCTTGATTTAGTGATATGAGTTTGAGAATTTTTTCATATGTGAAAAATTCTAAAAGCGCATTTCTATCAGCAGTGCTGTGACTGTGTAACAATAATTTATGCACGTTAGCGCTGTGTTCACTCAAAAACTTACCCAGATCCTGCAAAAAAACAATGAGTTTGAAATGTGCCTGTCAGTGGTCGTGAGTGAGAATAAACCCATTCTAAATACCTGAATGTGACTTTATTAAATTTTTTACCAATGACACTGAGAAACTTACAGAATTGTCCAAAAGTCCGTTGACGTCTTTGTCGTAAAGTTTAAAAGTAACTGAAAAACACAACAAATAAATCAGTGATTCAACTCTTGTTTCTTCATTGTCACTGGCTTTAAAATCGTGTTTGTAGGCAAAATGTCACAATAAATGTGTTAATAAAAATGTACAAGGAAAAGACAAAACTAACATTCAAGCTTCTCGCGGGGTTGTGCTTCCTCCAGCACGGAGAAATAACAGGACACATCGCGAAGAAAGACCCCTCCTGAAATGTAACACATGTACAGAACATTTTGACTCAACTGGAAACCATTATTACATTATTACGTCTAAAACTGTGTTTATAATGACTGATGCAGCAAAATAAAAGCAAACATTTTATTATAGGTGGGTTATTGGAGCAGGTGTACTGTTCTCCACAGCTACGCCTACGCCACATCATTAGAGAAAAAACAGACAAACAAAGGTGGGCGTTGGACAACAGGTCCAACAAGAAAATACTTTTTTCTCGCATTTTCTCTTTTTTTGATCATTTTACATTTAACGTCTATGCACATGTTACCTAATATTTTTGTGACCACCTGACACCTCAGACGTAAGCAGGATTGTTTACCTCCTTCGGGCAGCGGGCTCTTTGCTTTCGCATCCTGCTCTACGTGCTGAAAATAGTGAAAAAGGCGTTGGCAGAAATCTGCAGGAAAGTCATCCACCTCCAGGTACGTCTTCAGAAAGAGGCGGAAACCCTCTGCGCTGAGGCACTGAGGAGTGAAATCAATGCAGAGGAGACACACACACACAAACAGTTAGTGCGACTTTTCTACTAAATAAAAAACAAATTAATATTTACGTGGGCTTAAAGGGCGAATTTTACATATAAGTATTTCTTTCTTATTTCTTTTGTAAACTTCCTACAAACAGGAAATTATGAACATGTAAAATAAACTTTATCCACATTGTGGACTGTGTTTGTATTGTGACAATGACTGACCTCTCCAGAGCTGTGCTGGGCCAGTCGACCCCCGGGGTGAAACTCCTTTATCACATCTTTCACCCTTAAAGTGCTGTCTGCATACACAACAGTTGACAGAAAACCAAAATGTGTGAGACCATGTATATGTCCTGTGTATACCCTATGTTAGATCTGACTTTGGGCCCTGCTTTCAGAGGTAACACACGATGATGCTTTTTTTTTTTCAGGACTACAGAGGAGCAGGTGTAATTATTGTTCTTCAATTATCCAACAGTACCCCCCCCCACCACCACCACCACCACCTCCATTTTCCCCAACACTAAAAGCCTACAGACCCATTTCATTTCTTTTAAAGCCGCTGAGTGGAAGGCAACATATTTTAATCCCCGTTCCACTTTCGGTTTCCTGTCAACAGGTCTATGAAATTCTGCATTAGCTCAGAGTATGCACTTAAATTTGGGAGTCATTAGTGTTTCGTGTGCAGATGGTGAATGATCCTCCAGAGAGCTCTGCAAAGTATTTTAGTGCAGGTGGTGCACTGATAAGAAGAACTTCCTCAGTCATAAGGTTCCTAATGATAGTACTAAATGGCCACTGTTGCTTTTTGAGTTACTCATATCTTCCAGGACAAGAGACTCTTAGTAACGTTTGCACAGATGTTTGAAATGAACTGATGTTTCAGCATTTTACTTTCATTCAACAAAATAAGACAATTATAACAACAATTACAACGATCACTGGTTTAGGTGAGTGAATTTTGTTCAACTTACATTCCATATACTGCTGCAGCTGGATAAAATCCACAGGGGTCAGAGAGCCTTCGTTGTCATCAGAGGAAGCCATGCTGACCAGCTGCGTGGGCAGAATGAGCAAAAAAACAAAATGAGGGGAGGGTCATGGAGCTAATGTGGATGAAATATTCTCTGCACTACTCATGGGAAAGGTTAAAACAAAGCGGTAGTCTTCTATGTAATGGGTCTTAGCCCATCTAATGCTTTTATTTTGACTCGTATGAACTGGTTTGACATCATTCCTGGATCTGCACACACCAGTAGTGAGGCAGACACTCCCCTGCTGCTGCAAGACAATGCTCATTTACTGACAAGTCTCTCCTCACTGAATCTGAGAAATGATTGCAAACAGCGTTAAGATCAATGCGTCAAATGTTTGTTACAAACTTATTAACGCTGAGGAACTGGCCACGATCTGCCTACTGGGAGCTGCAAGTAACATGATAACAGACTCTCATGTTGCTTTACTCTCTTATGAACAATCAGATGTGAGCAGCAGTGAACCAAGTCATTTAACACCTGCCTGTAGAGACTTTTGCTGTAAACGGGACCAGCTCTTCTCTCTGCTCAGCTCTCACCCAGCTCATAAGAGCCACTATGTAACATCCCATCATCTTAACCAGCAGCACACTGTTTACCTCTCAGTCTGCAGAAGTCAACAGTTAAGATGAACGTCCATCAGACAGGATTACACCTGGAGGCCATGTAGAGTGACTTGTTAAAGCTGATCTGTCCCCCAGGACAGAGGCTCCTTACCTCTCCTGTCTCTCCTCACACTTCAGTAGGACTCGGTCAGAGAGTGTCCCAGACGCGGAGCTCCGCCGCTGGGAGCTTCGATGTGCTGGTTGACGGCAGTTGGTACTTGTGAGTAAATGTGTGTTGCGCTATTAGCGGATATAAGGGATTAGGAATGGGCGGAGGAGGAGCTCTCAGCCATAATCACAGAGAGTGGCACCAGCTCGCGCTGGCACACACGCGCGCGCCGGCACACATTCTAGTCTATTGTACCCATCCAAACAAGTCATTTTCTAAATACTGAGCCTTTAAGCCTGAGAGTCAGACTGGAGCTCTCCGGCGTCCAGCTCCAGCAGAGTGAATGAATGAAAAAATGAACAGCGGTTCAGGAAATGAATGAAAGTAGAGGCGCTTAACAGGTCCATTGTTTTCTGCTGTGGCAGCGACACTGCAGGTACTGGTCCACTGCAGAGTAATGACATGTGCAGCCAAACCACAAAGCAAAGAGTCAGTCGTGATAATAGCAATTGAAAACGTAGTCGTCCATTATTTGTGAAAAAAAAATCATAATACAAACCCAGAAAGAAACCCACAATGATTAAAAAACATTAACTAGCTCCTGCTTGTGAATACAGTTAAAACTGCTGAAAACTCTGGGGAAATGGTGTTCGTTGGAATTATTTCTATTTCAACTTCCATTTCTTTAACAAGATGGAACTTGTAAAATATATTTTGTGAAACAACCCTTTATACAACACTCGGTAGATTGTTTGTGTGTAGTATATTGTACTGTATATGTATGAAAGCCAACGTCTCACTATCATTACTGGCAGTAGGTGTCAGTAAATTGCTTTATTTACAGAGGACCGCTGTGATGAAATAGTAGAAGAAGAAACCGTTGACGCATATGTTTACGTTTTCCTTCTTCCGCAGTTTTCCAAAGCGGAATAACGTCTACAATTCTGACACCAAATTCAGATCATTGGAAGAAAACCGCGGCCATGTTTCTTACTTTCACATTAAGTATTAGATACACTTAGCAGATTATTATGCTTAAGGTCGTTTGCCGTTCAAAGTAGACGCTGAATTGTGACTTTTACTCACCATTGATCGCTGGCGAAGCTAAAGCTAGCTGTGCGTTAGCAGCGACTCGGCGGCTGTGGATATAAATTTAATTCATCATCTCTCTGATCCGCCGTTTGTCCAGACTTAACGTAGATATCGAGCAAGGCAGTCATGGCCACTAGGCGTCTGACCGATGCGTTCTTATTAATGCGGAACAATGCAATCCAAACCCGGCAAATATTGGCTGAGCAAGTGAGTACAAACGACCCCCGTCTGAGTACACGTAGCAATGCTGCGGTGAGTGGTCTGCATCGTTTTGACATTTTACTGTGTGTGTTTGCATGTAGCCAGTCACTGAGAAGTGATAGCTAGGTGCAGCTGTGTGCCAATAGCTGCTAGTTAGTCTTCGTATGGTCCCTCCACCGGTAGTGTCATTTCACCTCAGGAGTTACGGGGGTGATGGGGGAGGAAGTGTGCAGCCATATTTTAATTTTAACAACGTCTGCATGTCATGTAAGAGGTGCAAGTAAAGCTAGTTTAATTTTAGTCTCTATCGCTGTCATTGATTTGATTAACGAGTAATACGTATAGAGGGTTTAGGATGTAGTGTATTTGTAGGCATGCATGTCATTATGTTACACGTGATAATCATTATTTCCAAAAAACAATTTTTTGTGGTCCTCTTCCAGTTTTAATCTAGTCCAGATCTAACTGTGGCTGTGACATGTGATCAGTTGTTCCACTAGAACAGAAGTGGGTGATTAACATTCGAATCACATTTGGATGCTCACAGTCACAATTATCACAACATTTATGTTGTGATAATAATGTATAGTTTATTTTTTCCACCTTTTCTCATTTTCTGTGAAGGCTGACCTTTAAATGAAACAGCCAAGTCAGCACAGGCACACCTATATGGCAGAGGTCTTTAGATGCTGTCTGTTTATACTGTATATATCAGTGGAGTTGAGTGTTGTGGTTTACCTCAGGACCATCAAGAACATCAACATGTAGGCCTTTAGTAAGAGATGGCCTGGTCATCCAGAGCTGGGTTTGGGTGTGTGTGTTGTTTTGTACCCCATAGAGCAGCCCTGCGTTGTGCAGTTTAGACATTCACAGTATCTGTTTTCTCATAATGAGAAAAAAACCAAACATTACCTGTTTGTCTCTTGGTTAGTCCCTTTATATTTTTCCGTAAGAACAGTGGTAGTCATACTAATTTGGCTTTGGATAGATAAGATGGATTGGATCGTTTGTTTGTATCCTGATGTTGACATCATTTCTGTGGACATCAGCATCCTTAGGCTTTATCCATACATGTTGTATTACGTTTTTCATTTAAATCAATGTTACAGAAAAACAATTGTACATAAATTGTCCAGCCGCCTCAGATGATCTTGAAGCTAATCTGTTCTGTCTTTTTTCTGACTGTTTCTTACATTCAGTGATCTTAGCTGTGTACAAACAGTACAAATGTAAATGGTCTGTTAATGAATAATGATAAATAATATAAGCAACCAAAATGTAACCATTATTCTTATCTCAGAGTAATTATGTTGTTGGTAGGGGTGGATACAGACACACTTTCTGGGTATTCAGTGCTGATTTTCCTCCTCTGATTTTCACTCTCTGTTACATCTCTCTCCTACTCTTTGTTCTATATCGGATGGGACCACTCTGCTCTCTGCCAATCATATTAGGAGCTTGATGAGGTACTGCTGTTTCCTTTTATGGTAGAATTTAGACTTGTTCAGTGGTTGATTGTAGACTTTTTATAACATAACTTTTTGATATTTAATGTTTTTAATTTGTGTTTTTTAGTTGGCTGATGATCGAATGGCCCTAGTCTCTGGAATTAGTCTGGACCCCGAAGCTGCCATTGGAGTCACCAAAAAACTGCCCCCCAAATGGGTAGAGGGAGTTGATGAGGTACAACTGAAACGGAAAATAATACATATGTAGATACAGCTATGTGTATTGTGATCTACTATAATTTTTGAAAAGAAATATGCAGTTAATACATAAATAAACACACTTTGCACATACAAATCTTAAAATCAAACCAGTTATACCTGCAGTTCTTTATTTGTTTTTTTTTTTAATCCTTGTTTTTCAGATCCAATATGAAATCACACGCATTCGACAGAAGATGAAGGACCTGGCCTTACTTCATGACAAGCATATGAACCGTCCTACACTGGACGACAGCAGTGAAGAAGAGCACGCCATAGAAATCACTACCCAGGAGATCACGCAGGTAAATTCATTGCTGTTTTTGGCACATTTAAATAAATTTTTATTTGAAAATACAAACTCATATAATCATGATGTAGAATTGATCCTATATCCTATCTGATTGTTTTCAAGAAATGGAATATTGGCCATTTCCACTTGGCTCACTTATGTTGTGTTCACTGCAGATGTTTCACCGATGCCAGCGAGCAGTGACTGGTTTGCAGTCTCGTTGTGGCCACTGCACCGAACAGGAGGAACGACTACTCAGGAATGTGGTATCGTCTCTGGCACAGAGCCTGCAGGAGCTGTCCACCAATTTTAGGCACACACAGTCCAGCTACCTGAAACGTAAGCGCTCATAATGGGTCCTCCCAGCTACTTATTCCTTGCTGTTTCTACTACATATCAGTCAATCCTCGTAGCTCTTTCATCTCTATGTTTTTTTGTTGGTTTTTTTTAATCTAAGCTCTAAGCTTGTAATTTCTTTTGTGGACCAGGTATGAAGAATCGTGAAGAGAGATCAAAGCACTTTTTTGACTCGGGACCCTTAATGGAGGAGGATGAGGATTTAGCTCTTTATGACAAAGTGAGTTGCTTTGTGGCTTTTTCCTTTTTTATCTTGTGTACGTTGTACATTAAAAGCAGAAATATTAGTTATAAATATGATCAGTACAGAGTACAAACGTACAAAAAGATACACAGTGAGTGTATGGGAAATAATGTGTTTTAATGTGTTCCTCATTTCTTTTCCTTCAGGGATTCACAGATGACCAGCTGATGCTGGTAGAGCAGAACACAGTTGTGGTCGAAGAACGAGAACGGGAAATACGACAAATAGTTCAGTCCATCTCAGACCTGAATGAGATTTTCCGGGACTTAGCTGGAATGGTGGTTGAACAGGTATCTGAATTAGCAACAAGATTCTGACAACAACCAAACAATTCTGTCAAAATCTAGACACTTTAAGCCAAACTGGCTTTCAAGTCAAAGCAGTGTCAAAAATCAGTGAGTAACATCTTCAATTTCTCTCGAAGGGCACCGTTCTTGACCGAATCGACTTCAATGTGGAGCAGGCTTGTGTTAAAACAGACGATGGACTGAAACAGTTACAAAAGGTAAACCCAAAATGTTCAGGTCCTGTATAATAGTGTGTTTTGTCACTTTTACTTTTATTGGTGCAGTGTGTTTAACCTTTTATTTTTATTACAAATGTACAATGAGCTTGCTGTTAAGGAGTGAATATGTGTATACAGATTAAAGTCATTTTCTGGCTTAAAGTTAATAAAAGTTTAAATTACCACAATAAAACAGAACAACAAATCTTTTTGGTTAAATACATAAGTTGTTAAACATTAGTACACCTTTCTTTTTTTTCAGGCGGAGCAGTATCAGAAGAAAAACAGGAAGATGCTGGTCATTTTGATCCTTTTTGTCATAGTCATTGTTCTAATTATTATTCTTTTTGGAACCAAGTTTTAGTCATGCATTCCTCTGACTTTTGTTTTCTGTGTGGGTTTATGTTGTGCATCTGTGTGGACTTGGACTTAGTTTTACTCAAAACAGAGCTGACTGCCTTTCATACCCACAAGGGCATGACTCGAAGAATTCCCTTTGCAGGTGCACTTATGACTATGTGAGGACAGTTTGTTGTCCATTTTCATGAAACAATCAACAGTCAAGAGCCTTGGCCATTTTATCAAGTGGCTCCCATTCACATCGCTCCAATGCTCTTTGATGAAGATTTGTTAGACCCATCCATATTGACGTATCTGTCTTAAGAAACAACTTTGTTTGTAAAAAAAAAAAAAAAGACCTGCCAGTGTTGAATTGCTAAGGCAGTGTTCTCTGCTTGAACTCAAGGCACTAATTGTGACGTTTTTGTGTGAAGAGACATTTTTGTTTTATTATCAGTGCAAATGTTTGGTTTCTGAGATGGTGATGAAACAAGCATCAATGTTTGTGAAAGAGAAACATGTAGTAGATCCTATTTTACTGCAAAATAATTTTCATCCCAATATGGCTCAGTATTTTTACCTTTGTTTTAGGGCAGAAATATTCTTTGTTTAGAGGACCACCAGTTGACTGTTACTTTAACAGTTAAACGTGATACTACAGTCCTTTGCCTGACGAGGATCTTTACAGCCATTCTCATACACCTGTCTTGCATCTGCTGTATGTTGCATTAAGTGCTCATTTTAAAACACTGATTTGATTTTGTTTGTCATTGTCCCTGCATAAAGTGCTACCTTTTAAAACCTTGCAGTTTGCACATATTGAAATCTGGGGGTTTGTCATGGATGTAATGCTACTGGCACCTGTATAATGAAAAGAATTATTGACTATTTATTTTTTTAATAGCTCCAAATTACTAAGAGGTGAACAGATGTTTGTTTGCTGGCAGAATTACTGTAGACTAAGTGTATATCTTGTCTGAACCCAACAGTTATTTTCCACTCCAGTGAGGAACCTGCAGAGTTGTCCAAGCAGCTGTATGAATACATCATAACATTGTTGTTTTTTGTTTTCAAATTGACACATCACAGTTGAGCTGACTGTGCTGGAAACGTATTGTTTTGTAAGGACTGATAAGATTAAATGACGAAGAGCTTTATTTGACATATATATATATATATATATATATATATATAAGACGCTACAGTTATTCAGTTATTACATCTGTTCAATCATTTTTGTCATTGATGTGAAGTTGTATGTGAAAAAAGGTTTTGTCCAAGTGGTACTCCACTTAAGTTTTGTTTTTATAAACAAAACTGTGAAGAGACAGCAGTGTAAAGAGCAGTGTGTTTTACTATAATTTGTTAATTTTGCATTTGTAAGCACTGCACATATTTACACATGTTTAGTTTATTGCAACGATACATTTTCCCGTTTGGCATGTAAACAAAACAAAAAAATGCAGAAGAGACTTTATTTGAAATCGTACTTTTATTTTGAAATTAAAAAAGACGGAGGTTGACGCGAGGCTGCGCATGCGCGTTCTCACTAGGGCCTTTGATGGCCGAAGGCGGAAGTGAGCCAGCGCGAACCGCAGCCAGGCAGTCTGGTAGCTCCGTGTGTCGGAGGAAAACTTTGTCTCTAAACATCTTTAAGGAAAGGATGTCCATGTTGTACCGTGCCTGAAAGATTTAGCACCTCAGTGAAAGAGAGATCAAGGTATGAATGTGCAGTTTATCTTGTTGTTTATTATTTTCGTTGGAAGTAGATGTACGGTTTTAAGGCGATTTTGTTTACATATTGTGCACTGTACATATGATGGAAATCTAATACTGAAAGCAAGCTGTTTGGAGCTGGTTTGTTGTTTTTGTTTTGTTTTGTTTGACAAAGATATTATTGTTAGGTACATTGAATTAATATTTATTGTATGTTCCTCAGCTCTTACGGTGTGAAATGGATTTTAATAAATTCATGAAACATCAGTCAAGGAGTATGACCATCGTCTTCCTGGGGATGCTACAAGCAGCTTTTTAAAATAAATAATAAACCAGAAAAATTGTGCTGCTTCTTGTTTTTACTTGCAGTTTTATACAAAGCAACAACAAGTAATTGTCTTCATCGAATTTGTTCAACAGTTCCAGTCACTTTCGAGACAGAGCTAAAACATTATGCAGTGACTCAGTCTGTGCAGCTGAAACAATCAGGTATTTTGATAGATGTTGGTGATAATCTACTTTATTTTAAACCACAAAGTGTCAAACATACCAGTTTTTGCTTCTCTATGCAAGCATCTAGCTTTCTGTCTTTTTTACATCTATGATTTTAAATAGATTCTTTTTGCTTCCAGCTGGTGGTTTAACAAAACAAACAATTTGAAAAACACTTTAAACACATCTCCCTCTGTTATGACAATACAACAAAGGAGTGCCATGATGTTTTGCTAAAACTACAGGATTAACAAAGATAACATGTTTCAGGATTTAATTTACTCTAACACACTAACACTGATTTCAGTCGAGTTATATAAAAGTAAATTACTTGTTTTGAGTTGTTCCTCCTAAATAACATCAATAATGTACAAGGTTAAATGTGATATAATATAATTTACATTTATTGACATATAGTTAACCTGATAATGATTGTGGTGCACAGAGAAATATAAGACGTTTGACGGCTGTCTGACCTGGAAACTAAGTTGGTTTGGTCTCCTTCAAATTAAAAGCCTCATTGAGTCATACTGTACAGTACTGTATATTACAGTATAGACTTGAACACAAATATTGTTTTTTTATGTTTAAAAATGTTGCGATATTATATAATTAATAGCTATCTCTTTTTAGCTATTAGTATGGCGATAAACTAAAATGCTTAGTCCAGCTGAACAGCTAGCTTTAAGAGTTAACTAGAAGTGGCTAAGTTACGACATTGGAATACAATAATGTTTAAATGAAAACAGGAAAAGGACAAATCTTCTAAATTGCGATGTTGGATTTTAACGTCCGCACTATAGCTATAACCATAACACTTAAGATAGCACCGGTTAGCTGTCCGACCAGGAAGGCGAGCAGTGCACGAGAACGCAGCACGCTTTGACGTCTATTTTAATGCCCACTGACCATGGCGCGTGCCGGGGACGAAGACGACCCGTTTCCCGTGGACGACTTTCTGTTTGCGGACACATTCAGTCAGGAAAGTGTGTACAGTTTGTCCGGTCAGGAGCTAAGGATCAGCCAGGTGTTCGGCGCTAACCTCGGCGTGGCTGCCCCGGTGTGGGACGCTGTAAGAGCGCATAGCCTAAACATCAACATGTGTAACACAGGAAAACAACAACAACAACAACACTAGGACTAAGTCTGTGTGTTTGTGTTATGATGACGTGTGTGTTTGTGTGCGAACACACAGGCGCTACATCTGTGCGGTTACTTGGAGGAGCAGCGCGTGCAGCTGCGGGGACAGCGCGTGATAGAGCTGGGAGCAGGGACCGGATTGGTCGGTATACTGGCAGCGCGCCTCGGTATGTTGATGGTGAACCAATATATATTTGTGAGTTGTTGTATGTGTGAGTGTTAACGACGCGTGTTTGTGTCCGCGTGCCCTCAGGAGCAGCTGTGACCCTCACAGACCTGCCTGTGGCTCTGCCTCAGCTTCAGGCCAACGTCTCTGCCAACATGCCAGCCAGTGGTTGGCCCTCCCCTCCCCCCGCTGTCCTCCCCCTCTGTTGGGGAGAGGACCACATGAACTTCCCCTCCGACTGGGATCTGGTATTTTGTGCCGATATCATTTACCTCCCAGAGACGTATCCACTGCTGCTGGACACACTAACTCATCTGTGCAAGAAGGGTGCTGTGGTCTATCTGTCGTCCAAGATGCGCAGAGAGCACGAGACTCAGCGTTTCTATGAGAAGTGTCTGCCCAGCAGATTCCACGTGCAGCTTGTGCACTGTGATGACGAACAGAACATTAATATCTACAGGGCAACTCTGAGAACAGATCAGTGACAAACGCCTACAAGCCTGTGACTAGGATTAACCCCTGTACTGTTCTGATTCATAACACTCTCATAACACGTTCAGTGTGTCACATTACATTTTTTTTACTTGATTGTGCAATGCAGCATTTTATCATGTAACTACAAAGAAGATCTGGACCACCTCATGGATTGTATTCTAATTTAAAAGCATACCCTTACTTCACGACTATGTAGTATCAATGGGATTGTTTGTAAAATAAACATTAATAAAAAAATCTGTTCTTTTTAAGGATTAAAATATTCTCCTGAGACCGCCAAAATAAAACATTTAAGGACACTCCCAAAAATACCATGTAGTGAAACCACATGATGTCACTTTTTATTTCTTACACTTTAGTCACAACAAATTGACTATTTTGTAATACACACAAAACATGTGTATATCAAGTTAATATTCAACACAATGCTATTTTGTATTGAGATACAGTAACAAAGCTCATTCCCTTACATCAACACATTGTCCTCTCTGCAGCCTGTTGTCTGAACATGCTTCATTCCCTCTCTCCTGCTCACTGCTGATGCACTGACTTTCTGTTCAGAAAAGAAAAGCCTGTTTGTTACGCTGGAGAGTTTCAAAGAAAGGGAGACTACCAGTCGGCCGCCCATCTCTCCATCCACCACAATTCAGCCGTCAAAACAACAGATCCCTATATCGCCACGCAGTCTGCTCGCTGTCACACCCAACACCCCCTCATGAGTGTCATGCACAGATCAGTGGTATTGTTTATATTCGTTATCATTTGGATGACTGTATTTCCACTTGGTTTGATAAGAAAATTTATATGTTTAATATTAATTGTGGAATATTGATGGTGCATCCATTAGTTACTCTTCTAACTGCATAGGTTTGACTGCCTGCTTTAAGAACAAATTTCAAGTTAAATGTGTGCACTTTAAAACACAATGCAGATTTTCAATTTGGCTTCACTTTAAAAGTGAATGAGAGACATCATTATATTATTTCTAAAAACAACAAAACGTTTCTTTGTGGTATTTAGAGAGGATGGGCTGTGTGACACTGTGTGTGTGTGTGTGTGACACTGTCTGTGTGTAAAGTGGGAGGGGGATAAAAAACCTTTTTCCTGTTTGACTTCATTAGAGCTCATGTCACGAAGGATGATAATCTGAAGGAAGCTAAAGGTATGTGTTGCACACACTCATCTATTCCTCCATTTATGTATTTACCTATATATATGTTTTTTATAAACATTATTTTAAATTTTCACATAATTTTCTTAAAATGTTTTTTTTTAGATCTTCACATTTGCATTTTTTCAGATCTTTGTAACAGACCTAATGATGGAGCTCTGGCCTGAGCATCAGGGACAATCATCTCGTTATGCCAAATTTAGTACTGTTCCTGGGAGAAATTGTTCTCAAAAGTGAGTTAAGTTCAAGTTTTCAAAAACAAACAGTTTTCAAAATAAGACATTTTTAATAATAAAAGAGTAGCTGTTTTTCTCTACTGTTTGAAGCATAATATAACTCTGCAGATACCAGAGTAAAGTGATTCCAGAGTTTTAAAAGAAAATATTGATTTCAAATCTTTAATTTAAAAACAGCTTTTCATAAATTGATCTGAAACTACATATTTATATAAGTGAGAATCAGTGGATTTATTTTCCCCACAGCTATCATGGCAGACAACAGGCAGCCCATCACCCGTTTTATTACAGTGAGCAGCAGGGTCGAGGCAGTGAGTCCACTTACTGGACTGTACCAGGATCAAGAACACAAAGGGCTCCACAGCACTACACCAACTGGACGGACCCAGAGCTTTCTGCTCCTGCTTCTTCCCATTTCCCTTTCATTCTGGAGCGTCACATTCAGCAGCCCCATGCAGCCGGAGGCAGAGACTGGACAGTCACTCAACAAGCAGCAAGAGAATACGAGGGCGGATTTCTGAGGGAGCGATCGCAGAGGAAGTGGGAGCCGGCTGATTCCATTCACTACAACAGGGAGGTGTCTTCTAAGAGAAGCAGCAGCAGCTTCAGAGAGCTAGAGGCTTGGGCAGCTCGGTATAGCCATTCACTTCCACGGAGGAGACACAGGGAGGCAGAGTTAGGAGGTGGATCTCATGATCTGTGGGAGAGCAACAGGGCACCAGAGAGGGACAGCAGGTGGGGGACACATCCCCATGTGGCAGGACAAGTTGGACGATCTGCAAATACCAAAGGATCAATAATGTGGGATAGACGGGTCAGACCGCAAAGTCTGACCTATCATCCACCACAAGCTTCTGCCCCTGACACCAGCCACATGTTGGACAATAAAGAAAAGCCCAGCTACCAGAGATGGTTGTTTAGCCAGCCTCCTTGCTATATTGCTCCTCCTCCCTATAGCAGCCCACATAAAAGGACACCTGTAATGCAACCTGGTGACACGAGCAGGGAGCTGGAAGGTAAGAGACAAGCCAGCCGCTCACAGCCCATACTAAGAAAGCAGGATGCATCTGAGGATTTGCAGGATAGGAAAAAGGCAGAGAAAGAGGACGTTATAAAACCAGATGGGACTAAAACCTGTGCAGTGCTGGAGGGTCTCAAGCACAGAGATCCAGGAGCAGATGCTTTACAGGCAAGCAGACCTTTCAGTGTCCGGGAACATGGCTGTACGCTGTCTCTGCAGCCGCCACAAATGATACAGGCAGTTCAGAATACAAAGACAAATGTGCAAACATCCTCAAAGATCATTGAAGGAAGAAAGTTCCGATTAAATAAAAAGACTGGTGGGATGACCATATTCTGCCTGGTTTCCCGTATCGCTGGCTCAGCAGAAACCTCGTCCTTGCCACTTTGCTCTCCTCAGGCGAACATTAGCAGCACAGAGTTTGGGACGGTTTCTAAAGGCCCAATTGACAGTGGTGACATTTATCACACACAAAAGTTTCCAGATGAAGTCGACTTCAGAGTGCCAACACTCAGCGAGCAGTCAGATTTTTCTAATCCAATTAGAAAGACACCCGAAGACAATCTGTCAAAAAGGACAGAGACATTTATTTCCCCAGAAATAAGTTATTCCAACAATGTAAATTCTGCATCTGGGAGACAGGTTGTGTCAGTACAGCCTGTGTCACTCAAATATCCTCTGTGGAGAGAACCAAGTTTCACAGGCAGGGCTGAAACTGAATACAAACAGGAAGAGAGTGCGTCAGTTCATCCAACCAGCGTCGAAGGGAGGAGACTAGACGCCAAGAAAGACACGCAGTCTGAGAACAGTGAGGGTCTAATGGTCATCGACACCACATGCGTTGTCGTCAAAATGGAGCTGATTCCATTGCCAAAGAAAGATCAAGTTCACTATTCAGGCTGCGCAACACACACTGAAGAGAGTCCACTAGATGCTGAGTCGTGCATCTCTCCTGATACAAACAGTCTGACAAATCAGGATGTGATGGCACATGGGGACAAAAAGACACCCGAGGGAGGAGGCTGTGTCTCATACCCCAGTTTGATGTCATCTACCATCTCTGAACTAGAAACCCTGGAGAAGCAGGCAGAGAGAATCATGGGTGTCATCACTGTGCCACATCTGGAAGAAGCTACGTCAGAACACCCCTCAGACAACACAGAGGAGGAACAGAGTCAGAATCACCCAGGAACTGGTCAAACTGAGGCTGATGGGCATTTCAAAGGGAAAGAAGAAGCCGAGGAGCGGGCGCAAGATAAGGATGATGAGCAATTTGCAAGAACTCAGGAGAAATTATCTATCATGTCTGAAGAGGAGGACACTGAGATACAGATGGCTGTGTTCAATACAACTGGAAATGTTGGTTCTTCTCCTGAAACCTCATCTGTTCCTGCCACGCCATTACAGCAGCTGCCATCTCCTCTCCTCCCTGCATCAACCGAGTCTTCCCCTAACTCCACTCCTCCCCCTACTCCTCCTCCTCTAGATTTAACGGATCTAATAGCAGAGAAAATGTCTCGCATTGAGGAGCAGGATGAGGGGAGTGAAACATCACAGTATGACATCACTGATGCTTTTGAGGACCTTGTGAACCAGAGGGTTGGGTCAAGCCAACAGCTCGAGTATGCACAACCTACTGGAGGTGCATGTGTGGATGAAAGCATCATGGCTGATGAGCAACAAACAGAAGAAGCAGAGCTTTGGAAACAGACTCATGACCCATCCAAAGAAAACTCTGTAGATGTCAACATTTTACAACAACAGCCTCAAAATGGTGAAGCAGAAGACGTTGCTTGTATAACGGAGAGTCATAAGACTGAAGAGCAACTACAACAGAACGCCAGTGAGGATCCTGCAGATCTATTGGAAATGACAATATTGCAAGAAAACATGACAACCAGTGAAACACAAGTGGAGATCAACCTTTTGTCGCAGCAGTTTGATAATGACCAGGAACAGATTTCCTTTGGAGAAGAGAGTTATGTGATGGAAGCGCAGACACAGAACGACACCAGTGAAGATACAGACTGTTTTCTACAATCAAAACCAGACACTGCAACGGACAGTCAGACTCGAGGAGAAGAAAAGAATATGCATAGAAATGTGAACTACGGTTTAGGAGAAGAAGGGAGGGAAAGTTATATGACTGAAGAGATATCACCAACAGATACTGAGGAGGAAGTATTTATATCCCAAAGCAATGCAACACACTGTCAATTAGAAACAGAAGTTTTTCAGAGCTCTGAAGCTTTAGTCTCATTTTGTGAGGTGTCTCAGTCTCTCTCTGAGCGTCCGTCAACACCGCACACATCACACTCATCACACACGGCGCCTGTGTCCGGCTGGCTGGGAATGGACTCTGTCTGTTGCTCTGCTCTAAATCCCATCACTGCTGCCCCCCCTCCTCTTCACGAGGACTCACCTCTGTTTTCATCAACCTCTACATGTGACATAGCCCCTGACTGGGCTCTTAACAACTCTGCCCCCCCTCATGAGGAAGGTTTGACCTTTGACTTATCCGACAACGAGCATCAGTACCCTAAGTCCCTGTTGGATGCAGTGAATCGCATCAGGAAACATACAGCACCCGACTCAGAGAGTGAAGAGGAGGGTGGGAGTGAGCAGTGGAGCCCAGAGCGCCAGGGAGAAGATGCAGTAGTGCCTGATAAAACTGGGGAACGTGAGGTTTCAACAGAGAGTGATGAGTCTTTAGAGCAGGATCCATGTCATGAAGAGCAAGGCAAAGATACGGTTACCGTGGCAACGGGGGATGAAGATCAGGCTGAGAAAATGTCACCTGATTCTGTGACAGACAGCAACACAGGGAGTGGTGAAGTGTTTACAACAGCTGGAGGAGAGCAACTCAGTGTTGGGGAAGTAAAAGACAACACTGCAGCGAAGGAAGAGGGAGAGGACCAGTTCAACAAGGGAGGATGTAACAGTTTGGCCAGGGAGATGACAGACATGCAGTAAAAAGTAATAAAGGAGGGGTTTACACTGTCAGAGGTCACAGTTTTTTTCTAACCAAAATTTTATTTTCTATTTATATCAATTTCTAGATGCTAATCCTGTAAGGTTTTTTCCTCATGACACGCACTAAAATTATGTTAAACATTTCCTAATTTGAAGTGATTTAATGTGTGGTGACATCTCTGGCAAATATAAAGCAGTTGTTATATATTTAAGTAATAAAATAAATACAAGTGCATTGACAAAAGCTGTGAAATGTTTGGGTTCTGAAATATACAACGAATAAACAACTTAAAAAAACCAATTATCTTTCCCTTGTTGCTTCACTTTCAGCTCATTCAATTAACGAGGCACATATAGACACAGTGAGTCACAGAAGCTGACCCACACAGGAGGAAACCCTCTCTGACTACCTGACCTTAGAAAAGGCACAGTTTAGTTGCAATCCGCCACCTGGTGGTACCAAATAAACCAATTTGGTGGTAATAATATACAGTATTTAAATTGGTGGTACTAATTTAATTGGATTGTTATTGGATAGTTTTAGTTAAACCAAGTTGTGACTTTTAATCATTTTAGAAATTAATTTTGGTGTTGTACTAATATATTGTAACAAATTAAAGACACAACAGATGCTGAAAACTTATAAAGTTTATATATAAAACACAAACATTTCAGGACAATATTGTTATGAAACAGCGAGTTCATGTTTTCACACATTGTAAAAGTAGTGATACCAGCTGTACCTCCAGGTCTTTCCGCACTGACAGTGGAGCATGAGGATTTTCCAGATGAAAGTGATTGACCAGTTTACTGAAGAAAACTAAACTTTATTTTGATTAGAGTAAAAAAATGCTATAAGAGAAGGGGATTGTGTCTGTTTTTTTTTTTTTTTTGGTAGAAAGATCTTTTTTCTCTGTATTTAAGAGACAACATGTGGACTACTTCTTACTATTAACCCATATTCATCGACATTTCAGCCCATTTATTCTTGTAATGACAATCTTTTCAGTGTGACTTCAGGACCATTTAACCAGATTTCAACCCAATCTATGCACTTGCCTTAAAGTTGAATTCTTACAATATATACACAATTAATCTTGTAAAAAAAAAATCCTGTATCTACTTTGAAGTTTAACCTCATATTTGCAGTTTCACAGTTTAAGCTTTATCTGATGAAAATATTACAAGTGCCAGGAGAGGGTGTAATAACTTACACTAGGTAAACAAGTATCAAGATAGTCCAAAGATGTGTGGGTAAAAATGGAAAAGTGGTCCTTAAATTCTCCACTGTTACAGGCCTAATGCTGTTTGCTTTAAGGCGGACTGTATATTATTTAACCGTAACCTAGTGATTTGTGATGACTGAAAACATCGCAGCACCAAGTGTCTCAGTTTCAAATGAGCGGTCATGACGAGGTGACATCAAAGTTCATCACGTGGCATTTTCAGAGCGTGATCACAGAGGTCTGCAGAGCACACGGGACAGGAAATCAACTCATTAAAAGCAGTCACTCAGCAGATCCACTTCACCTACGTGTGAATATAACTCACAGGTGAGATGAAACCTACCTGTCCTCTTGCTGCAGAGTGCGTCTTTTACATTATCCTTCTCATGAGCAAAGAATTCTATGAGTTCATCTTCATGCTGCTCCACAATAGTTTCACACTGAGGAAAATGATTCAAAATTAATTGTTTGAAACTGTACAATTACAGTACAAAATGTAGGGGTTGTCATAGACAAACACTGTACAATAAAACATAATATGTCAGGGCTAAAGCTGTATAGATAATGCAGGAACTTATGTCAGTCTTCTGGCAAAGTTCATTTCTTCAACATAAATCTATACTCACTGCAAATTTCAAACTGGCTGTGACTCTTGAGTCCAGCGTGGCTTCTGACAGATCCAAGCTCTCACCGCTCCGAGATTTGATCCTGACATAGGACTTCCTGTCAGTCGAGGAATCCGTGGTCTCGCCATAGTCCTCCATCCTTTCACACACACTCTCCATCAGCTCCAGGAGGTTTCCCTCAGAGCGAGCGAGAGGAACCTGGCGGGATCACGGTCAAAGGTCAAGAAAACCTCTGAATTAACAAGGGTGTTAAATTTCTCTCAGTGTCAATTAAGTCAAATAACATGTACAGAATATTTTGGTTTTTTGGTGAGACATAGCAGGACATATGATATTTTAAAATGACCCTTGTTTTGCATAAAACAACATAAGCTGATCATGGTCAGACAAAGTTTTCATCAGTGCACCATCCGAAATACTATAAATCAATAAAGTATAATAAATATCACATTTAAATAATACACAGTTCAGAGTCAGATTTAATAGAGAGTTTTAGTATTTTTGGCACAAACTTTGCCACAACTATTATAAATACTTTGACCCCCAAACTTCATTTGCCAAAACACCAGTTAAACTCACTGTGATCAAAGGCAGGTCCATATCCAGTCTCAGTACCACAGGTGATGCATGCAAAGCCAAACCCTGCATTTAAATACCTTGTGCACAGTGAAGTGTTGTGTTGTGTTGTGTTGAGTGGGGTGGACACAGGTTACAACGTGGCCGCGCAGCTGCTAACGCACCTCTCTAATGGACTGGCTGCCGTCCGGGTTGATCCTAAAGGATCCGGTCTGGATCATTTTCTTTGGGTCTACCTGAGAGATGGCCCACTCCATCTCATCTACCAGAGCCCTGCAGGCTGAGAGGACGACACACTGAGACAGGGACTTTCCTCTGTGCGCACCGATCGAAGTGTGAGGCGGAGACACAGACACATACCTCCACATCTGATGTCCTGTCCCTGCCTGGCCGCCTGGCTGAGGCCCGGGAGGAGACACAGGACCGCGCAGGTCACGAGCAGGAGCGACGCTTCCCTCATTCTGCACCTAAACACGAGGCACATCCGCCGGCCACACACCGGGAACACTGCTCGCTACAGCCGTGTATGTGTCCGCCCCTTTACCCACAGTTGACTGCTGTGGCCGCGCAGGACACAGAAATCCAAGCCGCTCGTGAGTGGTGGTGTTTCTGGAGAAAACCTACACACTCTCACACCAGCTTTACATCGCTCTCGGCGAAATGTGGTGATGTAGGCAGTGGAGCTGCTGGACAGGATGAAGTATAGTTGGAGAGGGCGCCCCCATGTGACCGGGAGGACGCTTTTTAAAACGCTCACCCGTTACCATGGTAATCTGTCAAGGAAATGATGCAATGTTTGTAAAAACTTACACTATCGTTCATATTACATTCTGAGATTTCAACTGAGCATTAAGATTAGGTTTAGTGGCAGTTTTTCTCTTAGATGACTAAGACCCAACATATCTTCCTTGGATTCTTCAATACGTTTTTGGAATTAAAAAATACCAAAAATAAAGAAAAAATAAAACGAACATAAAAAAACATTACTTAGAGGTACTTTATTTATTATTCGACAAAAAAACAGATCTTTAGGCAAACAATTAATAGGAAACTACCCTTTAGTACCATACTGTATGTTAATATACAGATTTCATTGAATAAAAATGATATACTTAAATCTAATTCACAGCACAGTACAGTACCAGTTTCCTGTCTGGACACAGAACCAGAAATTGGTCTCAGATAATCACAGCCAAATCCCAAATCCCAAATTTAGAGATTAGTGTTTTCAGCACATAAAGATGTGATACATCATGATGCAGTCCTCAATTGAAATAAGTTACTTGTCTCAACTGATTCTGCTGGAAGCCAGGTTGTGACATTGTCATATGATGTTCAGGGACCTCCACCCAAAATCATTTGCTAATTACTCACTATTGCTTTTCTGTCGCGATCTCACTTGTGCTCCACCAAAAGTTAAAAATACTTTACTTGCATTTAAAAGTGCTTTGTCATTCGATGCAGTGTCAGCTATTATGCAGTCATTTTCACCTTGAAGCATCTTATTTGTCAATTTATACATTTTTACAATGTGCTTTTTTGAGTGACATTACTAACAGTCTTTTGCACAAATTTGTAGTTTTTATTTGGTATGACACAAAAATTCAGTTGCAAAACTCTGAATATTAGTTTGTAACAATGTTTGAATTCAGGATTGCATGTTCCAATGGAATGAACATCGCTCTGCTAATAAGGTAACATGGCAAACTCATTGCTAAACTCACTGGCTAGAGGAAAAAAATAAAAAAATATTATAGTCTTTTAAAAATCCCAATGTATACAAACTGTCAGGGAAGCTGCTTATATTTTCTTGTTAGAGGAGTACTACTTGCAGTGCAAATCATTTCTGACTAATCACTTTTACTCTGACTGTGATATAAAATAATTGTAACTACATAACGTATTTAAAGGAAATTTAAGCATATTTGAAAGAAACAAATACAGGGGGTCCTCGAGTTACGTCGGTCGCGAATTACGTCGTTTTCGTAGTTACGACACATTTCCCGTGAACTTCCTTGTCTTGTTTCGGATTAAGCGGTTTGCCCCGTAAATACGTACAGACTTCACACTGGAACGAGTTGCTGAGCGCTCGCTCTGTCTCTCAGCGCTGCAGAGAGACAGAGAGAGGTGCTGCAGAGCCTGCCGGCACCTCCACAGCCGGAAAGGAGATGCACACTGACACAGATGCGTTCGGGATCATGGCGATCCGTAAATACGTACAGACTTCACACTGGAACGAGTTGCTGAGCGCTCGCTCTGTCTCTCAGCGCTGCAGAGAGACAGAGAGAGGTGCTGCAGAGCCTGCCGGCACCTCCACAGCCGGAAAGGAGATGCACACTGACACAGATGCGTTCGGGATCGTGGCGATACCGTAGGTTTATTCACAACACAGGGTCTACACGGTTGATAACAGAAATCTAAAGGAAATGCTCATTACACTCGCGATCTCAACCCCTACGGTGTGTCAAGAGGGACAAAAGGCAATTCACCATAATAAACTCTTATTTTAGCGTGGTGTTATAGCGACATCTGGTGGCACAATGTATGCACAATGGCACAATGAGTGTATGGTCCGATTTACGTCGAAATTCGCTTACGACACATTCTCAGGAACGGATCTCCGACGTAACTCGAGGACCCCATGTATTATTAAAGTATTGTCAGTTGTGTTGATCCATGTGCAACAATTTCTTAATAACTAATAAAATTATTAAATTAAGTTGCTTAAATTAGTTGAACAAACTAGTGAATTTTCTGCTACAGATGCAGAACACGAGGCACAGTGGTGAACGCAGCAGGCACAGTGGCCATCTATACAGTAATAAGAAGACACACGTGCATTCTGATATTTGGTCAAGGAACGGGTTTCTGGCGTCATCTTTTCTACTGTCTTATCAATTGTCCTCTATATTCACTTTTTTCATTTTCTTTAACTTGTGTTAACAGTGTTTTTCAAAGGTGCTACACTTATACACTTATAAGTTAATGATATGCAAGTGCTTAAGTTTAACAGTGGCATGACTCAGACCACAGTCAGACCACTCTGTTGTCAAACATACTCATGTTTTGGATGATTAAACACTGATTCTCCTGATGAATCAGAGTCAAGTAGCCATGAGATACTTTAACATTATCTTATATCAATTCTCTTATTTACCACATACTGTTTCTCACCCCTATGTACAACACTGTCAACCTTTCCTCCATATCTACTCCAGAAATTAAATGCTGTATTTAATGTAGCAGAGTGGAGTTATGCATGCACCAAAATTCAGCAGCTGTTTGGCACCATCAATAAACAACAAAACAATCCAACAAAAAAAACCCCACAACGCTAGCTGCTTCTATCACCCCAACATACCGAAGCAAAGTAAACTACAGTCACTAAAACTACATACAAGTCAGAGGAGCAATGAATAAAAATGATAAACATTATATAAATAAATCTTTTTAAAAACGACTTTAGCTTAATTAGGACAGAAATTTAAGAAATCAGTCAAAATCCTCTGGGAGCTATAAAAAATGATAAATGTCTTAAATGGGAATGTACACATATATGCTTTAAAAAATATGGCTGCTGAAATTAAGGAATTTCAGATCCCCCCACAGTAACTTCAGATCAACTGTCTACAATTAATTTTAAATGAGTGTTTTTACACTAAACTGTGACTTATCACATAAATACCCTTTAAACTACAATGTGATGTTCAAGTTCAATATATTATTGACTGTAATTCAATAGTTTAACAGTAACGTAGATAAATAAAAATCATTTGACTATAAATTAAAATGAAGGGCGACTGCTTGGTCCCACCAAGAGCATACAAACATTTAACACTGCTCTAGCTTTGGTGTTGAACTTTTCCATTTATGCGAATAAATCACACATAACAGAAATCAAACTAGACATTCATGTTTTCCTCTTTTGGATGTGGGCCAACAGTTTATAAAACGATTAAACACAGACATGTCTAATGAGCGACGTGTCTGTCAAATACTGAATGACAACAGCCAGATGTGTCTCTGAACTTGCATGGTTTGGAATAGTTCGTTCATGTTTATGTGACTTCTAGCTGGAAAGTATCACTGGTCTATTACTAAAGTTACTGGCTTCTGCTGTGATATTGTCATTTAAAACAAGTAATCAGAGAAGCCAGTGGGGACAATGCAATATAAAGGACATTGAGGCAAGATTGTTTTATCAAAAACGTGTTGTGTTCTTTCACAGTCGCAGGAACCACATTTTCTTTCCACATGTCCAGCTATTCTATCGTTTTTTGCAGAAACATTATTCAATAGCAGGCCTGCAGCATGTTTTCAGCTGAGGTCGTTGGAAAAGACCTGCTACAGAATTAAACAGGATTAGACAGCGCACGACAGCAAGGACACTTCAAAATAAGTTAGGCACCGAGAGGCAAAGATGAACTACTACTGGCCAAGCTTTCAGGGTCCCATGCCTCAGTCTGGTGATCTGCGTCGTCACCACCAGTTCAGTGTCCGCTCACAATGTGTCATCCTATCTGTCAGCCACAGAATCAGCATCCATGTCGTTCAGTAAGTAAATGTCTGTGCGACGCAGCAGTCCCATTTGCATCTGAAAGAGTCAAAAAGACAAGATGGGGTTGTATTTAAGAGAGTGGCAGTCAAATCATGATTGTGTAAAAATTAAAAAAGATTTTGCCAAAATGATCCGATTGTTGAGATTTAATGAAAAATCCAACATGTACTGAAACATTTTTTAAATGTAAAGCAAAATGATGGAAAATTGTTTTACCTGCTAAGCTTATTAAACAAGTGAAACATTTGGCTAATACAGCTAATTTTAAACTGACTAAATATCTAGCATTGCTTTTTATAGAGCTAGAGACTAGATAGGCATAATGTATTATGTGGTTTACTGTAGTACAAGAGAAATATAACAATAAGTACTGAATTCTGATCAGAAGCAAAAGGGTCAGATGGGATTACAGTTTAAATTGATTGATTGTTTATAATTGTTGATTAATTAAAGGCGCTCACCTTGGGTCAAAGTGCTACTTTTTTCATTTAATCCTGGAAAATCCTGGAAAAAAAGCATTTCTACTACATACAGTGCTATGGTCTCCTATCTACCCTGCCTAAATAAAGGTGGAATAATGGAATTTAGCCCTTTGACCCCTTAATCTGAGGTAGAGAAATATATATAGTTAAACCTATGGGACACACATTTTATATTTTAAATTATGTTTGAATTAACAGTATACCGGTATATAATTATTACCATGACATAAGGTTCCTCTGTACTGTAGTTAGCAGTAGAGAATAGAAAAATAGGCAAGTTAGGTGCAGTAACATCTTGTTGCGAAAAAGGATTTTTTTTTCAGTAGTTACACAACTAATCACAAGTTTTTCCCTTTTGCATCTGGACATAAGACGCCAACAAACGTCCATATATCCATAATTTCTCATTTATTTTGGACACATGGTGACACTTCATCCAGTGGACAAACGCTTATTCCTTCAAACCCAAAGAGCAGAAATCAGCAATAACTTCAAAACACACAATGCAGTAAGGAATCACAAACTAAAAATGTTTTGCAGATCTTTTTATATTCAACTCCAAAGATCTGTCAGTCACGAGGGAATAGAATGCAAATCCTGTGCACTGTTAAAATCACATTAGTATCAGTTCATTGATGAGCAGAGGCTCTGATCATGACACACAGTCACGTAAAGCTTTGAAATTTTAGTTCAGGTCACGATGCCTATTTCATTCACAGACTTGGTTGTATGGACTCTGGGCTCCACAAAGAGTAAAATGAGGTATATGCATTATGCATGCATGATACTGAAACTTGCTACTAAAGCATCTTCTGAAATGTTAAGACAGGAATCAGCTGACAACATCAAAACCATGTAAATGTTCACAATTGTCACATTATCAGGACTGGATATCATTTAAAGAGCGTCCATATATATAGTTAAAAACTTTCTCATGTGTCATGTATACTCCTCTTGTTCGTGTTGTATTTTCGCTTAGAAATATGAAGTGTTCTTGAATTGCTAATGCACAGATCCAGTAAGTCACACTGCTACATAGAGACAGCCAGATGAGATAGTGTAAGGTGTTGAGGTAGACTGAACAGGAACTGTAGCAGGTTGCAAGGGCTACAAAGGCAGGTTGACTATATGACGGTATGGGGGTTCACATTAGAGTCATCAAAGTACTTGAAGCAGCTATATTAATACCTTTCAAAGAAACCATTGGAATTAACTGTTACTGTCAACTGTCAATAATTACTGTCAATTCTGGCATGCAAAATTAAATGAGGGGAAAAATACTTGCTGACTTTTAGCTGGTATTGTAAAAGATTAAAAATTTGTATTTGGAATTGTGGTAACAGTTTTCATATATAAGGATTTGGGATTTATTGTGGTTATGCGGCATGTTTTCACAATGCAATGTCCGTTTTCTCATCTGGGATCAAAAATCAGTGGAACATCTGTTTAGTTTTGTTAGTTTTAGTTTTACATGCGCCATCAACTACTCCTGAATACCAGAGTATGAGAAAACAGAGACTGCCGGGAATAAAAACACAAGCTGTATATTATCAAGTTAAATTATAGACATATATTTTTGGGGAGGCTGTCTCAAACAATACTGGCATCTAAAATACTGGTGCGTGTATAGTATTAATTTGTTCAATTAGGTACCTAAAAATTTTGATACCCAGCCCAACAAAATAAACATGTGACATTAGTAGAAAATGTACTTTCAAGATCCTATGTGATCCTGAGTGTACAGGACTCAGTGTCTTCGAGAGGAAAGAGGAATGGTGGGGGTTACTGTCCTGTCCAGCTCTACGAGTCGTACTCTGACTGCTCTTCTATCAACACAGCAGGTCGCTTTCTTACCCTGCTGCTAAAGTCCAGGCAGGAAACCCCCAAAGAGACCAGACAGTGCCATGCCTGCAGACAACGACAAAGGGAGAAAGGGAAGTCAAGACACAACAGGATTTCTGCAGACTAAATGAACCACACTGGAGTGACCTACAGTAACATCAAGACGTGGTTAAAAGTTTAAGTACGTCACAAAATATGAAACTTCTTCAGGTTAATGATGCATTTTCATAGCTACAACAGTTTTTACAAAATCAAAGTTGAACTTGTCACAGCAACAATTTATTCATCCTGTATTTTTTTTTTTTTTACAATTTTAGCCAAAAACATCACAGTAGCTGTTGTATTATGACTATGCTTTTTCACCATGACATTGATGGCATTTAGTGTATTTAGTCAACAAATTTAAATTCTACAACCAAATGGAGGTGAAAGGATTGTGACAGACTCACCAGGTAGCCGACGAAGCAGAGATAGGCTATGGAGAGGAGAGCAGCAAGGACGTAGAGCAGCACACTGTTCAGTGATGTTACGTAAACCACCACAAAGTACATGTTGATTGCACAAACAACCAGGATGACGACGCCTCCGGAAATCTTCCACACCCTGAACAAAACATTCGGGCGCTTTATTCAACCACTAAAAACAATGGTGAACTTCTTATTTCCTCAGAAATAACAGATACTGAAAATGCTCCATGCTCTCACAACTGTGATTATTAAGAAGAATGCATATTTTATTGCATCATATTTCCTGTTACACCACGGAATGAATTTCCCAGCTTGCACAACACAACTATAATCTGTCTACTAGTTCATACTTCACTAAACACCAACAAAAATTCTGTTTACTTCAATTTTTGTAATTACACCATCAATGAGCAACACAGATCACAGCAAACAACTAGCAAAGAACAGAAAAAGTCAATATTAGACAATACTAAAGTGAAAAGAGATGAATAATTTATGACGTAAATTTTACTTACAATTTGTTTGCAAAGTCGTTCATTATGGATGTCAGACTGGTGAAGGTCAGAATTGGAATCAAAGCAAATGGAAGCTGTTGTGTAGGAAGATAAATCTCAGTGAATATTTACAGCATTGTGTTCCATTTAGTAGGAACAATAAAGATTGTGTCTAGAAAAAAAAACAGGTTGATTGTCATGTCAAGATTCATGTTAATATTAAATAACTTTAACAGATTAGTTGCTGGGACCTCTCTGGACGACTGGACCTGACCTGCATGCTTTGAAGCACATTGAGGAAGTCATTCATGCCTGTCAGATGCTGAACATCCTGGAAAATGGCTACCAGCAGAGTAGGTGTGATGGCGATGGAGCGGGTCAGCAGCACCCGGGCAAATCTAGACCATCGCAAGTTTAGAAAACCCTAAGCAAACAGGAAAGCACAAGGATGAGCATTTAGATACAGCTTTGCTTTCTTACATGTCTCGTACATTGCAACATATACCACAAAATACAAAGTAGTAGAGATACAGCTATGTTTCTAACCAACACAGGTTCTTACCTCCATAACGAACTGCCCAGAGTAAGTGCCTGTCATAGTGGAGCTCTGTCCAGCTGCCAGGATCCCTATGGCCCAGATGTAGAGAGCTGCAGGGCCAAAGAAACAGCCCAGGACAACTCCCTGAACAGAGAAATTATTATTATTATTATTATTATTATTATTATTATTATTATTATTATTATTATTATTATTATTATCTAATAACTGACTATGTCTTCAAAATAGTGTCTTGCATATTATCCTCGTAATTACTATTTATTTTTTTATATGGCACCTTAAACAAATGTATTCCATTATCTACTAGCAATGTACACAATCCTTCCAATCGGAATATGGTCTTCTCTAATGTTTAAATTGTGGTGAACGTTTTCTTAATGTTCAGACATACCCCTTTGTAGATGTCCACCTCCAGTGTGCCATTGTTCAAAGGGAAGAGATCTGTGTGAGGACTGCCTGTTGCATTACACTCTGCATTCTGAAAAAAATAAATAAATCACACTTTCAATAAGCAACAACTCAATATACAGTGTTTTAACATTACTGATCATGAACCAGGCACAATGTTTAATGTTATTAGTAAAACCCATTTCAGTGTCAACCCACCACTTCCATATTGCTCTTGTTGTAGAAGGCCTGAGCAAAGACTGCCACGACAAAGACATTGATGAGGAAGGAGATAAAAAGGGCGACAGCTGACTCGATAAAAAAGTATTTGTTGGCTTCTTTTACTTCCTTCTTATTTCTGCGATCAATGTCTCGAGACTGTATGAGGGGATAAACAGAAAAACACTCAATACACAAATCTACTTTTTTATTTATCTGCCAACCACAAAATTCAAATTTGACTAAGTGACGCTAAATTATTTTCTAACCTTAACCAGCGCTGAGTGCAAATAGATGTTGTGGGGCATGATGACAGCGCCCACGATTCCCACTGCCTGCTCCAGCTGCAAAGGCCCACAGCCGGCACAATAGGGTACAAACATCCCTTTTAGCAGCTCCCCTTGGTCTGGCTTAACCAGCACATACTAAAACCAGACAATAAGTTAAATATGTCAAAAAGATATGAATGTAAAACTAGGTGATGTGAACAACAACATTCTATCTGAAACATGAGGGAGTTGTACCTCGTAACCAAAGCTTATAGCCATTACAGTGATGAGAAAGCCAAAGAAAGCTTCAAGTTTCCTCAGGCCTATAGAGAGATGAAAGTGTATCAACACAGAGAGGCATAGCTTTTAAATCACTGGCTGGAAAGCTAGTGGTTGTATATACATAGCACAGAATTACATACCATATTTGTCTAAAAAGAGAAACACAAATGTGTCTGTGATGGTAATGAGGACTCCTCCCCACAGTGGGATCCTACAGGTGAAACATAAGAAAATAGATTTCGGTAAGTATTTTCTCACCACTACAGGAAGAAAGAAAAAAAAAACACTTTAAAATTATAAACAATGACTTAAAAAAGATTTGCAGTCAGATTTTACCTGCCCACAGAGAGGAGGTTGAGAGCTATGGCACAGCCAATGACTTCCTGCATATCTGAGCCAATAATTGCCAGTTCCACCATCAGCCAGAGGATGATCCGAGGAACCTGAAAAAAAAAAAAAAAATTCTCATAAATAATCCAGTGTAGCAAACCGTATTAGTTTCCAGAATAATTAAGCATTAAGAAAGAGCTTTTAATATTTAACCTCACGGTATCGTATTTATCGTGGAGGATATTCAACAAAATGTAAGAAAATGAAATAAAGAAACGCTGCACTCATGTTGACAAATACAAAAAACAATTGACAGTAATATACAACAATATAGATGAAGTTTATCATGTAATAAGAGTCAGGAACACTCACAGTAGGATACTGGCGATTGCAGACTTCAGCCAAGTGCATCCCTGTTACCACCCCAAGACGTGCTGCTAACCTCTGCAACAGCAGCCCAATAATGGTGGCTAAAAGGAGCACCCATAGGAGCTGAGAGAGAAAGACAAACAAAATCAGCACAAAGCATTTGCTTTCAAAATAAGATAGAATTAAGACAAAATTAGAAAATGTGTTGAGGAAGAGAACAATAAAAACCTTTGTAGAAATAATCAGTGGAGTGTAAAAGCAGTTAAAATTCAAAGCTGGGGTAAGCAATCACCTTAAAGCCAGCTTTAGCACCAGACTGCAGGTCAGACTCAATGTTACCTGGATCCAAGTAAGCAATGCTCATCAAAAACCCTGGTCCAGTGAAGGCCCAGAGTTTCCGGAAACTAAATACCTGAAGGAAAGACAACAAGATTTCATTCTTACACCAGTTACATATCTGATTTGAAATATAGAAAAATCTCCAGTTTGTCCAAGAGGAGTCAACAGGTTTAATTTCACTTCGCCTTATAGAACAGTCATTCTTTTATTACCTGGTTTTCACTCTCTGGAATGGGCACCTTGTCTTCAAAGTAAGTGGAGAAGGGCTCCTCCTGGGCCACAGGGGAAGCAGGAGGAGAGATGGAGCTGTACTGGTTTGCCTGGACTCCATTCTCCTGAGGGGGGTCCTCTAACAAAACCACAGAATTCAAGAAAAAAAGAGTCACCTGCAATGTCAGCTCAGTGCAAAAACTTAACTGCTCTGCTATTCTAAAATAATCCGATCTAGACATAGTCAGTTTCCTTAAATAACAAAGTGAGCTTTTGTGCGACTTTAAATGACCTGTATTCACTTGTTATGCTTGTTATGTCATTAAGTCCACATCATAATTCAAAACTTGAATTTGGTCAATGAGAACACAATAAAGGAAAAAGAATATATACAAACCAAGAATCTCACACAAATGCAATTATAAGGTCTGTAATTACTGTTTCATATATGAAAGAAACAGAAGACGTGTTAGTCGTGTATACGTGTATACAATCACTTTGTCTGGACTTTTCATTCATCTCCAGCTCACTGCTGGTCCCAAAGTCCACTTCTCCTTAACAGTGTCTCTGCTTTTATTCACCCCAGCCTTTATCGTCCTTCTCTTTTATCGCATTAGATGTCACAACAACATTCTGACATTGTGTTTCTAAAAGTGACCCTCGTGTAGAGAGAAGTGCGTGCAGCACACATGCCAACACAACGGCCAACACAAATAACCTGCTTGCCCTTTAATCTTCAACACATCATGTAGCATCACAAAGCAGCAAAACATAACAAGGGTTAGCCACATTTTGAAATGATCAAACCAAACCTAAGCATCAGGAATAAAGAAAGAAGATGTTTCAGATATTTACAGTAATTATTTGACTGTGGTGTTTTCAAATGTTCAGCTGCGGAGCTGCAAGTTAAATATGCTATGAAATATTGTTTAACACAGGCAAACTGACCCTGAAAGTATACTGTAGCCTTCAACAAAGGCCCAAAGGCTTTACTGCAGGAGAACATGGCAGCAGGTGTGTTTATGAAGCAACGGTCATGTTTCTGTTATCTTAAGCAGTTACCTTCGAGGATGTCTCCGTCCTGCTCGGCCTTCATCGGGGCAGGCTGAGGGATCCCTGGGAATTTGCAGGATGGAGATCAGCCCCCCTACAAAAAGACAACAACAGTTACAGAACTTGAATGAGCCCGAAACACAACACTGTGGAGGGAGAAACAGTCATTTTCATGTTATGCAAACAAGGCTTTCGCCTCTATTTAAAATTAAGCTGATAAACAAACCCACTTTCTGTTTTCTCACACCCACAATGAGAGACGTTAACATGACAACTTTAACATTATATGACAGTGCAACTTTTATTTCTCCTTTTCGTGTTCTTAGAAAAAACACATCAGGAAAATTACTAAGGAAAATTAACAGCAAGAGAAAACAGACAAACACATACTGCAGTTTTACCTTCACTAAACACATTGTTTCTCTAACATCCTACTCACAAACTGTAAGAAACTGTTGCCACTTAACAAATAAAAGCTAAATCCATCAAAGCAACTGGATTTTACAGACTGGACGTCATGATCCCTGACACACATTGTGTGGCTCATCTGAAGGCACATGACTCTGTGGTCATATGATGCAAAAGACTAACTGATGTGGCAGACAGGGCAGCCTTCCTAACAGTCATGGTTTCAATCAGAGTCCAACTTTCTGTGGCTGATCATGTGCTGAGATTAGCTATCATATTAAATGAGACACTTTTTTGACACTTTCCCCAGTAGCAACAAATTTAAGAATGTAAAAAGTTTTGTGTTGATTTACAATTGCCTGTTCCACAGAACGTGACGGTAAACTGTTTTGAGATTGGCTTTTTATAATGAGAAACATGAAATACACAAAAAATTAAAATGGTATCTGACAAAACCTCCTTCAAGATTCTGAGAAACAGCAATCTGTTTTTTCTTTTAGTTGACCTACAGGAGATGTATGACAAAGCATGTTTTATGCGTTTGCTTCACTTGCCTACTTGATCTTTTCACTTGCAGTGTATCTAACACACTGGTACTTTAGTATTGTCTTTATGCGACCTGGCGCCCAGTCCTGTATTATGCAACTTAAATTTAAAAGAGTGAGTATTATTACAAACATTAAGTTATCCATCTAACTTTGTTTAAAGAGTGTTAGCCAGAGAAAATGGAGCCTAATCTGTAGAGAACAGATGTTATAATCATTACTCGACATCTATGACAACTCCCAAACTGACAAATGATCACTAATGTTACACCAACACTGTTGTTTTCGTATCCACTTGACAAAACTCTCACAACAAGTAATTTCTTCTCATTCAGTGATGCACTGACAGATTATCAAACCTCACACATCCAGAAACAACATTCCTCAGAGTAACATGACAAATATTCATCTGTTGTTGTCTCTGATGCCATCTAAAACAGGACATACTAATATGAGTGCTCGTAATAACTTGTACGCGTAATACCTACAAGTGTTCAAGACCTTTCTGTGACTCCCTTTTTGAGTCTGGTAATTCCAGTAATTCATAATTTTAATAAGTAAAAATACATTACAGCATAATGTACACACATTCCAGTATGTACATTATGACATCACAATTTGCAAAAAAAGAAAGAAAAAAAAACTAAATCACATTTAATGGCTACACATACGCAGCTATCAGCTTCACTGCTGTGAGAACAACTTGTTCCTTCCTACATGTCAGGCTGTGAATAACATTTTTATTAACATAAAAATAACAATAAAAATAACATTTTTTATTACTGATGATTATTTTCTTGATTATTAGTCAATTTATGTATTATTTGCATAAAAACACGTACAGACCTGAAAAGCCTGACATTTGAGCCTCATTACACTCAGTCACTAGTTGTTTCACTGACAATAAAGCTGAACATTCTATAAAGTACTGTACTGTATATTGTGACCAGTTCAAGATTTCTTTTATAGCTTTGCCACTTGAGTTTACTGATCAGTGCAACATCTCGGTGTATTGGCTGAACGCAGTCTGACAGCAGGACCAGGTCAACCTTACCATGATGAAAGTTAGTGGATTTCAGCCTGTAAAGCAGCAAACAGCAGTGTCTGACAACATCCAGTCAGACTAAAATAGGAAACAAAGCTTGACCTCTGGTCCTGCTAAACCACACAGCGGATACGACTGAACCAACGTGCTTGATCGTACATTATCCACATATGTAATATACGTATGAACTGATACCACTCTCAAATTCTTTCAGTTATAAAACCATGAGATCGACACTACCTATGAAGATTACGAGTTTCCACCATGTTAGCTATCGACAAACACTGTCCTAAACCAGGTATTGAAAAACGCCCTTACCTTGTTATCAGTTAACGGAGAATGACGTAACAGGCTCTGTTTTTAGACGATCAAACCGGCTTTCAACATGAAATCATGACTGTAAATGTGAAGCTAGCTAGGTAGCACGTTACCGCTAAATTCTGCCAAAGTCGCGTCCGTGGCTCCGTGCGCATGTGCATTCTTCCTGAACTCTTTTGATTGGTAACTATTTGGAAATATTTTCCCCTGGGTTTGTGTTGTCAGGCCACCGCCTGTCAGGCTAAACCCAGGACGTCATCAGAGGATAAAACCTGGGAACAATAAATAATACAGAGAAGGCACTTTATTAAATTGTGTTATATTAATCTCATACTAATGTGTTATATCAATCTCACGTTAATATATAGGTAGCATTTATTGTTTTATTTATTACTGTACAGTTAAATGTACTCCTTTATTTTAGTTTTAGAGTTTAAGTTTATTACTTTATTTTTATTTCAGTTTCATTGTCCAGTGTAACCACTGGGTTTCTGTTGTGTCTATCACAATAAACTTCTTGAATCTGGAATCTTTACTTTAATAGTTTACTTTTTTTCATATTATTAAGAATAATATCATATTACTATATACTATAATATATATATTCATTCATTCATTCATCTTCTACCGCTTACTCCTGTTAAGGGTCGCGGGGGGAGCTGGAGCCGATCCCAGCTGACATCGGGCGAGAGGCAGGGTACACCCTGGACAGGTCGCCAGTCCATCGCAGGGCCAACACAGAATACATAAACAGACAAACAACCATTCACACTCACATGCACACCTAAGGACAATTTAGAGAGTGGCCAATATAATATATATATTATAATCATAATTAAAAATAGTGTGCAATGGAGTGTGAGTTATTACATATATTAGCTCAAGCATAATATCTACAACTCTGGATTTCCAGTCTTATCTACTTTAAACTTCTCAGGATTTTAGACAAAAATCATGATTCTGAAAACAAATGTGGCTGCTTATTTACTAGTTACTTTCACATGAAGATTGGACCCAGAAAACATTTGTTAAATTGGTAATTAACCATAAGATCTATATGCTTATTCATCCAATGAAAATGCATTTTATTCTTTATAGGCCTATATATGGTCTGTGTAAAAATATTAATTGACAGTAGTAAATTAAAACGTACAAAATTGTTGTTGTTGTTGTTGTTCTTACGTGGAGCAGCATGAAGCTGAGTAGCCCAATCACTTATTCTGTGATTAATTTGTTTTTGCAATCACCATAACTTTTTGTATGGTGTGATATAATCACATTATTACAATTAGAAAATAATCCGAACCCATACTGCTATCAATAAGATAACAATAGCAGGGATATTTGATTGGTTTGAATCTATGTGTTATATGTATTATATGTATCTATGAATTCTATACCCTCCACATCTAATCTCGTCTACAGGACGTGTGTCGCGATATTCAGGCAGCTGTACGTTAACCAAGCTAAAGCTAGGCTAACTAGCTGTTGTCTGCTGCAAAAGGACATGTAGCCAGTTAAATATATACTGAGCGACTGGGTCATGGAGTTAAGACACATCGAGGACCAGGTAAAATATTTTGTAGTGTTTATTAAAAGCCTTTTTGCCTTTCTTTGACTTAACATTAGATAACGGACAAGACTCCCCACTAACACTCCGGGAACAGCTGGCTAGTCATGGTAGCGGTACGTCGACCAAAGTTTGGAGCAAGGCTTTTTAATGTCACACATTTCTCATCATGCAACACTAGATAACACCTTTTCGTTTGAAAAGAATTCATCATTTCAACGGTGTTTTGCACAAAGATAATTTTTTTAAACGAGGCACAAACAATGCGCCAAACTCTTTAAACAACCACAAATCTACGTCTTTCTTTGACCGAAAGATGATGCTGAATCACCGATGTTATCAGCAATGGCAAATAATTAACATTAGCATTAAAGTATACCAGAGAAAAGACTATTACTAAGAGTATTTCAGCATCTCAACAGAGTCTTATACATATTTATAATTCAAGAAGTTTACAACAGATTTTCTGAGTTGAAATTGTGATTTATTTTTTATTACCACTTCTTTGCATTCGTATGTATGCGCTGTGTAATCTTGAATACAGCCCCCCCCCCTCCCCTTTTGTACATAGCATGTTAAATGTCGCTCTCTCCCCTTTCTCTCTCTCTCTCTCTCTCAGTCTGCGCTAGTCCAGGCTATATTCAGCCGAAACCTAGAAGAAGTGACATTTTTGCTGAACAATAACGAAGATGTGGATTCACTGGTAATATTATCTCACCTCATCTCAGCAGTCATAATGCTTTTGAAAGTTTCGACCTCACATTTGCTTGCATGATGTTGGGTGTCAGATGTTAATCCTACTAGTTAATAAAGATGTGTTAGAAGATTATAACACATTCATAATGCAGTAAAAGGGAACCAAAATGTGTTGATTGCATACTGCACTGTTTGATATCTTTTTTTTTTTCAGGACCAAGAACAAAGCACACCACTTCATGCTGCTGCTTATTTGGGTGATGTCCACATTATGGACCTACTTATTAATTCAGGTAGAAGTACAACATTTACTTATCACGAACCATATAAAATTTACTTCTTTTCTTAAATGCAGTAATTCAGTCAGATCAAATAAACTACATGCAAAAAAATGCTAATCAGCCTGAGTCTTTTTTTGTGTGTGTGTTACAGATGCAAATGTCAATGCGAAGGACCAGAGTTTGTTGACTCCTTTACATCGAGCAGCAGCCTCACGAAATGAAGTGTGTTCTTTTTACTTCAAATCACAAAAAGGAGAAATGAAAGTTCAAGACGTTTTGTTGGATTTAACCCCCTAATCTTAATTTTGAACTGTCAGCTTAAGTGACTTTTGCATTTTCCCATTAGATGGCTGTGGAACTGCTGCTAAATCATAGAGCAGAGGTGAACTCACGAGACAAATTCTGGCACACACCTTTACACATGGCAGCTGCAAACTGGGCTACAGGTTGTGCTGAAGCTCTGATTCCACATGTCTGCAGCCTGGATGTTACTGACAGGTCAGGAAGGACAGCACTTCATCATGCAGCTCACAGCGGCCATGAAGAGGTAAACTGTAGAGATAACTGTAGTAATCAGTGTCATACTTATTTATCTGAGTCACCAAAATATAACCTGTGGACTTTTTGTATGAACGTACAGGTCTTTGGTTAAACTGTTCCCAAGTAAAAAATAGTGCTACAAAGTTGCAGGTTATTTGTCTTAATGCAGATGGTGAACTTGCTTCTGAGCAAAGGTGCCAATGTCTTTGCCAGAGATAAGAAAGAAAGGCAGGCAATCCACTGGGCTGCATACCAAGGTAAGTGATGTCACTGCCTTAACATGCTCAAAAAAATATAGGTGACGTTTTTCCAAAAATACATTAAGGTAAACTAGACACTGTCATAAATTTACTAGTATACAGAGAAAACTATACTGTTTCAAAATATTCCTCTAATAAATGTCATTTATTACAGACATAGATTGTTTTGACATTAGTTATGTTAACAAGGCTTAAATCTAACAACTGTTATTTAAAATTGTTTGGTACAATAACTGTATTTTGGTTTCCAGGCTGCGCAGACTAGTTTTAAAGAGTGCATTGGCATGTGATGTTATGTGTGAGCATAGCTAATGCTTTCAGTAAATGGCAAGCTCTTCTTTCAGGACATGTGGACATCATGAAGATTCTGGTGTCTCACAGTGCTGATGTGATGTGCAGGGACAAACGTGGTTACACTCCGCTCCATGCAGCAGCTGCAAGTGGACAGTTAGACGTGGTCAAATATCTGATAAAGCTTGGGCTTGAGGTAAAATATACATGTATGAAACATAAATTTGTTCACGATCATTTATTATGATTTCTTTTTATTCTATTCATTCTACACTTTGCACAGGACAGTGGATTTAAATGGATCTGATATTGCTGCAGATAGTATTTATAGGATGTCTTTGCTTCAAAGACAAGGGTCAGCTCAGTTACACTGCAGTTTGTAGTTATAAATGGTTTGATACAAGATTAGTAACATGGTGTGCTGCAGAGCCTTGGGTGTGGTTTCATGTTGTTCTTGGTCTCGTCACTGTTGATGCTGCTGCATTGTCAGTTGTGTGTAGTCTGCTTTTTCCAGATGATTCCTGGGTTAACTAGTCACATGATGCATCTCTGCTTTCACAGCTACGATTATACTCGTATAAACATATATTTATTAGAAGTTTAATTTCACCAACCAGAGTTATATGTACCTTATCTTTACAAATTTATTACGAGTATTTATCAGTAAACCCTGCAGTATTTGTACATCCCACATGCTCATCATGTTTCTCCTCCCTGCCTCTCAGACTGACGTACCCAACATCTTTGGGAACACAGCGCTCCACATGGCTTGTCACACAGGACAGGACACTGTGGCCAATGAGCTGGTGAATGGAGGTGCCAACATCAACCAGCCCAACTTCCACGGCAACACACCACTGCATCTGGCTGCTGCCTCCTCCAGCGGGGTGCTGTGTCTCGAACTGCTTATCAACAACGGAGCTGATGTCAACACGCATGTAAAGAGCTTATTTTTAAGAAGTTGATTTCAAATGAACAAAAGAGGATAAGAGTGATGTGTCATTGATTTATTGCATTGGTCATCATATTAATGCTTGGTTAAAAGATATATTTATGCTCCTTTCTCTCTGTTAAATAGAATAAAGAAGGAAAGAGCCCATTGCATACGGCTGCTATGCATGGACGCTTTACTGTCTCCCAGATTCTGATCCAAAATGGTAACATAAGTTGCAAAAAAATTTACATGAACCTCTATTGTAGATCTCAAGTGAATATTAGAACAACTCACACTGCTTTCAGAGCATCTGAAACTCTCAATCATATTGATGACATAGTTCCTCCTGCCTCTGTGCACAGGAGGCGAGATCGACTGTGTGGATATGTACGGAAACACTCCTCTTCATGTTGCAGCCAGATATGGTCAGGAGTTGTTGATCAGCACTCTGCTGACAAATGGTGCTGATAAGACCAGGTAAAGTTCTTTACTCAGATGAGTCTGAACCTAAGATTGTTTAATAATGGTCTCTGACTGTTGCACCGTCAGATGGCATAATGTGTTTGTCTCTAATGCATGCTCTCACAATGTGAATGTGTCTGACCAATATAACGAAGCTGCTTTGAGGCATGCTGCCCCCCCTTTTTGGGTGTTGAGAGTTAAAAGCACACCCAGCTTGCGAGCAACCATAAAAAGCACCTTGATCCAGTATTTTAATGACCAGCCAAATGTTAATGTCAATAAATAGCCTCCCCACACAACACATATTTAGATATTATCCTTTATGCATGTTTGTGTAACTGAGAGTAACTTTGAAACTATCTGGGAAAAAAATTGCATACGTGCAGAAAATATTGATCATATGAGAATAAATGATCCTTGTTATGATCTTTAAAGGCATGGGATTCACGGGATGCTTCCACTACATTTGGCAGCACTTTACGGATTTCCAGACTGTTGCCGAAAGTTACTGTCTAATGGTGAGAGACTAAGTCGACGTATATTTTATTCTCTTCCTCGTTGAACTGTTGCAGTGAAATGTTGCTCTGTTTTATTCAGGCCAGTTCTACAACATTTTACTGTCCGAAATGTTGTCAGTTGGTACTGACGTAAATGTCTTCGATGAACATGGGAGGACCTGTCTGCATGCAGCTGCCTCAGGAGGGTCAGTGAACAAACAAACATACAGAAACAGAAATACACAATGATTATTTTATATGCCCACATATTGTCAGTATTTCAAAAAAGGATCTGTCTGGCAGAGATCTGAAACTATCTGATTTGAAATCTGCCACTAACCCTTTTGCTTCTCTGTTGTGCCAGAAATGTTGAGTGCCTCAACTTGATCTTAAATAGTGGTGCTGAACTGGACATAAAGGATAATTTGGGAAGGTAAATGGTGCTAAATAGCTGGAGCTGAGAATGTATCAGTGCTTCAGTGTTACCTGATATCATAGCTGTCCCCTGTTGGACCTCGCAGATCTCCTGTGCACTATGCTGCAGCCAATGGGAACAGTCAGTGCACAGTCTCCCTGGTGAGAGCTGGTGCTGAGGTCAATGAGATGGATCTGATGGGCTGCAGCCCCCTGCACTATGCTGCTGCTTCACACACATTTATTGGGTGAGATAACACTCCATATTGTAATAAATAATAACTTTGGGGTAATGTAGACAACATCCCATTGATAGTTGTTGATAATTATGGAACTCAATTATTGCCAGGTTAAGTGTGTCCTTTCTATCCACAGTGGGAACACAAACACTGAGCCTGACTACAGTATGGAGAGGGAACAAGAGGCCTCTTTGTAAGCCACATAATTTTGACATGTACTCAAGGTAGACAAAAAACAGACATGATTCCTAATCTTCACTCTGTGCGTTCAGGTGTTTAGACTACTTGCTTGACAGTGGTGCAAACCCAACTTTGAAGGACAGTAAGGGTTACAGTGCCGTCCACTATGCAGCAGGTTATGGGAACAGGCAGCACCTGGAACTGGTTAGTGCTACCTTTGATTTAGATGTTTTGATTTTGATTGTTGTTAACTGATTATGACTCATCCCTGTTCTTTCTTTTTTTCACAGCTCCTGGAGGTTTCTTTCAACTGTCTAGAAGAGGTTGAAAGTAACATTCCAGTTAGTCCTTTGCACTTAGCTGTGAGTAGTACTAATACTTCATTTTAGCCATAATTTGCTTAAACACCCAGGGAAAAATCTCTGTTGAATGAAGACCTCATAAACATGATTTAACTGCCATTTTCTGCCACTACAGGCATATTATGGTCACTGCGAGGCCCTGAGTTTGCTGTGTGAGACATTAGTGAGCCTTGATGTGCGGGACACTGAGGGACGAACTGCCCTCCATCTGGCTGCTCAGAGAGGATTTGCACCATCTGTGGAGGTGCTGCTAAAGCATCAAGCCTCATACACACTGAAGGAATACAAGCGCAAGAGGACAGCACTCCATGCTGCAGGTGTTGTGTGTGTTATTGTTGTTGTTTTTTAATAACTGGAAAATTATGTTATGTTAACTTTGTTAATATGTGCAAATAACTATCGTACATTATCAAAAATATATTCATGCATATTTTTTTTGTGTGCAGCTGCTGAAGGTCAAATGGACTGTCTGCTTTTACTGGTCAACAGAGAGCAAAGTGCCGACATCATTGACAGTCTGGACACACAGGGACAGTGAGTTATTCATTGTGTAATGATTTGTTGTTCTTGAGTGAACATAATACTCGCTTACTAGTTTTGACATGCACTAGTCTAGGATGGCATATTTACATATATAATATCCAGTAATGTTACACAAATCAGACATCAGATAATAAATGGATAGTAATTAGAGATTAACACATAAAAGGAACAAATTGGCCAAACTGTCAAACATCTTTCCTAGGTAAATAAACAAAACACTAGAAATATAAAAGGTGACACATGTTAAGCCAGGAAGCATTAAAGTCTCTGTCTTGTTCTCCATGCAGGACGGCTCTCATGCTGGCCGCTTTGGGATGTCATACTGACTGTGTCCACATCCTGCTGGAGAAAGGAGCAAATGCTGATGCTGCAGACAAAAAAGGCTTCACTGCATTACACAGAGCTGTATGTGTTAGTGTGTCTCCTCTTTATCAAATCATTATTTATAATCATATAATTGGAGCGATGAACCTCTCCAGTTGAATATGAATACAGCATACATGATGATCCTCATGTGTTTGAACTCTTTTCTGTCCTTCCTCTTCAGGCCATGTTGAACAGTGAGGACTGTGTGTCTGCTCTGTTGGAACATGGGGCTTTTGCTCTGTGTAGAGACTCTCAGGGAAGGACTCCACTCCACCTTGCAGCTTCCTGTGGTCACACAGAGCTTCTCAGCAGGTTGCTCAAGGCTGCAATGAAAGCTGATCCTCTGGACTCTATGTTAGACCACAGGGGCTACACACCCACCCACTGGGCTGCCTACCATGGTAGGACATCAGGACAAGGACATGTCAAATGCATTTCTACAAAAGGATTTGTATTCTGTGTTTAACAGATTAAAAATGGAAATAAATACATTCTCAAACATGTATGGATAGACATTTTCAGAGGAGCAGCAGAGCTACCCATCATTATTTATTATTTACAGCAGTTTTAACACTTGCATGGTGGGATACCGTATAACCACAAACATCGGAATATAATTGTAATCATCTGTTTATGTGTTTCATTTTCCTCTATAGGGAGAAAAGGATGTTTACACATTTTACTTGAAAGCAAACATTTTATCGAGCAGGACAAAAATCTTTTTACGCCATTGCACTGTGCTCTGTGAGTATCATAATAAACACTCATCAAAGATTAGTAGAGATAGAGATTTAAACAAAAAGTACATGTTGCATTTAAAATGAAATAAATGTTGTTCCTTTGCAGAATTAATGGACATGATGTTGCTGCTGAACTTCTAGTAAAGACTGTTGGACCTCAAATTGTTACTATTAGAGATGCCAAAGGAAGGTGGGTCCTGCTTATACATTTATGTGATCAAAGAAAAACTGCAAACTGAACTGTATTTATTGTACAAAGGAGTGAATCTTTCTGTTCATTCTATATGTTCTATGGTATGTATGTGTGTTGTGTTACTGTAGGACCCCACTGCATGCAGCTGCCTATTCAGGAAGTGTTGCTGGGCTCCAGGTGGTCCTGGCCCAGGGAGCAGAGGTAAATGCTGTAGACCACTCTGGACGTTCTGCTCTGATGGTTGCTGCTGACTGTGGCCAGACCATGGCTGTTGGTATGTGACAGAAATGTCTGTATTATAATTATTAACTCAAGACTACTGTTGTTAGGAGGATAAAATACTTTTTTTTATTGTTTTCTGATTAGACTTGAATATTTTATTTTTTGTTATTTATGGTTCTGAACCTCACCTCACTTATGTTTTTCTTTTAATAAACCCGATTAATCTTTTAATCGTTACTTTTTTCTACCCAATTAATTGTTACTTTAGTTACATGTTATGTAAAACACCAGGTAAATGCTTCAAGCATAAAATCAAATGTTTATTATGAAAGTTTTTTTGTTTTCCACATTGACAGAATTCTTGCTGCACAAAACGAAGCCTGATCTGACCCCGGTGGATGTCAATAATAACACAGCCCTTCACTTAGCCTGCAGCAAGGTCACACACATACACGTGCATGTGTTGTATGCATGCAGTGGCACAATAACTTTTGTATTTGTTGTGATAACCTGACAAAATCTGGCAGATTTCCTGGTGAAAATGTGGTTAAAATGTAATTATATTTGTTTTCAGTTTCAGTTTGATGAAAAATAATTCAAACCCTGCATTGAATCAAAACAGAAGGAAACATCATGATTTAACATTTCACAATGTGCAGTTCACTGAATAAATATAAAAATGAATGAAATGTTTGATTTCATTTTTAGCCAAAATGTTTACCTACATCTTGGCCACTTATTTTCCAAATACTTTGTACAGTATTGCTAAAGTACATTATCGTGTGTTTCCATGGGCTTTATTCACCAGGGTCATGAGATGTGTGCCCTGCTGATCCTTGGAGAAATCAATGACTCCTCCCTCATAAATGCAACAAACAGCGCTCTCCAAATGTAAGTTGTCTTGGTGCACAGGCCACTGTATTGGTATTCTGTCTGCTGAAGGTGGATTAAGAGATATTGCAGAATATAATATAGATTTGCTTGCCACCGGCTCACATAACACTGCATGAAAGTTCTTTAATGTGGTTGATTTTCCTCTCAGCATCATCAGATCTGTATCTCTCTTGTGTAGGCCTCTTCACATTGCAGCAAGGAAAGGCCTGGCAACTGTAGTGCAGGTGCTACTGAGTAGAGGAGCAGCAGTCATGGCTGTAGATGAAGAAGGTGAGCAGGAAGAATTATTTCACTACTACAGCACAAAAAAAGCCGCCTCTCCCATACGAATAATGTTGCTGATGTTTATTTCTCCTGTTGACACCCCCTGCAGGCCACACACCAGCATTGGCTTGTGCCCCGAATAAAAATGTGGCAAACTGCCTGGCCTTGATCCTGTCCACCATGAAGCCTTTCCCTCCCAGAGAGACTGGTGGGTCTGCAGCCTCCCACTTTAACCCCATCATGAAGAACTGTGGGATTGCTGCCACATGTGGGTCCAGTGGAAACCTTTGTCATGCCTAAGTTAAAGGCCTCTCTTTGCCTGCACATGAGATTGTGAGAGAGTGAAATTTCATCCTTGTGTCTTCACAAGTAACCATGCACACATATGTCTTTATGGCCATGTGTGTTCATGCATAGCTTCTTCTTTCACATGCCACGACATTTATATTTTTGTGTCACACGCAGCTGCACATACATTATGAGCTCAGGCACCAGTACCAAAGTATACTTCTCTAAAAGCTAGTCTTACATATTACTAACAGTAGAATACCTCTTAGAATAGCTTTTATGTTATTTAAATTGATTTTAGCGCATAAATATGTTATTTAAATGAAGCACTAACCATTAGAAATGAAGTTTTTAAAATGAGCACACAACACAAGCCTCTTTAACTGAACCACAGCCATTATCAGTATTGGCTTCATTTCTTAGCGGATTAACCACCAAAGCCTAAAACATTTTTTGTCCAGAGTTGATACAAGAATGTGTTGAATTGTGCGTGCGTGTGTATGTCTGTATGTTTGTGCACGCGCGCGTATGTGTGTGGAAGTGTGTTTTACACATTGCTGCTTAATATACTAGTTTTTAAAATATCTAATCTAATAGGTGCCATAAACCTTTTATGCAATTATTAAGACTCTATTTTCTTATTCAGTCCAGAGTGTAGCAAATACAACACTGATAAATAAATAACCATAATATTCTAATGTCATCATGATTTTGGTATGTTAAAAATAACAGTCACAATGTGTGTGTTTTATTTTTGAGGCTGAAATTTGAGACTGAAACCCTCAGGTCAGTGTGTACTGTACAGTAAGTGCAATAAAAAGCACATCTGGAACTAGATGTTGCATAAAAATGTAAAGCAGGACAAGCTGTCAAAATGTCTTTCAGTTTAAAAAGCCAGAGAATAAAACACAGTATCATATATAGGCTTTGAACAGGATTCCTTTATGACTGTATTTAATGTAACTTTCACGTCTCTTAAAGTGCTGATTGTTGTTTTTTGGCATAATTTATGTTTTTTTTCTGATCAGCCCAGGCTTTTGATGAATATGAATTACTGTACATCATAAGCTTTAGCTGATCAACGAATAGTTAATTTCAGCTCTACATTTCATTTACATTTTAAGAAACTGCTCAAAAAAGTTAAACTAAAATTACATTTACAAATATTTTCTTTATTTTTTTTTATTTTTTGCAAAAGACTCTGCTTTTTGGAGCAACACTTTTTTCACCCAAAGTGACCAGAATGTTGTCCAGCCTTTACTAACACTGAATAAATCTGATATAGAATTTAGTATTGTTTTTCTCCTGCAGAATCCAGCACAGCACAATCCAGCTGTACTGGTATTGTTTGTGAGGATAAAGGATGAATGCTAGCTCGTATGGTTATACAGCAGACAAGATGCGGTGTCGGTCAGGACACAGGAATGACAGGGGATGATGGCCGATGTGAGGACTGTGATGATTTATTGTACACTCAGTGTTGTCACATTTATAGTTCAGTTCTGAAAAAATAATAATAAATCACATTATTCAACACATCTGAAAATAATGAATGTGCTTACATAAGTAGAAAAAAATATATAACACTCTCCTGCACTTATATAATAAGAATAATAACTCAAATGAGCTAACAGAATTACACATTTGCCATAATAAGGACATAACTTGTCCAATAGCACCATCTGCTGGCTAAACTCTGGTACTGAATAATAAACAGCGGCACACATTGCAAATGGCGGCTCCCTACGCAGTAACGAACACAATCGAAACTACTTTGTGCATCCACTGAACACACGGAGTAGCACAATAAACTCACTCCAAACTAAACACAACCTTCTAGGGTCGAACACACTAAACTAGCTAAAGGTCTCACAGGCGTGGCTAGGTGGAAAAGAGAAGGAAAGGTCGTATTGACTGACTGTTAGCTGTGATGCTCATTGCTAAACTGAGAGTGATTGCGTCACTTCCCTAAAACACGCCTTCAAAATAAAACCTTTAATACAGCCGCCCCCAAATGTGCATGGCACATTTAAATCAAAGAAAGGCTCAGTCAGTCTTAGAGGGTCTAGAGATCGGAGGAGGATCCTCCCCAGGTGGGAGAGCTGGTAACATCACCAACCGGGCTACTGGCCGTGTGAAGATGTGTCCTTTAATGTTGACATCAGCTGATCTGACACAACCATCATCACTGCGATGGACCTTGATCACACGCCCAACTGGCCACTGGGCCCGTGGTAGTTGTGGCTCCACCAACATGACGACTGCCTCATTCTGCATTCATTCTTGCAAGCTGCTGCTGCAACGCTGGAGCCATGTTCTCAAAGGCTTCCCTGAGCTCTCGTTGGGCTCCTTTGAAGTTGGTCCCTTGATCTGACCACAGTTCAGCAGGAGTCCCTCTTCTGGCGATGAACCGCCTCAATGCCATCAAATAGGCTTCGGAATCCATGCTCTTAAGGAGATCCAGATGTATGGCTCTGGTCGTCAAACACTTAAAGATGATTCCCCAGCGTTTCTCTTGACGTCTGCCGACCTTTACCATCATAGGCCCAAAACAATCCACGCCGGTGGAGTAAAAGGGGGGTTTGTGTAATCTGAGGCGAGCCTCTGGCAGGTCAGCCATCCTTGGCATAGAAGGCTGACCCCGCTTACGTTGACACTCGGCGCAGGCCCGTTGATGCTTACGGACTGCCTCCCGCCCTCTGATGATCCAGAATGATCTCCGCAGCTCTGAGAAAACTCGCTCTGGACCTGGGTGATGCAGATCGTCTTCGTACTTCTGAATGAGCAGGTGTGTCACTGGATGAGTGGCATCAAGGACAACAGGATGTAGGGGAACATCAACCTCCTCCAACCGTCTGAGCCGCCCACCAACTCTTATTAGGCCAGAGGTTGAATCAAGGACAGGTGCTAAAGTGAGTAAGCGACTTGAAGGTGACACTGGTTTTCTTCGAGTCAGGAGCTTGTAGTCCTCAGGAAAGGACTGCTTCTGAGATCTCAGCAGGATCTCAGTTTCTTCTTTCTGATAATCCTCAGCTGTGGGTGGGGTACTACAGGAAGTTGCTCCCTGCAGCTCTTTGACAGTAGCGTCTCTGAGTTCTTGCCAGGAACTGTATCTTCTCTCATTTGGCCCACAGTCAGTAGGTGAGGTGACTGTGGCTCCGCAAAAGGCAGCCTTTCGAAACTCTGTGTGATCCTCTGGGGGTTCGACATTGGGCCTCTCTGGCCAACTGTCTGGGCTCCGTAGCAGGAAGGGAGGTCCATGGGACCACCGGTTTGGATCCTTAAGCTCTTGGAGAGTTTTACCTCTTGTCAGGGCATCTGCAGGATTCTGGTCTGAGTCCACATAGCGCCAGGTACTGCCCTCCGTCAGGTCCTGTATTTCTGCCACTCTTGCCCCGACAAACACCTTGAAGCGGCAGAATTCTGAATGGAGCCAGGCAAGTACCGTGGTAGAGTCAGACCATAGGGTGGTGTGAGCCACTTCCAGGGTGAGTTCCTTGGTAAGAAGACTGGCGAGTTGAGCTGCTACAAGAGCGGCACACAGTTCCAGGCGTGGGATGGAATGGACGCGTTTGGGGCTACTCTGGAACGAGCAAGGATGAAGGAAAGGTTAATCCGGCTCTCTTTAGTTGCTGTCCTTAGGTAGGCTACGGCTCCGTAAGCTTGTTCGGAAGCATCTGCAAAGATATGCACTTCACGAGTGACAGCTTCAAGGTCAAAGTCAGGGGGCACATATGCTTGTGGAAATGTAAGGAGAGGTAGGAACTGGAGCTCATCCTCCCAGTTGGACCAGGCTTGAAGCAGAGCTGCAGGTAAGTTCAGGTCATCCCAACCTCGTTGCTTATCCCACAGTTGCCGGATGATGAGCTTTGCCCTGGTGGAGAAAGGTAACAGGTAACCTAAGGGGTCGTACTGTGAAGCTAGGACCTTATAGATGTTCCTCAGGGTCAGAGCATCGTAGGTCACTGGCCTGTTCTTGTAGCTCAGGGAGTCTCTCTCCCAATTCCAACTGAGACCCAGGGTCGACTCTTCTGGATTGGCCTTGTCTTGTGCCAACCACAGGTCTAGGCTCTGCGATCGGGCCTCTTGTGGCAGGTGTTCCAGGACACTTGGCTCGTTACAGGCCCACTGCCGTAGCTCAAAGCCTGCTGAAGACAGAAGCTCTCTCAGGCGATCCACCAACTGCTTGGCTTCCTTTGGAGTCCGCACGCTCTGTAGGCAATTATCGACATAGAAGCAGTGGTCGACAGAGAATCTCAGGATGTCTTCAGGCTGGCAATGATCAGTAACATGGCGCTGCAGTGTGTAAGTAGCACAACAGGGGCTACAGGTTGTTCCGAAGGGCAGGACCTGCCACTCGAATACTCTGGGGGGCTCATCAACTTTCAGGTCACGCCACAGGATCCTCAGCAGAGGGCGATCTTCTGGAAGGAGGCGGACCTGATGAAACATCCCCTTGATGTCTCCACTTACTATGATGGGATGCTCCCGGAACCTCAGTAAGACGCCCACCAAGGAAGCTCCAAGGGTGGGGCCAGGCAGCAAGTACTGATTCAGAGTCTGACCGAGGTATTGGTGAGAGCAATTGAAGACAAGCCGATTCTTCCCGTTGTGAGCGACTAGGTGATGGGGAATGTACCAACACTCGTCAGGTGGTTTCTCTTGGGTGACCTCTTTAATTGCCCCTGCTTCCATGAGCTTCTGCATTTCCGCTCTGTAGATCGCTGCTCGTTCAGGATCCTTTAGGAGTCGCCGCTCCGTACTCCGCAGAAGAGCCATGACTGACTCCTTAGGGGCTTGCAATGGAGGCATGGCTGCATGACGTAGCAGCGGTGCAGCATACCTCCTCACTCCGTTGACTTCTGTACGGACTGTCTTGGCGTCCAACAGTGCAACCGCTTGTCGGTCCTGTTTTGACCTAGTCCCTTCTCTTTCTGGTCGATGAGGTACAGTGTCCACCTGCCAGAGCCTCTCGACTTGGCGGTACAGCTCATCCATCTGTGGTGGGAGGGAGGTAAAGAGACACTGCACGGAATCAGCGGGCCGCCCCATGGAACGGACAGGACCTTGGAGAGTCCATCCCAACCGGGTGTGGACTGCTGCAGGGCCACCAGGCGGTCCAAGTCTGACTGGTTCCACCGGTGTGATGAGATGCGACTGATCAGAGCAGAGAAGGAGTGATGGCCTGGCATCCTTCAAGGCAGGTATGGGGAGGCCACGGAGGTGTTTATACTTCTTCTGAAGTTGTTCTATGGGGTAAGTGTGCTGGGCTAAGCTGAGTCGACTAGCTGTGAAGGCACCGTCGATCTTATAGCTAACTTTAGGGTTCCCGACTGGAGAAACATGGAAGGATATTTTATGTCCACGGAGCACCTGGATGTCCTGCCGGACCGTCCGCAGAGGAAGATCTTCTGGGGCCCCCCTTATTCCTAGTGATTTGGATGCAGCTGGTAACAGCATGGACCGCTCTGAACCATCATCCAGCAGAGCAAAGGTGCTGAGACTACGCCCTTTGTGATGAAGGATCACCGGGACGACCTTCAACATGACCCGGTTGCTGCCTCCAGGTCGGTCGAGGTAGAGGGAGTCAGAGGCAGAGCTAGTCAGGCAGCTCTCTTCCTTCCTTACAGCCTCCTTATTGCTTCTCTCAGGCCTCAGGTTTATCTCATGAAGGGCTAGGAGGTGTTTCCCTTGGCAGATTCTACAGGGTTTCTTCAGCATGCACTGAGCTGCTTGGTGGTTCCGTGCACAGCGCCAGCACCGCTTGTTGGCTTGAATCCACTCCTTGAGCTGCTCTTTAGAGAGTTTGGCGACCTCACTGCACTGACTGAGGTAATGGTCGCCGCTCTGACAGTAGGCACAATAAGCTTTCTTCAGAGGAATGTCCTTCACAGGGTTGGATGTAGAGACACCCTCAGTTGGCTCTCCGAGACCGTGTAGGACTGTCACCATGGGTTTACCAGGACGAGTATCAGACCTAACAGGCTGTCTTTCCTTGTGGGTTCTTGCACTGACTTGACCGTCGAAGCTCATGCACCAGGACTCGTAACTGAGCCATTCTGACAGGTCTTGCAGGGTGTGTGTGGTCCCAGGCTGCTTGAACTGATGGCGACGGAAGTCAGCTCTCTGTTCCGCTGGAAGCTTGGTCAGGAGACGGGCGACATGGGAGCCACAATTGAGTTCAATCTCTCCCTCTGAGCCTAAGGTCTTGAGTAAGCCCACTAAGGACTGAATCTGAAGAGAGAACCTTTGAAATGCTGCAGAGTCACCACGTCTGATTTCAGGGGCTTCTAGGACACTACTTATCTTCTTTAAAGCTAGCTGATGAGGCTGGCCAAATCTATCGTGCAGAGCTCTCATTGTGTCAGTGTAGGGGGTGGGGGAATTAAGATAAGCGTCAGCTATTAGCTTAGCTTCCTCCAACTTCAAGTGATCCACAAGGATCTGGTACCTGAAGAGCTCTGTAGAGTCTGGGGGGAGTAAGTTCTCGAAGGCAAGGCGGAGTCTAGCAAACTCACTGGGGTCTGGCTGAATGAGCTTGGGGATTGTAGGTTTGGGGCCTCGATACACTAGTTCTGACACTGGAGCTGGTCCAGGAGGGACAGTGGGGAGAGAGCTGAGCATTGCCCGAGGGCCTGTTGGGGGAGGTGCTGCTTGTGGCAGTACTGCAGGTCTTGAGCCTGTGTGGACAGGAGCAGGGTGAGAGGGTAATTTAGAGGGCTGCAGCAGGGAATGAGGCAAGGTCTGGGCATAAGGTGTAGGATGGGTGAACTGATAATGTGCTGAAGTGACTGTAGGGAGCTTATAGGTTGACTGGGCTTGATCTGGGGGACTATGAGGAGGGTAGTTCTGTTGGGGGTCTTGTTGTCCCAGGTTGAATCCACTATCATCAGGTTCAGGCCAGGGCGGAGGAGCAGGCCAGTCCTCCTCAGCTTCTTCCTCAGGCTGTAATGAAATGGGATTGGGCTGAGATGTTGCAGCACTGGCTCCCATAGGTTTATAGCGGCTGTGACTCGCAGCTGAGCCAAAAGACTGTGCCATATCCTCCCTCAGTGAGCGGGCTACATTAATCAGCTCCTTCATCTCCGTCCGTGCCTCATGTAGTTCCTTTAAGGTCGACTGGAAAACCTGTTGGGATTGTATCAGCTTTGCATTCTCTTCCTGAATGGCTCTAACATCAGGATGGGGAGAGGGGTTTCTGTAAGAGCTCCACTGGGGTGAAATGGGAGCTCCAGCTGGGATATCTGTGGCTAGGTTTCTCCTCTGGAGGCGACCTGGGGCTAGCTGAGGTGTCTCGTAGTGAGCAGCATCCCTACGAGAGCCACCAAAGGGAGGCTGAGGTGAGTAGAGGTGACTCAGCATAGCTGGACCATACTGGGGAGAGAAGGCAGCCTGCTCTAAGGGAGGGGAAGTAGGTGATGCTCTCCACCGTGGTGGGTCTCTTGTGCGATCTCTCGTGTGGTCCACCTCATAATCCTGGAGCCTGGCAGGTAGGCGTGTCTGATGCTTGGGTCTCACATCAACAAAGGGTTCTTTATCTGGCTGCATCTTGAAGGCTGTATCCAGGTCGAAGGACCAATGTTTGTGAGGATAAAGGATGAATGCTAGCTCGTATGGTTATACAGCAGACAATATGCGGTGTCGGTCAGGACACAGGAATGACAGGGGATGATGGCCGATGTGAGGACTGTGATGATTTATTGTACACTCAGTGTGGTCACATATATAGTTCAGTTTTGAAATAATAATAATAAATCACATTATTCAACATATCTGAAAATAATGAATGTGCTTACATAAGTAGAAAAAAT
>JAFBJQ010000314.1:184438-345613 GCA_016785345.1 Trinectes maculatus
CTTTGCACCATGTTTGTACAAATAATAACTCGTGTAAAATACAAAAGTCAACTCTCAAATTTTTAAATAAATCAGGTCACACTTTGAACTGGACACCAAATCTGTTATCTGTTTCTTTGTCAGTTAGTGGGAAGCCTGGCATTGCATGCTGTTAACTAGTGTGTTGTACTCTGGTGTGTAACTTGACACTGCAACTCTGAGTGAGTCTTGCATATGTGCATCAGTGAGGCGTGTTCTGTGTTTGTTCTTGATGAAGTTCATGTCAGAAAAGGCTGATTCACAAAGATAAGTTGAACCAAACAGGCTTGCAACCTTCATAGCTGCTGCGCATACACCACTGTACTTTTCTCTGTCAACAAGGCACCAAAAGTTTGGTGCAGCCTGGTGGGCTTTGAGGTAGAGGTCGTTTTGCATTGTTACAATTTCAATCTCCACCTGTTCAGCATCCAGGCTGAATGTTGCACTTAACTGCTCAGCAATGCATGATATGTCCACGTTCATGAAAGGATTCGAAATGAACGACACACATGGCTCAAGCTGATTCAGGTCACAAAACCTGTTCTCAAACTCTTGCCCAACTCTGTTTATGACCTGAGAGTACTTTTCTGCAACTTTGTCAAAAGCCTCAGATGCAGAAGCATTGTCTTTCAGCACCATCTGCACAGAGGGAAAGTGCAGCACTTTTTTTTCTCTGTAAATGCACAGAGAAAAGGTTCATCTTAGCTTTAAATGCATTTAGGCTCAAAGCAGATCACTTTTGCACATAAGGCCTGCTGGTGTATGATGCAGTGGTACTGCAGAAAGTTTGGGAACTCTGGGTCAGCTCTTCTCCTCATATTCGCTGCGTCCGCTAACGTTAGCTTGTTTGTAAGAGCGCAACAAACGCTACGTTTTGGTCATGCGCACAATACTGACCTTTGAACTATACTAGGTCAGAGTTCATTTAGACTGAGTATATTGCACGTGTATACAGACATACATGCATTAAGGGTTCATGGATTAATTAAATACGTTATATTTAAAATGATCAACTCTTGATGACTCTTATTGTAGATAAACTGAATAATGCATTTTGTAAATATAAAGTATTGTACATTGTTTTCAGTGCATGGGGAAAGTCTCTCGAAATTCATAAAAAATAAGACAAACTGGATCTATGTTTAGGAAGAGATCAGCATGATTCGCTTCATGATTATCCAGTATTTCACTGTAAAATCTATGTTGATGTGTAAATGTGCCTAACGCTCAGTTGCTTTATTTTTTGTCTAACTATCCTGCAAATCTGATGTGTTAGGCTTTTGATGAGAATCAGTTCTTTTCCAATGTGAACAACTTTACATCTGAGAGCTTATGCAAGACTTATGCAGAAAACCTTAGGACAAAGTACACAAGTAAACAATGGTGTGGCAAGGGTACATTGTTATGCTACATTGTGTTATTGTTACCTGCAAATGCCCCTTTAACAAATTGTAAATTTTACATTTGATTTTGAAAACTGAGTACAAAGGTCAAGTTTTAACCACATTTCTTACCTAACAGATAGTTTGTGTTTTTGTGTTAGTTTGGGGACATTTCACTTCACACAGACATCAGATGGCACTGCCTTTATTGAAGAACAGGATTGTCCCAAGGGTGTAGAAACATCACACTTGGACAGAAATCTGTGAAATTATTACAGTAACACCTTGTATATGTATTTTGTACTGACAAAGCATTATGATAATGCTTGTCATTATTAATATGGCACAACTATGAAACTGATCTACAGTAAGCACTCAATCCTCCATTTTGGTCCAGATATCACCCAGTCCAACAATTCACAGGATAATTACAAAGTGCAGTGGTTACCCAACAAATAAACTTTACTGCTTACTGGTACCAATTCAGTATGTTCACAATGTCTAAAGACAACATGTATGGCATTGTCCACTGTTTGCATATAGGATTGCCTTACAACAATGCCTGCAGATGAGGTGGATAAGTTATGTTTCAGCTTGTAAAAAGTGTTAAATGTAAATTATCGACGTCAAAGAATCACCGCAGAAAAGATGGAAAAAGAAAAGATAGGTCTAATTTTAAAATCTGAATGAATTTGTCAGTAACAAACATAAACAGGCTTTATCTTTAAAGAGAAACTGAAGAATGGAGAAGCTATGGAGGCGATCATTGCTGAAAGTACTAATTCATTCAGTAAGGGCACATCTGATTTTCTAATGATGATATTTTTTCATTTATCCAAGTTTAGTTATGTGAAGCACAGGAAGTTGAATTACAGTTTAAATGAACACTTGATTCAAATGTTGGTGGCAGCAGAATAGTCAGGGAGTCAGGGGGTGAACCGTTCTACACCAGCCTTCGTCTTTTGCAGTCACGCTCCATCTGACCTTCAGACAGGTTTGTGGCTGCACCCAGAGGAGACACTTGGTTCAGCAAGGAGTCATCTGATGCCTGACCAAACAAGGCCATGAGCAGCGCAACGCCAAATCCAGTGGCACGCTCCCCCTGCATCGACAAAATAAATCGTAAAAACAAGGATCGGATCACAATATCCAGTGTCTTTACAGTCAAACTACCCTGTAATTAACTTTCAATACAAGTTAATGTCACTGAAACACAATGCCTAGATGTTCTTAATGCCAAAAATCTTGTTAAATGTAAAGTACTCTTTGTCCATCGAAATCAGTAAGCGAATGAGATGTTGAAAAACACACTGCAAGGTTGAAGTACAGTAGAAGTCATTATGAGGAATATTTGTATAAGCTGAAAAACAAGACCTAGACAGAGCATGAAATGAAAAAAGTACAATCCTGGCACAGCTGCAGAGAAGTTGAAGTTAACTGTAGGAATTTTAATATTTTACATCATGAGCTGGTGCAGATGTTTCATTTTGCTTCCATTAAAAGCAGAACTGAATGCACAATTCAGAAAACCTATTCTTTAAATTAAATAAGACCGATTCACAAGTAGTGCAGACTTTATTGTAGCTGTTAAAAACAGCACAAAATCAGGGCTGTTTTCTCTCAGCTGGTCAAAAAGTACCTCACAGTGGTACTCACAGCATGTACAGGAGAGGCGATATCAACATGGACCCATACACCAGGCCAATCAAAGCCCAAGTGGGAACCAATAAAGAGGCCAGCGCAGGAGCTCTGGGCATTCTCTCGATCCTGTCAAAACAAAAGATGGATGACAAACTTTAGCAACTCTGCAAACTAAATGACAAAGCCAGCCAATAAAAATAATTTTTATTGCTAGCTGTTAACCAAAGAAATTATTATTGTTATTTTCCAAAGAAAAAGGACGAATTAACTGAAAGGCTCTCTAATGTCAGAACTACGTTTTGATGGGTTAGTAATTTGTCACTTACTGCTACAGAGTTCTTCATGTCAGCTATGGCAGAGGTGAACTCGCTGAAGTGCAGCTCAGGACAGTAAACCAGAGGGTGAGTAAGATCTCCGCTGGTGCGGCCTGCACGCACACATGCAACTTCCCACTGCTCACTGTTAGTCATCACAGCTGCATGGTATTTCCCTGTGGAGATCCCCTGAACAACAACATAAAAATAATTCAGATAAAGAGACAAAACCAGTTGGAAAGCTAACTTCATTGTTGGGTCTGATCTCTTCAGGGGCAGTGTTATTAAAAATTGTATTTTATTATGTGGCAGACGTTAAAAATCCTGCAATCACTGAGATTGTCACCAACCTGTGCCCCTGTTAGTGTGGCCATGTCCAGAATAATATCAGCTGACAGGTCTTTGCTGGCATACACCACCCCATCAGCAAGCACCAGCCTGCCCTCTGCATCAGTGTTGTTTATTTCCACTGTCCTTGAGAATGAAACAGATAAATTAAAACTCATACCATAGTCCATGTTTTATTTCTACAGATTTTGCTGTAAAAAAAAAATCACCACACCACATACCATGATAGAACAAGGAAAACACAGCAGCACATCCATATCACATCAGAAATTTCACACTTTGAATTTGCTCAAGGGAACAATACAATATATAAATGTAATTCTCACTTTCCAGAGTAGAGTGTGTGGATATCATCAGGTCGTGTGGCAGCAGGTCCGACTGAATTCTCAGCAAGGCAAAACACTGCATGGAGGTTATCCTTAAAGCCCTTAAGCAGACAGAGAAGAGATTTAAAAAATCTAAGTTTAAGAATCTCAGAGGGAGTTAAATGTGTGGAATAATCCAAAAGGCCTCACCTGTTTAACAGTAGCTTTAAAAGCTCCCAATATAGCAGCAGCTCCACCACAGTCTCTCTTCATTCCAGGCATTGTGGTCTAGAACAATGATTTCAATGAGATGACAACATGCAATTATTAAACTTGATTGCTGATGCTGCTTGAATGCTGTTCCTCTAGTAATATCACTTCTCCAGAAGAACTCTGTGAGTACCTTTCCCTTGATGCTGAGTCCACCAGTGTCATACACAATGCCTTTGCCCACCCATGCAATTGTTTGGGTTGCACCTTCTGGTGTGTGGCTCAAGACTGCTAACGCCGGAGGATGCTCTGCTGCCTTTCCAACTCCATATATTCCTGACAGGATAAAGTTACAAAACACAGAAATAACTGAACAACCAACAGGTAAGCTGAGGATTAACAAGGGCAAAATAACAAAAACAAAAATTAAAGTCAAGTTTTATTTTATAACTTAGTACCATAAATAAATACGTTCAAAAATAATGGGAAACTTAAGACATGGTTTAGAATCTGAAATAAAGCCATAATGTAGATGAAACTGTGATAACGACTAGCACTTACTCGCAATTTTGACTAACTCACTCATTATTTAAAAGAGGTTGCTTGTGAAAAAACACATAGCAACTTTTCTCAGTTTATCAGTCATAATCAACATCAGCATCATCAGCACACACAATACCTCCAAACCCTTTTTGTTTCAGTTCCTCTCCACGAATGATCATTGGAGTTATTCCAAGTTCTGTTCCCACAGCCCTGATCTCCTAATGCAGAGGTTGAAATATGTAGAATGGAATTATCAAAATTATGTTCCTGTAATGATATAAGCAAAAATTTCCAAAAGATAAAATGTTTCACTTGCATCTAAGAAGTGATCTGTATTCATCTCATTGCATGGTGTGTCCACAATCCGTGCTGCCAGACGTACTCCATCAGCAGCCTTGGAGAGACACTGAATAATACACAACACAAGCCTTCAGGTATGACGAAAGGTGAGTCATACCATCATGTGAAATACATGGTTAATATAATTCCAAATAAAAAAAATCTAATGCATGAACATTTTCAGCCTCACCTCAAGTTGTTTGACATCCAGAAGGCTATTTTCTTGCCCAACTATCACAAACTCAATTGCGACATGCTTTTTCTCAGCCTTGCGTGAAGACGTGGAGCGACGAGAGAAGATGGGGAAGGCTCTAGCAATGGCACAAGAAGATGCAAACACATCTGAACGCTCACACACCATCTGGAGAGAAAAGAAACAGTCATAATCATTGGTTTACAAGTTGTCCTTCCAGTGGATGGCACTGATTCAAGTGCCTCACAAGCCACATAAGGATTCCATTCCTGTTGAAACACAAAACCTATTCTACAGCCTTTATGTGTTATTAACACTATTAAACCTCTCTGAGAAAACACACTTTACAAGGATTAACTTTTTACTTGACAACCTGTTAGATATAAGTCCAGAGCAAAGTCCAATGAAGATACTGACCACAATGCAGCGGCTGTTCCCTCCAGGCAGACAGGACCGGACCAGGCGGGATAAAAAGTGGGCAGAAGATGGGCTGTTGTGCCTGCTGACCCGTGAAGGAAGGGCAGCCACCGTAGCATGGTTAAGATACAGAGGACAGCTGTCTGTGGGATTTGGGTTCAAAGCATTGAGAGCTGCCTGCCAGACCTAAGAAAACATTACACAGAATTGGCATTTTTAGTACAAAAAAAAATACTGCACAGTTCTTTTTCTTTGCCTCAGGGTACTTCACTCATCCTGGACAGAGTTTACAATGGAGCTAACATCTTATCTATAATATAGTGTCCTATTTATCATGTTTAGGACCAGAAAATCACAGCTGCCGTTGAAACTGTTGCAAAGGCTAGAAATTATCCATGACTTAAGTGGGTGAACAGATCATAACGAGGAGGAACTCAATAATATTTAAATGAAAAAAATAGTTTTAATTACCATCGCACTGTCTCACATACACCGGTTAAATTATAGCAAAGTCCATCTATGTGAGATGAAAAGTCAGAGTGTTGCACGCAGTAAAATAATGATCATGCTGTCTAATCATTGTCAGAGGACACTGCTGGTGAAGTTCCACGAATGACTGGAAACTTTCCCTTGATCTCAGACTCACTCTCTCAAGTCTCTCTATACAGACTGTCACTGTTGCACAACCACCTCTGAGGACTTTGCACAAGCACAAGCACAAGCACAAGACAGCAATACACAGCTCCACAGGATACCACCAGGGCTGAGTAGACCTGTCACTGTTTATCAGAAGCAGACTTACACAGCAGACTATACATCAGTGTTATGATCATGTTAGAGGACAGAGGCACTTACACTTTAACAGATTTAAACAATTTAATGTTATAACCGTTTATTGATAACAACTAACTACCATCGATTAGGTGCTAAAATCTTGCAAAAGTATGCCTTACATAAAGCTAAGGAAGTTAACATGACACAGCATCAGGTATTATTTATTGTTCTGACCGTCGAGAAGCACTTTACCCACGAACAAAAACCAATGCATTTGAAACGCGACCCTTAGCCTTTCACTAATAACGGCAGTCGTGAGTTTTAGTTTATTTGAACAGCCGTGCAGCGAGCCGGTGAGCTAGTTTTTAGCTTTTAGCTTCTAAATTAGCTTCTCGTGTTCGCTGTCGTTAGCGTTACGTTCGTTAAGCTAACCTAGCTGTGTTAGCTTGTAACCCAACTTTTCGTGAACTCAACTGTCATGATGATGATTCTCTACGTTACCTCTTTGCTAACGACCGGCTGCAGTTTCCCTTTGATTTGACTCCAGTTGATTTGTTGCAGGTTGCTCTGCTGCCCGACAATCAGGACGGGACGACTGTGAGGCTCGGAGTCTCCGGCTGAAGCCTTAAACTCCAGCACCACGTTCGCCATTTCTGTGTCCTGCTTCGGAAGAAGGCTGTGTGTCTGCTGAAGACGAGAACGGAGAAGTGACCGAGCTGCTGTAGCTCAACGGAGCAGACCGGACCGGACCGGCGACGGTAGCCGAGAGAGGACCAAAATAGCCCTCCTCTGTTAAAGTTAAAGAAATGCGCAATTTGTACGGACCTCTATCGGCGATCTGTAGAAACTACACAATATGTTTCAGGACTTCTTCAGCATTAAAATACATAAGGACTTTTAACTTTTATCTATATGATACGGAGACGGATTGCATTCACCTGAGAGAGGAAACACTACAGCTTCTCTGAATGAATGACACAGTTTTCATTAAAAATAATACATTGTAGGCTCTGCTCTTATTTTAATAATTTTAGGGATCGAAATCATGGCTCTCCATAGTGTATCTATAACAATCAGTGCACGCCGTGTAAACAATATCTGAAATCTAGATTGTGGACAATGATACGGTGTATGTAAACACGCAGCGAACGTGTATTTATTTTACATAGATCTATTGTTTACCGGATCTATACAGACGTGGCTATAGCAAATTTTACATCAGCGTTCACAAGGCATGTGTCTTTTTGTAAGAGCGCTGTGACGTCAGGTGCTCGGGGGGTCACGTGACTGCGATCCGTATACAGTACTGGTTTTCGGGTTCTCCGTCTCTCTGCCTCAGACGACTCTGTCCTCACGGTGTTCCAGATGTTCCGCAGAGCCGCGCTGCTCGTCCTGCTGCCGGCGGTGCTGTCCGCCGTGTCCGCCGGACTCTACGTCAACCACAAACACGCCTGCTACGTCCGCACAGCGAGGACACACGACTTCGGACTGAAGTAAGATTGTTTGTGTCACGTTGTTAAACTCGTCTGGAAGCGAAGTGTGTCTTATCTTCACTGGCTAGCCACCGTTAGCTAATCTGCATAGAAATGCAATATGTTATTAGATTAATACTATGGTCAGTTTACTATAGTCTTAGACAAGGAAAAAAAGTTACAACTGCTGTTTTCCCCTCTACCGCATCACGAGGTATGGGTGATCTCATGATGAGGAAGTTGGGCTGCTGTTGGGTGTAGCAGTTTTACTGTAAATACTCAAATTTAAAACATTTCGAAACCCAAAGAAACAAACAAATAAAAATCCACAGGACGCTTCTTCACTTACTTTAGTGAAATTTCTCACCATTACTGTTGTCCAAAATCTGTGTGCTCTGACTTGTGGCATTTGGCAGTGTTTACTATTAACTTACTGTTGATTTAGTTGCTGAATTTTTCTGTTGATCGAGCAGTTGTTTCAGCTTTAATTTCATCCTAATCAGACTTTGTACAAACACCTGAGTGTATATAACTTGATATTAAGGTGTTACTATAAATGTTTTACATAAACCTTTCATTATTTTTCATTATTAATTTGGATTAGTTAGAAACATTATATGGCAGGACAAAGATTGTTAAGTTGTCCTCTGTTTACAAATTAAATTAAATGTCGACAGAGACCAAAAATGACCTTGGTACACAGTTATGACTTCCAGTTATTGTCAGACCAACAAATAACCTGTCTGTTTACAGGACCGCTCCTCGTCCTCATGAGTACTTAAACATTTCTGAGCTGCCTAAGTCGTGGGACTGGAGGAATATCGACGGCAAAAACTATGTCAGCACCACCCGCAACCAACACATCCCCCAGTACTGTGGCTCTTGCTGGGCCCATGGCAGCACCAGCGCCATGGCAGGTATGAGATCACAGCAAACATTTGACATGGGACTCAAATCCTCATATTGATCATCACACATATTTTAATATTAGTAAAGTACTTCCACTTCCCCTTTAGACAGAAACACGGTGTCACGCTCTTTAGCTGTAAAACTTCTGTTCTTACCTGCTCTCTTGCCAGATCGCATCAACATTAAGAGGAAAGGAGTCTGGCCATCAGCTTATCTCTCTGTCCAGCATGTGATTGATTGTGCCGGTGCTGGCAGTTGTCATGGTGGAGATCACAGTGGGGTTTGGGAGTATGCAAGCAAACACGGGATCCCTGACGAGACCTGCAATAATTACCAGGCTAAAGATCAGGGTGAGTGTCTTTCAAGCACAAAGTAATGGATACAGTCAGAAAGACCCTGTTCAGACCTGGTATTAACATCCATCCTGTTCAGACCTGGTATTAACATCCATCCTGGGGGATCTGATCACAAGTGGACAGCACTAATGACAGGACACTTGGAGGACCGTCTCCTCAGCCAACATCGCCTGACCTGTGACATTTTCACAATGAACCCCAAGTATTTTTACTGCCTTGATTTTTTTTTAGTCACCACCACAATATCAACACTGATTGACACAAGTTCTTTTTTTAATTGGTTAAAATGGTTATTCAGTGGTAAAGCTGCTGTTTTTTCACATAGCCCCTCCAATGCTTTTTTTAAATTTTTTCCTCCCACATTCACGCAAACAAAGGAAGACACATATACAACAACACACTGATAACAGACAAGCTAAAAGTACCATGTACTTGTATAGAAATGACATCCATTTGATCTTGCATAAGATGGGATAGGATGTCGAGATACATGCAGGATGCCTTTTAATGCCAGGCGTGATTAGTTCTAGAAGCTGTCCACTTGTGAATGAATTTCTTAGGACAGGTGTTAACATCAGGTCCGGAGTTTAAGCCGTACATATTCTGTGTCTTTCTTTAAAGAATGCAAGCCTTTTAATCAGTGTGGCACCTGCACCACCTTTGGAGTGTGCAATATTGTGAAGAACTACACCCTTTGGAAAGTGGGAGATTATGGATCTGTCAGCGGGCGAGAGAAGATGATGGCAGAGATCTACGAAAGAGGGCCCATCAGGTTTTGCTTTTCTCTTCGTGCAGCACAACAGTCCCTTCAGTTTGATTGTTCCCATTTTATAGCTGTGGTGATGCGACCAGCCATCTGGCAACGCCACCACAAACCATGGACATGCCCCCGAGACAACTGCTCTAGCCGCTGTCACCCCACACTACAGACAAAGAGAAGCAGATTCCAAAGGGAAAATGCTATAAACCTAACAAGGGGAACACACAGTCAAATGTGACACACAAACCAACACCCAGCTTGAGAAGCAGCACCAGACAACAAGCAAGTCACAAAACACTAACACAGACAGTATGCACAAACTAGATTAGCAACACAGACTGTCCTAAAGCTAGAACCAATTAACCTTCAAAACAATGCACCTCCTCAAGAACAACCAAATTACCAACAGAGCTTCCCACTACACACAGTAGTACAAAAAGGAAAAAGTTCTCATCTATCCACTAAAGCCATGTGTATTTCTAACAACCACCCTGCTACCTCACCTTAGGTAAGAACAGAGGGTAACTGGCACTCAGTTGTGCAGCAATCAAGCAACCACCAAGACAAAATTAAGTTCAGAAACTATCCAATAAAAAAAATTTTTTTAGCAAATAGAACAACGACGAGCCCCCAATTTGACACGGCCTGTCTCAAAAGCCATATCAAAAAGGAGGAGGAACACAGTTTTTAAAGTTAACAAAGGAAAGTTTCATTTATTGCAACAAACCAAATAACTAAACTGAATGTGCAACAAAGGAATAACTGTGGGGTGTGTATGTCAGTTATCAGTGGTGTAGTGATGTTGTAGATGGTAAATGTGCTGTGAGGGTGTTGTATAGTGCTTAACATAAAGACAGTGCTACAAGACCAAAATGTGCTGCTGTCCTCAGGAAGCAAGAGAGAGAGTGAGAGGAAGGCAGGGCTTAAATAAGCACTCCACAAGACAATGGCCAGGTGTCTTGAGTTGCACCAATCGAACCCAGGCTGCTCAGCTCAGGATCTAATGAGAAAAGAGAGAGAGACACCAAAACCCCACCCAGGCCATAAAGACAGCCAAAAGGGCTGTGACAACATTTAGTTACATTCTGTGTAACTCCATTGTACATACATGTAGACCACAGCCCCCCACCTGATACCAATCATCAATCCACCTTTATGTAATAAATAATGCTTGTCGCCTCCAGCTGTGGGATTATGGCCACAAAGAAGCTGGATGCATACACCGGGGGTCTTTACTCTGAATACTACGAGGAACCGTTCATCAACCACATTGTGTCAGTGGCAGGATGGGGAGTGGAGGATGATGTTGAATACTGGATTGTGCGCAATTCCTGGGGAGAACCATGGGTATGTCTTCATCAAACAGGAAGTTACAGGCAGTGAAAGAATGAATGGTTTTCACATCCATGGTCAAATATAAAGTACTTAGTTTTTAAACAATTACCACCATACAAGGTCCCATTATTATTTATTTATTAGTTATTATTGTCTGTAACATTAACCATGTTCAGAAGCTGTGCGGTTTAGTTTTAAGCCCTTCAAACCAACCAGTTTGACTGAAACGTGTCCAGAGCAGAGCTGTAGTCAGTGACTGTTTTCATTTTTGATACATTTTCTGATTATTTTCTCACCTAACCAATGAACGTGTTCTGTTTGATGACAAAGTTCATCATACTTTTCTAATGTCCGAGGTCACATCTTTAGACTGTTATGGAAGGTTTGGCACTTTAGATGTGTATCAGTTATCAGAATTATTAGTTTCTCCTGTCTCCTTAGGGTGAGAGCGGCTGGCTCAGGATCGTGACCAGCGCCTACAAGGGAGGAAGTGGTAGTACATACAACCTGGCGGTGGAGGAAGACTGTGTGTACGGAGACCCAATTGTCCCCAAAGCCTACCTACCCTAAAAGAGACCAGCTGCCATAATGTTAAAGTTAGTTACTGCACATGCTCATGCCAACCAGTCTCAGGCAAAGGGAAATTTTTATGTAATTGTTTTAATGTAAAAGCTTAAAGGAAGACACCACCATTTTATGATTCAGTTAAACAAGTGATTAAAATTGTTCATAATGAATGGATTCTGACATTTCCGGCTTGACTTCGTCAATAAACCCAACATGACTGCTTCAGGGTGTCACATTACAACCATAAAATGGTGGTGCGTTCCTTTAAAAAAGCTCTTATTTTCAATTATTTTTTACTTGTAATCAGGGGGTGAGGCTTCTTCCTGCTGGATATTAGACACACTGAAATGATTGTAGATATCTGTTTTATCACAGTGAGGTGTGCAGGCTTTTATAACTGTCTGAAATGTTTAAATGAAGGGGTAGGTCAATCTGATTTATCTGCTATAGTAAAATTCAGCCTCTGCATGCTTATCAGGAATTATAAGATCAAAACAATCCAGTTATACCATCATATGTACCGGTACATATGTGCTGTGTTTTAATTTTTTTTTCTTAAATGCAAACTGACAGCCAAAGAAATCTCCTGCACTGCTGTGACACTTAATGTTTCTTGGTATTAATGTGGCGAGATTACTTTACAGTAGAGGGCACATGTTTTGTTGAGAAAAAAACAGTGAAAAATCAATTTAAATTGTGCCTTACATGCTGCTGGTGTTGTAATTTGTTTTTCCATAATACAAAATGAGAAACTAATTTAACTGGAATGACTTGAACTTGTTGATCACATAATTTTTAAAAAATATTAAGAAAGACATTTTTTGTTTTTATTAAAACTGGTCAAACCAACTTGAAATATAGAAAAACACAAGTGGAAAAAGAAAAAAAAAACACTGAGCTGCATCTTCAAAGAGCTTCTTCTGTCATATGATCAGCCTTTTCCATCATTTCACCAAATTAGTGACATTCGCCTTTTCATTGTCTCTGCAGAAATGAATCCTCATCAACTTGGTGAAACTTAAAAGTCTATCCCGTCTCCAAGCAATGTGCTTCAAAATCAAGTAGAGCGTTTGGTTATCGTCAAGATCACAGATCTTATCACCCTGTCGGGTTGTCATGATACAATCTCACAGCCTCTGAAATGTTTTTTCAGTGACCTTCTCCCCATCAGTTTATCATGATGAAGTTTGACTTGCAATGAGCTGGACAAAAACAAAATGGGAGATAATCACATTAGATCGGCAACAGGATGATTAGAAGAAATTTACATTCATGTAAGAAAACTACTTCCTCTGTGTGTGTGTCTGTTTCAGGCATTACATGCATGTGCAGAACGGGACGCGCTTACAGAGACCTGCCACTAATTGTACTATGCATTTTCGACACCTACGTGACAGCTAACGTAAACCAAAGGATGAATGAAACAATTAAAGTGAACCTTATTTTCTCTGAATATATTACATGACATCAAAATGTTGGCACACCACTCACCAATAAACTCAGCAACAGGATCATGTTCTCCCTCTGTGCGGATTGTCCCTGCAATGCTGTCGTTCTCCAGGATGGGCAGGAAGAGCTGCACAAAGTCTGACGTATAGGGAGGTGCGATCACATCCAGCACCTTAAAAAAAAGGAGGTTATAGGATTAAAACAAACTGAAAAACTGAAATGTCACACAAACAGACTAAAATGAGTCAAACCATTTTCAGGCTTCAAGTATAAATCATAGCTCAAGACTTTCAGGATATGTATTTGTGATGGGGGGTGGGGCTGATCTTTTTACCACTAACGGAGATGAGAAGATGCTGTTACCTCAGTGACAAAGTATCTAATAAGGGAGATATCTGTGTTGAGTTTCTCCAAACACTTTCGAATATAACCAACGACAGGCAGGACGTAGCCACGGCTCAGCAGATGAACCATTCGGTCGAGTAAAGTCTTTTTCAGCTCCAGCTGGAATAAAAACATCATGGATGTCAGCTGCGAGGTAGCACAGTTACAACATACACACATGATGAAAAGTGAAATGAAAAGCATCCAATGAACACGCACCTGCTCCATGACGTCGAGCTGAGAGTGCTCTGTCTCAAACAGCTTGATGAGCAGCTGGAGGACCTGTGGGTGCAGCAGCTGGTGACACGTACAGATCTGTGCAGAGGAAGAGTTCATGTTTAAAGCTCTCCAAGACTAACAACTAAAACTCTGATATGTTAGTGATCTTGTACCTCGTCCAGCAGAGCTAAATGTACCGGAGTGTGATCTGTCTGGAGCTGAAAGTACCGTGGCTCAGACACTGTCCAGTCCACCCACTTTAAAACACCCATGGCAACAACTGGGAAACTGAGCACACACACAAACACACAGTCTGAGAGGCTGGTCATGTCGGAAAAATCATTTTATACAAGTTAAGTATTCATACTACAACTTCCTGCTCAAACTCAGTTGCTCATAAAAATCTGTGGTAATAAAAAAAAATAATAATAATGATTCATTTATTGCTTTAGTATAATGAATATTTGCAGGAGTTAAGCCCACTCACCGGATGCACTGGTATAAAGTGCCAAGTTCAGCCACCAGCTCTGTAGCTCCTTTGTTCTCATTGCAGCACAGGTTGTGAACAGTCTCTATGGCCTTCGAAGTCGACTTATGCTCGTCTTTATTGATATTGACTCGTTTGTTCTAGGTTTGAACGGGTGTCATGGGAACCAATGACCACAAAAGAAGCAAATGAACAGAAAATGTATGTCAGAAAATAAACTATGATGAATCTATGACAAATGACTTTATATATATTCCAGTCAGTTTTCACACAACTACGTCAAACAAGTCTGTATGTACTGAATGTAGCTTTTTTTGCATCATAGTACCAGTAGATTTCTCTGTTCTCTACCTTTTTCCACGTCTCGACAACACTGGCAGCATAGGCCAGGATATGGATGTATTTGTGTTTATGGTCTTGGTTGATCTTTGAGCCAGGCTTAAACAGCGACTGCATGAACAGGTCCAGAAAGGCAGGAACTCTGATCTAAAGATGAGAAATATCCATGGGCTCAGTCTACCTTGCATACAGGTACAGTATTTTAGTGGACAAAAACAAGGTCACAGGGTCACAAATGCTTTGTTCTCACTAGCTCCACAGGAGGAGGGTCCATGCTGCTGAACATCTTGAACAGCACTGTGATATCGGCAGGATTCAGGGCTCCTTTAGACAGCATGGCACCCAGTGCCTGGCATGCTCGAGGGTAGGCTGCTGCTGTACCAAGCGCAAGGGTTATCTGACTGGCATCATGACCTCTGAGATACAAATCACAAATTCAACAAAATCATAGTCATTGTTTGTGTCATTGTGCTGTTTTTACAGTCAGATTAACTCACATTGATCAATGCCATTGTGAAACTTAAAAAACAGACGATGTCTGACTGAAATAGAGAACTGTACCTGGCGTGTGCAGATTTCTGCACTTCCTGGCCAATCCTGCGTACAGCGGAACCCCCCTGTTCCTCCTGAGCCAGGATGGACATCATCGCCTGAGCAAAGAGGTAGGTGTGCTCACCATGACACACCATTTTCTACAGGTAAGAGGAGAGAAACACCTCAGCAGAGAACATCAAACACAGGAACAAGAAGTCAGGGTGCTAACATAACACTATAACCCTTGTTTAATCTGGACAGTAGTCTATAAGTTAAAAAGGTATGGCATTTACAATCACATGGAAAAATGAACCACCAGATCCTCATATATGAGAAGCAATAAAGATTAATAGCATGAAAACTATTTTGAAGCAATAAATGAATTATTAACTTCTAATATCAAATAGAGACAAACTGATGACTTGCGATGCTAAACACACATTAAAAGCAGTGCTGTGTACTTTGTAAAATATGAAAGACCTGATATATAGAGACATAAACTAATCAAATAATCCTCACATAAAAAATAGAACTGGTAAGAAATTAGGATGTAATTTACAGAGAATATCTGAATGTAAGACTCACAGCAAACTCTGGCAGGTTTTTCTCCAGGTTTTCCTCTCCTCCATCGAGCAGCGTGGCCAAAGACGTCCTCAGTACCCGGGAGAAAACCTCCAGCTGCTGACATGCTGTGGACACGCTGGTGATCTCACCCTGGTAACCAGCATCTGAAATGAGCTAAACAAACAGAAAACACGTGTGAGTAAACAAACTGCTGCAAACACAACCAACTGCACAAACAACATGGCAAAGAAAGACTTCTCCATCAATAAATCAATGATGATCAATAATGATGTATTCCCCCCAGTAACAAACATTTAAAAAACAAACAAAAACAGGCAATTTACTGTGAAATCAAACACAAAATAATACCAAATCCTCATATTAAGTTAGATAAGCAATACACAATCTATAAAGAATGTATTCTATAATTTTTTTGGTGTAAGTATACCTTTACAGTAAAATTAAGCATCAGGCAGTCTGGGTGAGCTTCAGCCAGCTTGTAGAAGAGATCTCTCCATGTTGTGTGTACTATCATCTGCTCGAGCCAGGCGGGAGTCTACAGCACAACAGACTGGATTAGCTTCATGTCCACACAATATCCCTAACACTCACACCGACAATTTCATTAAATGGGAATGTCTAGACCATCACAGCTTTAGTTACATGTAACCTTGTTGACAAAGTCTTTAACATTGACAAAGCTCACCTCTCCCTCAACAGTGAAAATGGAATCTGCTTTCTGGGGGTCAAAGTGCTTTATTAGGAGACTCTTAAGGTGATTTTCTACTCGCTCTTGCACCTGAGCTGGCTCCACACCTGCAGTCCGAAATACAGATCATAAATAAATGCACTCGCAACAGTTTGAGAGGGTCAAAACAGTAATAAGTGACTCAAAGCATTTTAACGTACCCATCTGGATGAGCCACTCGGCCAGTAGGTTAACAGTCTGAGCCACAGCAGAGTAGTTTTCAGAGAGAAGTTGGATGACGTGTTCTGGAGAGCCACCTGCTTGAAAATACCTGAGAGGAAATAGTGGTATATTTCATTGTCTCACACTCATCCATAAATGTTTTGTGGTGCACAGAACGATGGAGGGTTTACACTGAGTTTGTATGAGACAGATGTTTACGTTTTGAGAGTGTTGAAGATGGCAGGCTCCATGATGTAGTCCCTGCTGGAGAACTTCTGGAGACAGTCTTCCTGTGTTTTTCCGTCATTTTCCCCTTCAACATAACCATCCTCCTGAAAGATACCCGTGTTTATACAACGTCTAAAACATAAGTTCCCTTTCCCTAAAAACCGCTTGATAAACCGACGCAAATCAGTGTAATAAACACATCTTGTTGCAAGTCTTTCATGATGTCATTATTCCTTTGCCGCAGACTCATCACGGTTTTCACACACACACATAAAAGTATAAAAGCAGAAGTTAAATTAACTGTTAGCATTTTAGTTAGCCTGGAGCTAGCGTTACCAGTTATCCAAATCACTTAACGGGTATAAGTTAAGATGCGGGACATCTGAAAAGTACAACAGCGTGGACACATCTGCCTCTGTGCATCACCTCGTCAATGTTCAGTTATCGGAGCAAATTAGGGGCTGGTGGAGCTGCAGCTAAGCTAAAGCTAGTTAACCAACGAGCCGACCTCTCACCAAGTTTCCCTCCGTGCCTTCCCAGTCTGCTGCTCCGCTGTAATACTCCTCGTCCATGGTGACGGGAAAAGGCAACGCTCTCTTGGCAGCAGTAAACCACCTGTGTGTTTTAAAACTTGGCGTGAATTAGCGCCACTAACCTGTTTAGCTACCAGGCTAACAACAGGAGGAAAATGGCGAGTTGAACAACAAACCACGCCCACCATGATTTCAGGATATTAACCCCCAGTTGAGACTGTCAGGTACAACGCACGGCAACAATCCGACCAGGTCCGGTTTATAACATGTTTGTACAATTAAGTTTAGTACAATTAAGTTTAGTGCGTGTACTTGCGTTTAACTATCAGTGTAATTGCACTGATAGTTAAACACGATGTTTCTATAAGCAGCTACATAACAAATGCAGGAAAATTCAACAGTTCCCTGAGTCAAAATTTGCTGATGTACTCTCTAAACTGGACAAGGCCAAATGGATATTCCACAGCAAAAGATGAAATGTACCTGTAGCGTTCAGCTCTATGGAAAATGGACTAGTCCAGATGTATGGGAACAAACATTTTTATTTTATAATGCAAACTGCAACATATGAATTATATTATTTACCCAAAGGAGCAGAAAAAGGTCATTTACCCGTGGCAAATAAATCACACAGTCTGTGTTAAATCTAAGTCCAACACGTAATATTCATCCTAAACCATATAGAGGGAAAATCCACCCTAAAACAAAATGTACATTCCTTTGATGGTCAAACAGTTCATTCTGTCTTTGTGAACATCAAAGCTCACCCAGCAACAGGAACTACAGATCCAGTGCTAATGTTTTTTGTCCTCTGCAGACAGCGCAAAAGGGAAAACCTGACTTCAGTTACTTTTTAAGGGATATGGGCATTCAGGTGCAAACGTTTGCACATTTTGGGACCAACAAACTCAGACACACAGTCATCACCTCTCTTGTTTCAAATCTGATTTGTTAACAAATTTTTATCTGAACTGTGTGGGATCTTAGCTTTCAGAAGGCATCCTATCAAAGAATGTCTATGCACAAATGTAGCTCAGGTGAAAACTGAACTTAAGTTTATCAGTTCAGTTATTGCTTAGATAAATAATATTTACTCTACAAGAGAAAGATACGTTTCACATTGTTCAGATGCATGTTAAGAAAAATGAAAATGTTTTAAAAGGTGACGTCAAATTGACTTTTTTGGCTGAAAAATATCCCTGCGCTGTTGGTTCTTGAAACATTTTGCCATTTTTGTACATCTGCATCAAGTCCTGGAAAGTTTCAGAAAGGATTAGTTGATAAGCTGAAAAAACAGCCACATGATGAAAACAGTGACACAAGTCTTTAGTTAAAAAAAAAAAGTAAATAGCACCATGTTCACTAAGGGCAAGCCAGAAAGTAAAGAGGGCTGGGTGGATGAGGGAGGGGGTAGAGGGCACACAGAGGTCAGGTGTGCACTTCACTTGTGCTGCGGCGACAAAACTGCTGATCCTTCAGAGTCACTTTTTTGGTCTTCATTCTCCTCTTTTGTAATCTGGCTGTGTGCAGCTTATGCAAACATAGTCCTCCCTCTCTGCTCGCTCAGCAGACAGTCCCACACAGACCTGGTGGAACCACTGGTTGCAGCTGCCGTCACACTGGACCCAGTTAACCTGAAAAGTGGAAAATCTATTTAATTTTTAAAAATATGTTGTTGCTTCACTTATAAAATTACATCAAAGTGCTGTGTGTATTGCACTTCATAAGGTAACACAAAACAAACCTCGTCACCCTCTGGCTCTCTGCACCATGGTGCAGCACACAGCGAGTAGTCCTCCTCTGAGTCTGATGGAGCAGGGTCTGACACTGTGTGTGTAGGAGAACTAGTCCTCTTCGTCTCTTCAGTCCTCTCTTTGCTTTTCTTTGACTTCTTTTTACGGCACTTCTTGGCCTTCTCACTGTGCTCAGAGTCAGAGCTTTCCTTGCGTCTCTTGGTCCTTTTGCTCTGACCATTCACCATTTCCTTTTTGAAACCAGACACTCCATTCTGCATTGAGACATGATTATCACAACAAATACCAAAAAGTGCTCCACGAGCAATAACATTTACTTTCATGGTCATTACCTTGTGGTGATTGGGGCTCCCTCTCGGAGACTGTTGGTCCTGCTCTGTGTGGTCCCCAAAGGGGTCACTATGTGAGGGCAGGGGGGCCAGTTTGTACAGCAGGTATCTGTACAGCTGTTCAGTCTCAGGCAGGGTGACCTGCAGCAGGAATCCCTCCACCATCAGCTCATCCAGCTCAGGGTCAAGTCCTGTGACACACATGATATGCGAGTTTAGACGGAGAAATAAAAAAATCAATGTAAAGAGTGTGTAAAAGATCTAACACTGACCCTCAAGAGGAACAGACTGGCGCTCTGTATAAAAAGTTGAACCATTTATTCCCTGAGACAGATGTGATGAAATTCCAGGTGCAGCTCTCACCTGAAAAATTAGCAAACAATCAGCCGTCTACAATGACATTGAGCATATTGTCACTAATGCATCTTAGACAGGGTTATCACAAAAAACATGTTTTTACTGACCACCACTGACAGTTTCTCCAGAACTCCCTCTGTGCAAGCCTGCTGTACTCTGTGTTGCCATCGCACCGTCCTCTCGATGAGGAAGCGCAGGGCATCTCCTTCTGGAAGTCGGACCCGAATCCGCTGCAGTGAAGCCAGCAATGGCAGGACCTTGTCCAGAGGGGGTTTTCTCGACCGCTGACAAAAAGGACAAAGCCAGGCTTGGCCATATTCGAGGTCTGTGGTTGCTTCCACACAGCCACTGTGGAATACCTCTCGACAGAGCTCACACTGCACCATGGCACCCGAAGGGGCCTTTTGGCAAATGCATACACTAAGTGTGCAACAGCTTTCAGGAGGGAGAAGCTTGGATTCATTTGAAGCTCTCCGAGCCAACAAGAGCTCCATCTCTGTCTGATGGACCTCAGCGAGAGTGATCATCTGTTGAGGAAGAAAAAAATTAAATACATTTTAAAAAAGAGTTCTTACTCTCTTATGATACATAACACCAACATTAACAAATGTTTCTGGCACAAAACTATTGACTGGAAATACATGCATCGTTGTCTACTGTTTAGTTTGTTAGACCCTTGTGCTGTCTTTTATTGCTTTCTATATACCATAGTATAAACAAACAAATAATGGTCAACAGTCAGAAGAGTCTCAATTTTACTCAGTTAATGATTCATTGTGTAGGCTTTGGTGACATCTATCGGTTTACTTTAACATTACAACAACCTGAGCTGAGTGACTAGGCTGCTGAGTCTTGATTATTGTGTTAATGTAACCTTTTAGCCTCCTTTAAAAAAAAGAACAGGTGCTCAAAACTACTGCTTCATTTTTTTGTGTCAAGCAACTTGTTTCAATGCAAGCTGTAATATTTAATTTGCCATGATCATGAAAAAATGTTGTATTGTAATTATAACAAAGCACATTAATTACTGTCATACACGTTAATGAAGTACACATTGTTCTTTCTGTTACACAGTTGTGGTGTACAATTATACTTGTAGTGGAAATAAGCAAAGCCATAAACTCCAGTTACACTCACAGCAGAAGCAGAGTCCTTGCTGTCAGACAGCGCTCTCTCAATGTCACTCAGAGACTCCAGTTTTGTTGAAGCCTTTTTACTTATCTGTGGAACCTCTTTTGTTTTTTTAGATCTTGATCTCTGATGCCCAGTCCCTGGATCACATCTTGGACAAAGCACCTGAAAACGTAAACGCAAACAGACATGAACTCTTAACTCCTATCATATAAAACACTGTTTGAAAAAGTCACAACAAGCAACATCCGTTTACCTCAAGGAGAGAGAAGGGGGTGTTTTTCAGTAGGAATGTCTTTGCTGCGCTCTCCTTCCAGGCCTGAACATCGCTAATTAGGGCCTCCAATCGACTCAGTGGCTCGAGTCTCACTGGGATCCCCTCTGCCCTGAGAACCAGCTCAGAGAGGCTGTCCAGCACAGGAATACGTCCCCCAAGCTGCAAACATCACCACATGAGCTTTATAATCCACCTATCACCATCTGTTGCTAAGACTATTCATTCATGCCTTTTCTACCCCCTATCCTCTTGAGGCTTGCAGAAGCTAGAGCCAATCCCAGCTGCCATCAGACAAGAGACCGAGATAGTTTTAGTATAGCTTAAATGTACTTTACCTGGAGCGCTTCAGCTTCCTGCATCCACTTCCTGGCCTTGGTGACAACATCCTTCAGCTCCAGACAGTTGGGCAGATAAGCAGGGATGTTTTCTACCTCGACAAGAGCAGCATCAAGTGTTTCTAAACTGTGATATGGCCTGTGAAGTGACATGAGCTCCAGTAAGTACACAATCATTTCCTGTAGATTAGGACAACAAAATAATCAGATTTCATAATATTAAAAGACACAGTTCAGCACAGACAGGGTGTTACATTGCCATAAGTATTTGCAAATAAACAAACTATCAGATCCTTTTTTTGTGTTTGCTGGTCTTTAAAAGTGTGTTGTCACTGTGAAGCCATTAGTAGGTTAAACACTGTCACAACACCATTACCCTCTTTATCCACCATGACCTTGCTCTGGAGACATTTCACACTGCACAGTCTTGAGATTAAGCCAGTTTCATGTTTTCCCTTAACATTGGGCACTTCTATCCATGAAATCTGAGCATATACCTAATATTAATATATAAAGTTATAGTTCTGAAATACAGCTTTTGCTCTATGTTACAACTCTGGAATGCAGAGGTCAAGTCCTGTAATGGCAGAGGTTTCAGGGTTCGGAATAAGTAAGGAATGACTACAGTAGACTATATGTAATGAACAACTTACTGAAATTTTTTAAATCTAGCTCTACTACATTTGGTTTGGTCAAACTCTGTTCCTGACACAACTGTTTTTTTAAAAAAAAAAGTTTTTTTACCTAAAAATTGATTAACTTGATGAAACACCAAGAAGATTTTTTTCTTCCACCAAAATTTAGAGAGTGGATTACCAAAACCAAAATCCAAAAGATAGACAGTGCAAATGTCAGGTAAATTTCAGCTGTATCCTCACCTGGCTTCGATGAGGCCAAGCACCTTCTCCTCCCACTGCTCCGACACTGTCAGTAACTCCTGCAGACGAGCCATTGCTTTCTCTACAGAGCTGTGAGGTGCCAGACCCACACCCTGGTCTATCAGTCTCCTCATGGTGTCCAGACAGAGGCTGTCTGGCCAGCTGCTGGCTTGCTGCACAGCTTCCAGCCAGCGAGCCTGCTCCAGTCTCTCCCTCAACAGGGGTAGCTGCGGCAGCTCCACGTCCAGGCCCAGACTCACATCCAGCAGGTCCTGCAGCTCCAGTGGGCTTGGGGACTCATCAGAAAGGAGGTGTTCGCTGCGCTGCTGGAAGTCATCCACCCGAGTCAACAGGTCCTGAGCACATTAAACAGGCAGTAACAGCATTTAAATCCTTGTTGAACACTGTGTTAAGACTCAATTCAAACAACACGGTTTAAACGTGTTAAATGTAAAAAAAAAACTGACCTTCAGTAAAGGAGCCTGTCGAATTGTACATGGCAGGTTGTCTAACTGTCGCACAAAAGCCCTCAGCTCCTCTACAGTCAATTCATTTTGGTTTTGAGACTTTCCTCCTCCAGAACGATACCTACAGTCATCAGAAAAATAAGCAGATACAAACAAGTCAGGTTAAATCAAGACTTACAAGAAAGCTATCGTTTCCAGAAAAGGCAAGAAGCTAGATGTAACAATAGTATCACCCCTCTGATCTATCATGTAGCAATATTTGATACAGGTCAGAATCAACATGGCTGATTTTCATGTATTGGATATTTGTGCTATGGTCTGATATTGATTCCTACGGATGCAACCAAACATGTCAAATCACTGGTACCTTGTCTGCCTCTTCCCATTGAGAAGCTGTTGTGCCATCACAGCAACTTTATCAGCCTCTGTAGTTACTGTGCGTAACTGATCCACAAGGCTGATCTGCAGGTACAATTTTGTTTCTGCCTGCTCCAGCAAACTGTGAACCTCTTCCAGACCTTATCAAAAAGATATATGACTTAGTTCACAGAAAACACATTTACAGTCTGTAGGTCAGATGGTAAAAATATTTTGCCCTTATTATGAAAAAGATTCATTAAGTACATAAGAGATTAAGTGTCTTAGTCGCTTAAAATATAGGATTAAGTAATTTAAACAGTGTTGCAACCCGACAATTCCAGTGAGTGTCTCTTTACAATAATGTGGACATGGGCATATTTAGGATACCTGTTATTTCATAGTAGGAACATTTTTATGATTTGCTCTAACCTCTTTTCTTGTTTGCTTTGTTCTCCAGGATCTCCTGGACATTACAGAGCCAGTCTTTATACGATTCAGCCCGCTGCTTCACTGATGTCATCATGGAATACAACTCATCCAGTGTAAACTTATAACTATAGAACAAAAATACAATAAATAAACATGCAAACGTCTGCCTTTTCTTATCATTATTATGAAGTTTCAAACTGATTCCAATCCGATGAGATTAAAACTTCCAGGAAATGAGGAAATGGGAGATGCTCCATGATAGTAATAAAACAAGTATGTGTTCTGATATGGTCACTAAACACTCACTTGAGAGTGAGGTTGATATATGGACATGAGCAGAGGTCCTTGGTGTGATACAGACAAACCATCTTGTCAGGACTACAAGCACAGGTGATGCCAGACAGGTAGCAGGTGGTCCGACACTTGCTGCACTGCCGCTCCTCGTCTGGGAGCACATCATAATCAACTTGTTTTGATTGCATGACACTCTGGGGACACAAATTCACAGTTGTTAGAGCTGTAGAGGAGACAGAGGAGCTTAATGTGACAGCTGTGCAGACAACAAAAGGTTACTAAAATTACGGTGGTAATTTGATAGATATTTATAACAATAATTTACAAGTTTTCTAAAGAATTTATCCCTGGTGGCAGTAACTGAAAAGGTTGGCAGGTTTTACAATAAGAATATAAATAATGATAGTGAAATTTAGTCATTAATGATAACTGAAGACAGAATCAACATGCGATCTCCATTTTACCCCTCTAATAAAATAGACAAGCCCTTCAGAAAAGAGATGCTCACCAACTTGTTAATCTTCTCTCTTAACTGTTCTTCCTCTTTAACCATGGCAGTCATCTCCTTCTGCACTGCAGACACCAACTCGAGATCCATTGTGTCTGCTTTACAGGCCATATTACAAATCATCTCGTCATGTGAGAACACACAGTACCGGCTCAGCTGGCGATAGTGTTGCACACAGTTACGGCCGATGGGCATCTGCCATGAAACATGAAGGAGAGATACTAATGCAGAAGAAGAAGAGAAACCTGACTGCTACAGCTGAATTAAGTTTTCTTACCCAATCCATTGTACAGAAGTTGACAGCCTCTGCAAAGTTGAAACCCTGGTTGAATCCACTGTGGTAAGCTCGGGGAAAAGTGATGACAAACTCGCCTGCACACTGGTTCGTACGATAGATCTAGTAAGAAGGGACATCAAAATTACATTACATTTGACCGTTTATTGTCATTGGTGTGAGATGTTTGTTGTACTTTGACGGAATCTCCAAACTCTTATCAAGCAGAAGTAACACTAACCAACAACTATTTGGTTAGTGTTACTCCTGGTACAAACTGGTTTAATGGCTGAGGTATTTTTGTATTCATCAAGCACTAAAAACCTGATGTATTAGCACTCTCACTGGTCATTGACATATAAATGAGTGTGAGGGTGAGCTTGTTACCGGGACACCATTGTTCATCAGTGTGTTGGGATTCATGATGGTGACAAGCTGGTGAAGGAGGTCTGGCTGGGACTCAAACAGCTCAGGGGCCAGTTTCTTCATGACAGACTCGAGGTGCTCTGCAGCATAACCAGGAGCCCCGTACCATGTCTTTGGCTCCCCCCTACAAATAAGGTCACATCTTCATTAACTCCAAACGACAAATTTCATATCAGCAATGCCCCCTCCACACTTTATAAACCATGCCTTTTGTTTGGTTTTGTAATGTATTTCAGAAATATGTGTATACGACCAAGTGAAAATACCAAGCTTCTTGGTGTTAAACAGATAACATTAAAAGTGCTATTGAAGTTGTGCATTGTGCATTAAAGTTTAGTGAGGGTTCTTTACCAATGTAGATAGTTTATGGAGTAGCTCCAGTGATCCTCAATGTGCCAGCAGAAGGAGGAAAAGCACATTCCCACATACAGCCAGGGTAACTTCATCCCACAGATGTCAGCTGTAATGTGAGTCAGCACCGAGGCATCCAGCACCGGCATGTTGTTCAGGTTCCAGCCACTGCTCAGGTAATGCTGTAGGTCAGAGACAGGTCTCAACACTCCACTTAATCCTCTCACTCAAATATAACTCTGTAAACTGAAAACTCATATCTGACAACAACAACAACACAATATCAGTTCCCAGTCAAGACTCTGCACTGCACTAGGAAATACTGAAAGCCAGGGAAACATCCCTTTTAATCATATTTCAAGTTTTATTTTTGTTCAATGTTTAGATATGGAGGGTGTGGATGATTTAGGCATTATTACCACAATATTTGTCATAAGGTTGTAGAGCAATAAAAGTTAATACAATTTGTAGTCTTCAGAAAAGAATGCACAAGCAACTAAAAACATAAAATTATCATTATATTTAATTATGACAGTGCGTTAAACAAAAATCACCATAGTAACAGAACAATTGTACCTCATCCTCAGGAGAGACCTCAAAATGGCTGTTCCTTAAAGGAAAACCACTCCCAAACTCCTTGGAGGCAATGTCTGCTCCGTACTCCACTGTGACATCCTCCTCGACTGTGCTGACTAGACGCCAGAATTCTTTCTCTACCAACTCCGTAGGAACCATCTAAAAAAACACACACACACACACACACAAAGCAATGTAATAAACACAAATTTAAAATAAATCATACACTCTGGATTAACATTGATGTGTTTCCATAATTACTGTGTCGCATGTCCAAATATGTGCCTAAACAGTTTGGACCAATATCAAGAAAATCAAATTTGAAGAAATAAGTTTGATAAAATTTTCTGTCCCAGACTTGAGGTCTGCTTTTCTTGGCCCTGAGCCCCCCCAAAACATCTGATAAGATAAACAGGACTCTCTTTGGAAGTGTGACCTAGAACAAAAGAATTCTTTGATAACAAAGTCATAAAACCAAAAATAAACTACATGATTGTTTTCCCCCATTTAAATGCTGTAACTCACAAACTGCCACCTCCTAGCTTGCCTATGGATTTGTCTAACCAATGTGCATTACATTTAACCATCAACAGGAGTCTATATAGTGGTTCCACCATCTGACAGTGATGGATTGCCAGCACTAATTAAATTACTTGTGGGCTTTGTCCTACATTCACATTAAAAGCAGCCCAAATCAGAAATTCAGATCCTTGCTGGCAATTGAGACATAAGTTCTGCTGAGGCTAGATGGTAGATAGTGTATGGATATTACTCTTCGCACATCAAAGTCATACCAGTACATTCTCTCTAAACAACCTATTCACTGAGCTTTTCAAGGATTTCTAGGAAAATCTAAATTGAATGAAATTATGTAGAACGCTCCAAAACCATCATAGATACAAAGGTTATGAATTACAAATGACCAAGAGTAAATTGGAAACCACTAATTAATTAATCATCAATTAAGAAGTATTCTCACATGAACTGGCATGTTGAAATAATCAGATTTGAAGGAGTCAGCCATGTCTCCAAAGGCTTGGAGGGTGTAGCTTCTGCTGGCCTGCTCAAAGCCAAAGGCGACAGGAGGTTTGCCACATTCCTGCAAGAAACAATATAAGAAGTTAAAGATAAATCACTAGAATATGTATTAAGTTTGTGGATACCAGACAGGAGGATCTAATCTTGTGCCCAATTATAAGCTTCTCTTCTCTGAGGGGTTAGCCTGCTTGTGGTGTTGGTGGGGGAATGGGTGTGGGGGTTGCAGCTCACCTGAGCCAGGCACTTGGGACATCTCCAGTCACCTTTGGGAACTTCATGGAGCGGAGGGATCAGGCAGAAAATGTGATAGCTATCATCACATCCGTCACACAAAAGGAGGCGGTCCTCAGCGGTCCCACTGCCACATACCTGGCACATGTACTGGTCCACCTGAGGAAACAGATTAGCTTTGTGATGTCAAATCTGTCATGTTTGCTACTGACAGCAGTGTGAGAGTCAGACAACATGAACACATGGTTTTCTTTCCTTGTATGGAACTGGAATCACCATAAATTGAGTCTGGGGGAAAAAAACAACCTTACCTTAGCCTGAGGAGGTTTGTTTAACCCGATGTATTCTGTTGGATCCTCGTGTTCACAGGGCTCTTGTTTCACCTCTGTGACTGCCATTCTCACTGAAAAACAAACAGGAAGGCTCAATGACAGCTTTGGCTCTCTAGCCAAGACATATAACTTAAACAATATTTTGTTGTTTTTTTTTTTTTTTGCACACCAAATCAGTAATGACTGCCTTTGTTCTTACCAGGCTCCTGTTTGGCAATATATGTACCCATCCTCCTCCGGAGATTATGACGATTCTCACAAACTTCCCCAGGTTCAGTTTTAAAACCTCCTCTCTGTCAGAATTATAGTGAGAGTCAGAGAAAAGACTCAAGAATTGTACATGCTACTAGGCTGCGTGTCTGACATCTTAAATGTATGTAATGTATGTAATGGAACTTATGTGGGAAATGTCTGCCTAGTCCTTAAATGCAAAAAAAGCCATAGTTGCAGTTTGAGTTAAGGTCAGCTGGTCCTCCGTCGTGAACAACACAGAATACAACCGCTGTTTTAACATCATGTTGTAAAGTTGGCAGCCTCACAGAAATGTCTCCCTCGGTGTGACTGCTCTGGTAGAGCTGTGTTGTATGTGTGTATCTGTTAAAAAGATTATCAAAAAAGTAGTAAAGAAAGATGGACTCACTTCAGATCTCATTCGTTTGGCGCGGCGAGCGATACTGCAGGTCTCCTGTGGCTGGACAGACTGGCGCTGCGGCAGGTCATGGGGGGTGTACTCTTTATCTTTAGTGTCATTGGTCAAAGTGGCCTTCTGCAGACAGAAGTACAGGAATTTTCCCTAAATATTCTCCATTTGAATTTAAGACAAATGTACAAGTCTGGCAAAACACTGGAAAGTAGTTGGAAATAGTACTTTTGTATAAGGATTTTGTTAAGAGAAATTATGATTATATGTTGTGCTGGTTGTAGTGTGACTTTGTTATTGCAAAGACACTGTCACGTCTCAACACATACAAATATGGCTGAGAAGCCCAATACCTGTCATGGTTTATTTGTATCAACAGTAGGTGCATATTTGCCCCACTGAGTACTACAATACTGTCAAATATATAAATCCTGTGTGTACTGAGCCGGTTGAGAAGGTTGGTAGCCTACCCACAGTTCATAGTAAACTTAATACCTTGAAAGGGCACTGTAATGGACTGTAAATTCTTCCAGTAAATGCCTGCTCATCTGAGCAACAAGTCGAGCTACTGCTGCTTTGCCAAGAAAAGAAAAGAAAACATTTGTGACGCACGGGCAGATTGGATCCAGTCTGGAACAGGTTATATGGGTAGAGGATCCTCTCGTAGTGGACTCGCAGATGAGAGCCAATTGCCTTGCCCGGAGCAAAGCCCATCTTGACGGATATCTTAGTCCAGCGTCGCTCTCTGCAGACAGCCTCAAAGCCTCCCTCTTCATTAACCAGCTATGAAAAGAGATAAATGATTGTTCAGCACCTTATAGGGTGTGTTCCTATTTACTTTTATGTTTAAAAAATATTGTCACATGTAAATGATCACACAATCATCTAGATAATTATAAAACTAGAATTTGCCTTACCTTATTCAGCTGATAAAGATCCAAAATCTTTCTTTCCACATGAGGAATTTTCAGAGTGCATCCTTGGAGCTCCCAGAATTTTGCTATTTGATCCAGGAAGTTAAGCTTAACTCTGGTCTGAGCCTAAAAACAGGATCAAACAAAGGTTAAATGCGTAATAAACTAGAATTTATTTTCACCAGATACCCCATTTACTTTAAACTATTTTATGTAAGTATGTGACCATACCTCCAGTTCATTAAGTCTTTGTATCCGTGGTGTGAATTTCAATCTGTCAACATCACAGGCAAAGGGTGGCTGCCAATCCTGGGACAATAAAAACAAAATATTTCTTGAGCAAAATTATACCAAAACTTTGCTAAACACACCAAAATTGAAGTCACTGAGAACAGATTTGTTCAAGGGATTTAGCAGTATGTTAGAATATGCTATGTTCTAAAAGACCTTATGTAAATGTGTAAAATACAAGCCTGATACAAGCCTGAGAAGTAAACATTTTCATCTTTTAGAAAAATAAGGATTTCATATCCTGAGGTTCTGTTGATTTTAGCAAATGTTAATTTGACAGCAGAAATAAGTGGTGCTCTTTACCATCTGATCCTTGAACTGTCCAGGTTTGACTCAACAAGGAGTAAACATCTAAAACAACAACACACCCATTCTAATCATTCAGCAAACTCAAGTTCCTCAAGTAAACCCTGAGCCTGTTATTAAAGGAAAACCGACAGGAAGCCACCATGCATGCAAACAAGCAAGTAGCTAAGAGGAGCAATTATTCTAGGTTTGGCATACAATATAATTTGATGAACTGTAGACACACACACACACACACACACACACTCATACAAATTTTGCACGAATTTTGCATGACTAGAGCCAAGGGATATTTACAGCATTCAAAAACATAGGAACATTTAAATCAAACATTTTGAACCATCTAAAACGTTTCTCAAAACGTAAAATAAAATTATTATCAAACAGCAGAAAAAGCAGAATCATCCAGATAAGATAAAAAACACAAGGACATTAAAATACTGGCTGACCCTATGTGCAAGACTTTATTTCAGCAACTTAACCACAACAGGCTCGCTGGCAGACTAAACACCAACATGCCTGACATTAATGCACATGCACACAGTATTAAAGAAAAAAAAAACTCAAACTAGAGCTCAGTAAAGGCTCCGAAGCACTAACTGCCGTTTGGTCATGTGTGAGAATAATGCAAATAAAAGAAAATCATCTTGTGAAATTTTGTGTCTGTGGACTAGAGAGCTGCTGCATGTTAGTTCAGCTTCAATTGTATGGCTGAACTAATCCAGCTATTTATTGAAAAAAAACCCAAAACAAAACTTAAACATGTCATGAAGAACAGAGAAAAATGTTTATTTACCAGATACTTTTCATACAACCACATCTGCTATCATGCAGCCACGAGTGGTTGGTAACATTTTCTTTGGTGGCTAAGATTATGAACTCAACATTGTGTTTAGGCTGTGAAATTGTGAAATTTCTACACCTCAGTAAGGTTTTATTCTTACTCTAATAACACTATGTTCATATCTTTGAACCAAAATCCCTCAGAAACCCAAGTGCCTGAAAAGGGAATGTGCTACATTAGTATGCAAGTCATGTTCGGATCATGTGACTGAATTTGGCTTGGCCTAAAAATTAGGCTACAACTTTGGATCTTAATCAAACATACTTATCATAACATTTATGAAACAGTACCAAAATAAACTCACCATTTCATTTTTTAAGTATGGGATTAACAGCACACTACCATGTTGTACTATATAGAACTACTATATAGAGTTTTCTGACCATTCACACAAACCTGACCACACTAGTTAAATTTACAATCACAATTCTGGTCTAATCATGACCAGAGGCCTTTCCCCTTGTACAAAATGACAAATATGGGTGCTGAGAGGTCAATATACAGCCAAAGCATAATCACTGCATATGTCTTATTAACTACAGTCAATGAATCAAAGTGTAACCCATGGAACCGCCTGAAGGAAATACTGACTATATACCATGCATCCAGAAATCACTGATCACTGATCAAATAAGTTGTCATGCAAAACCTTACTCGTTCCCAAACCAGTATTTCTGAAAACTTTACATGAGAGGAAAAAGGAGAGAAAATGCAAACGAAGAAAACAAGATGTCAGGCCAGATGCTATCATCAAAGCACAGGATGTTGCATGTACACAAAATGTGCCTTAGCCATTGCCCTCCTGCATTTCCACTCTCAAGAGTTCAGATTCAAGTTTGTTCGGATATGACATTGTTTACTGGTTTGTTGAGCCCACACACTATCATGACAGTCAAATTTTAGTCTGACTGTTTCAAAAAAACAAACAAACATATTATTCATGAAAGAGGACTGCAGATAATGGTGAGTAGAGCAAATGGTGGCTGACAACTTATTTTGTATTCATTTTATACACTAATCTCTTGTTGTTTTGTTTTGCTTTTTATTTGCTCACCTTTTGCTTTTTAACCATGTAGTATGTAAGAATCACCTTAAATTACAAAAAATGACTATGTTTGAACAAAATACAATGGCACTGTTGAAGTATAGTGGGCCATAACTTTGTCTCACAATACAGAATATCTTATAATTAGATCAACAAAAGGTCTCCAACAAAAAGTCCTTGTAGACAACAGCACATCTAAAGACTGACCAAAGAGATACAGTACACTGTCCCTGTTTGACTCTTACAGATCAGGAAACATGTAGACAAGTAGCCTCAAAGATATGTCTTCTTTTGTTTACTTGAGCAGCGCATTATTGGCCACTGATCAGCAAGCACTTAAAGCACTCCCTGCCAAACCGTGTTTTGGTAACAATTCACTCCCCTGTACCCCTACTCGCCCTGGTAACCCATAAAAATTGGCTTTTTACAGCTTCCTGAGTACTATCACAGATGGGTCTCATGTTTTCTGTCAGGAAACAGATCACCAAAAAAAAAAAAAAATCACCATGGATTTCCAGGTTTGTAAACTGACAAAGGGGGTTATCAGCCATAGATCACGTCAGCCGTCATTGATGGTAATTTCATTTATTTATTTAAGCAGACTTTGTCCTCCATCTAATTTGCGTGGAAGCTTGGACACACCCTTGAACGCCCTCCTCTGCCACTGTGTATCAGTAATAAGGTCAATGTAAGATTAAATTCTGGCTTTTTCTGGGGGTCGGGGGCTGGAAATTCATAATTTTTTAATCTTCTTGTGCGCTAAAAGATTCACATTTTGGCTGATGTGATGTTAGGGAGGTGTGGATTAGAGCAGGGTCCTGCAGTGGCAGATATAAAACGTTATAAAGACAGCCAAAAGGTCCAAGAGTTGACATCATAGTAACGATATAATGTGCTTAAAATGCTTAGCTAGATGTCTATTGCCGTCAACAAGCAGGAGTAAGAGCATCCGTGTAAGTTTGGCCTGTAAAAATGAAAACAAAAACTAGACACCTAAACAACGTCCATTAAGCTCCGTGTTCGAGCGACTCCATCTCTCCATAAACAGTTGGTCACCGTGCACGTAGGTAACGTTAGCCATCGTTTCTGTCAGACAACTGCAGCTTTAAACATGCTAAACAAACGCTGACGCCGTTACCACACACTAGCTAAATCCGTCAAAACCTGCTGACAAAGTTACGCTTCACAATTTGACTCGCAATTAAACACACGTTTAAATGATGTTGAGCTGTCTCCGAGCGACGATTCCAGGAAGCATTTCGTTCTGCGCTCACTATTAGTTCTATTTACATATAGGCAAAGTTTGGCGTTTGAATTATTTTTAGAAACTATGGCCGTTGGGGCTGACGAATATCAAAGTGTAACGTATGAGTGTCTGGAAGATAGAAAAATAAAACTCGACCAGAACACATCTTTCCTCCGAAATGGCCATGTTTGAGAGTTTCCCTGTACGGCTGACACAAACGCAACGCACTCCAGGCTCAGGCTAGCTGACAATTCAACTCGGAGCCGCAATCCGCCATGTTGAAGCCTGTCTAAAAACACAACTTTGCCTGCTAAATTACCAGCAGCTGCAGCGACCCACACGTCGCACGGAACAAAAACAAGACACGAAACAAAAGCCAGAATAAGTGTCAGGCAGTGGAAAGACTCACCGTCGGCGGGCGGATCTTGCAGATGCCAGTTTTCTCTGCAATGGGTCGTATTTTGTTGATGTACGCAAAAGGGTCAGCGAATTCCTCCCAGCTGGGCTCAAAAACAGGGCACTCCGGGGGAGGAATGAACTCATTTAGCTGAGGCTGACTCATCGTTGCATCTTTGTTATGACTGCTGCTAAAGAGATTTCCTCGACGGGTTTCCTCAGGTCGTTAAAAATGTCCGACTCTCAGTTCATGTCCACTCTCCACTCATTGAACTCAAAGACGAATTATCTAGTTGGAGACGAGAGGGTGACAGCCAGAGAGCGTAGTCCTCCGCTTCAAAAAGTAGACACCCACAGATTATCGAGACTTGTCTATTTGCACACAGTCGTATTTTGGCAGCGTTTCATACTTTAACTCAATATTTTATTAGCTAGGACTGATTGTGTTTACAAATGGTATTTTATCGAATCGATACAGCACCATTTGTGCGAGTTCATGCCACTACAAAGGATGTAAGTAGGATAAAAGGCATATATCGTCATTTCGGTTTACTTTAATATGACGCTTACATTGTTGACACTTTGTGGGTGCATCACTCTCTATTCGAGGATTATATAGGTTATTGGTTCCGTGGTTTTCTCACAGATGATCGCTCCCCGCTGGGTGACTTTGATTCGCTCCACCCTTTTCGAACGCACGTCGATCGGCGAACAAATGGAAGTGTGGGTTGCACTGACTCTTCCCTCATCCCGCCCGGCTGTACCCAAATAAAAGACACGCCGAACGGTCAGTCGGGCTTTACTAATCGAACATACCCACTAGATCTCTACGCGGTGGCCGGCACTATGTTTTTAAATGGTCTAGAGGAGCTCGTTGATTGGTGGAGATTATAGTCATATGGTGGCAGTTGGTGTTTTCATAATAAACATTTGTTTTACACGTACGTCAGAACGCATTTGGCACGGAGAATATACAGCGTTACTATAATACTGAACATCCATTTTGTTTGTTAATTTTGTGTCCACCATATAGGCAAATTTGGCTAACACAAATTATACTCAAACAGTTTGATTTTTTTAAGTTTTTCAAGCTTTCAAGTTTTATGTTTAACTATATAAAACATATCAAAGAACCACTCACATGTAATAGTTACTGTTGCAACAACTCCACTTTCATTTTAAAAGTCTTTAACATTAATGACAAAATACAAGCAAATTTTTAAAAGATTAAGACCAACACTACACCTATTGCACACTGGAAACTAAACTTAGAACTGTAACTGTATAGTCCAAACATAACTGACTGAATGTAACTGAGAGTATCCTTGACACAATCTCATAGATGCCACCTGCGACAAGTGTGGCCTCCAACTTCACTTGTATCACTCGGGCATGATTTGAATGTCCTTCTCTGTTTCATTTCAACTTCCCGTTAGTGGATTATATATATATATATATGGTTGCTCAACATTACCCTTACAAAAGAACTATGTATAACTACATGCTCTCTGTCCAGCTGTTAAGGTTGACTATGTATATAGTGTGTAGTGTATACAGCCATGTTTTCACATTTTTCATCAAAAGCACAGCCAATTACTCTTTGTCTCTGTACTTTCATTTCCTGAACAAACTTATGAAAAGCAACCCTTACCTGATCATGTGAAATGAAAAATATTTGTACAGCTGCTGTGATTGCACATTTTCTAATGTCCCCTTTATAGTATTCAAAATATAATTCTCTGCATCCATGATGTTTTTTACTCTGACAACGGGATGCACACTGCTACACCACCAACACTAACTGTGACTGGACTGTTTGGGTATAAATATGTATACTGGTTATGTCTTTTTATATGTGTGTGAGTATATATAGAGGCATATGTTTATGTTTTGCCTTCCAGCTATCATTCCATACATTACTAAGCACTTAGTGTTATTGAAAAATTCCACATATACTATAGACATGTCCATATTGCATAGGGAACAGCTCAGTGGTAACAGCCAACACCTTTAAAAAAAACTATTTTATTAGAATGGAATGGTCACACTTTTGTCACATGTGTGTGATGAAAAGATGCATAGCTTTCCGACATATTTTCTTTTGTAAAAGTTAGATTACATGCATTTACACTATGCGTGATTCACCCTTTCTACAGCTACATAGTAACCTCTCTTGTCATCCAAACAGTGCCATCCAATTGGTCCAATCTCACAATCTGCGCAGATGAGATACTTAATACTCCCCACATCTTTAGTAAACCCCACATTCTCAAAATTGAACATGTCATCCACGAACCAATGGGCTGTCAGAGTGTCCCCATCCACTGAGCCCTCTGCCGTGCTGGGGCCCTTCTTCTTCCGCATGGAGGGTAAAAACAACTGTTGGGATAAACACAGACTCTAATTACATAAAAGCACATGAAAAAAACTAAAAATAGCTGTTTTTGAAATAATATTTTGACACAATGTTTGAAGCCTTTGTGGTCAGATCTAGTATAGCTGACACATAATGTCTCTACAGACTATTGGATTCAGAAAGGAAATTAAAATCCTCCTGGAATCAAGAGCGCTACATTACCTTGCGCCACATACAATCTTTACTTTAAATGTATGTGCCCTGCAGATCTCTCATAAGATATCAATCTCTTCCATGTTCCTGCAGAGTTAATGCAAATTACAAAATTAAATGTAACTGAGCTAAGTTAAGTGGAGGTAAAAAAAAAATATATATTTTAAAATGTAAATATTCCAGTTAAGCCAAATGCATATGGCTGGATCACGCCACTGTTTTTGATTTCCTGTAAAGCACCTGCAGATAAGCTGTGCTACACATTAACAATTAGACTCATTCAATGCTCAAAATGCTGCATTATTAAGGAATCGACGCGGTCTATGTATATGTGGTGACATACAGCGCCGCATGCTTACGCCTCATATCGTACCTCTTTCTCTGAGAACACAGCCATCCCGGGGCACAGCACTTTAGACCCGCAGCGCTGACATAACACCGATTTGCTGTTCTTGCCGTCCGCAGAAACCAGGTCGGACCGGTCCGTGCTGTCTTTGGACTGCTGATCGTTGTCCATCGGGAGCCCTGACAAAACAACAAAGTACTGTGACGTTTGGACAAAGGGAATGGGACAATGAGTTATTTACCAACCCAACAGGCCTGATCTCAGGGACAGGATCTGATGGTTATTCCTGTGTGGACCGGATCTCCAGAACCATTAAATATGTGGAAGTACACGTAGAAATGTTACCTCCATTTTAGTTAAAGTTTGCTTTAGTTATAGAGGCAATTGGCTTGGCAATCGTACAAAGTGTAAGCCCCGCCCCTCGATTCTACTTTAACATAGACTGTAACACTGTATGATACAGCACATTATAGATACATTCAAATCAGGTGCATAGATACACGTGGAAAAAAGTCAAACATTACATACCAATAGGGTGATGTATAATTAAGCGTGGATACGACAGTAAAACCGTAAGACAGAGGGGTTTGCTAAGGCTAACCAAGCATCTTAGCTCTTCCTGAAATGTACCTACTCCGAAATGTTCTCGTTCAGAAACACGTGGCTGTCGTTTAGTTCCTGACCGTTTCTCGGGGATCAAAGAGGGATTATTTTTCCCCTAGAAGCCGTTAATATTGAAATATTAAATAACTCAACTGTGCTGTAAGAATATTTTACTCTCTGTTAGATAATTTAATTAAAATAATATTTTTTGCGCGTAAATAATCAAATACAGCTGTCAAATAAATAAATTAAGACAATGTTTTACTTTAAAATAAAAATGGAACATATTATGTAGTTATGAACAAGTAAGGAGCAGCTGTTTAACTGTTTCTTGTTTTCAGCTAATCAGCTGCTTGTATTGCCAAATCTCTGACACTACACTATAGCTAAATGGACACCATGTTTGTACATGTGGAAAAAAATTTATTACAATAATTTTCCAAGATTTCCATTAATAAATATTCATGTTTACATTTCAGTGAAATGTATGATTTCTCACTTTCTACACAGGACATTACACAAAGATACACATTGTTTTAGTCTTTGTAATAAAGCTTGAATAAGCTGATCTAGAAAAAGGAGTCTTAAACAGCAGTTGATACAACCTATCAATGGAGTTGTAAGTTCAATAATGATTTGATTGTACATTTATGGCAAGGAAAACATGAAAAGTCAACATCTGGAAATCCTTGTAGCTCCCTTGATAGTTAAGATAGGCCATTTTATTTAAAAACATTTCCAGTGGCCTAAGGCACAGGAATACTAAAAGTTTATATCACTCATACATAACACATTTTGAACCCCATGTAGTGATTTTAAGTTTAGAATTTTATGGTGCATCTGATATTTACACCTCTTGCTGCATCTGAAATCTAGCAAAAGAAAGACATGTGACAAAAAGTTACCAATCCAGATCTATACATTGTGCGTAGCTCAAAAACCATTACACAAGAAACAACTCATCTGTGTGTTGCCTAACTGAATATTTATGCCAGGTAAGTCCTTTTCATTATAGCATTCAAGCATTTTAGTCTAACCTGAAACAAGCTCCCATATTTTCCTTTAGAAGCTACAAATGATTTGACAATCATTTGTCTGGGACTATATCATCTTAAAATAATTCAACAAATGCAAAATAACTGTTATGAACTTCAGTTTAAAATCAAAAAAAAATTACAACCCACCAATTGTTTAAAAGAATTGTTGAACATTAGCCCTGTTACTCAAACACACCTTTATGTCCTGTCTATGCGCTTAAGGTATTTATTTTCCTTTAATTATTATGTAATTAATTTTTTTCACCATAGACACACTGTTATATTTCAGAGTAGACAGGGGTGGGTTTTTGGTTGTCCCACACATTAAAGATGAAAGCTTTACAATTTGTGTCAGCACAAAATATGGTGGGATGGGGGTGGGGGGTGGGGCATTTTTATAGAATACATATATATGTATGTGTGTGTGTAGTCTCAAAAAACATTTGTTGAGGCCCTGAAGGACCTAAGTGAACCTGAACTGCTCGACAAGACACTCCTGGCAGACAGTCCTCTAACCTGTTAACCATGTTAAATGTGTATGTGTATGTGCTCTCAGTTACAGCACAAATAATACTTGAGAAATAATAAAGACAATAAAGAAGTTGGACTACTTGCTCTTCAGAAATGATCAAAAAGTTACAGTAACTGGTGATTTTGGTTTAAGTCCCATTTCAGCTGTCCTTGAAAACTCAAGCTTTATAACTATGGAAGAAATAGTGCCTGTTGAAGAGAAAAGGAGCCAAAGCAGAAAGACCACCATAACCAAAGCAGAATATTTGCAAATCAAAAGTACAAGAAGCAGTAAGTAACTATACTCAATTCCAGCAGCATTTTAAGTTTATGTGGTGTTTATGGGGCTATAGGGAAAAGTATAAGTCACAGTAAGGTCTCTTAGAGTAGAGAGTCATCTGTGCATCCTCCCTCGAGGCCGTAGCGAAACTCCTGCAGGTTAGAAACGCCGTAAAAATGGACGAACGCTGCAGCAACAACCAGAACGTGAAAGATCTGATGAGAATGGAACTACAAAGAGAGAGAGAGAGAGAGAGAAATATGTAAGTGCATTAGTAAAATTCAATTCAAAAATAAATGGGCATCCAAGATATCCAAAATGACTCCATCATTTATTCATTAGCTTTCTATTTGATACATGATTGATGGCATGTGTTAATGTTGTTCGCATAAGAAGCGAGAGTGGCGCTTTACATTGTTAGAGTTTTAGTAAGTAGCGTATATTATTTTGACTGTAGTTTTTTCTTTTTTCCCCCATACCTAAACATTCTTTGGACATTTTTGCCGTGGCATTATTATTGGAGAGGTGAGTCAAGACTGGGCTTAAGCATATAAGTTCAGCATGGATAAATCTGCAACATTTACATGATGAACTTGTGCACATGTCAATTAACTTTCATAGTTCCTTTAACATAAACAAACAACAATGTAGAATTCTTGAGCTAACTTTTTCATAACTGGGTAACTCTCTTAATTACAATTGTTTTTTAATTCTTAATTGTTTTTTTAAGGAGGAAAACACATTAAATACTTACCCAGATGTCACACTTGCCAGGAAAAAAGCGTTCAGGGATCCTGGCTGCATACAGACCAGCACCAGTGATATACATGGCTCCCATCAGGTAGAACCAACCCATCTGGCCAACTGTGGTGGCTTTAACAAACCCCTCCTCGATAGTGAAGTGCATGGTGGGGACAATGCCACTTAGTCCCAGACCCATGAAAACGCCTAAGAGAAACAAGGACTTGAAATTCTTGGCATCATTAAAAAAAAAAAATCAAAATTTCTAAACTTTACATTACCCAAAATATGATTCTAAATGTATTTAAGACATGCAAACAAATCCTAAAACAGTCATTCAAAACAACAACATGTTATCATTTGTTGGTTTGCTTTGCAAGAAATCCAAATCTATCTAAAGAAATGCTTGTTATTACCTGCTCGAGTTGGTCTGTGACGAGGTGTGGAGAAGCGGTCCCACTGGGCCACAACGATTGCAGCAATGCCAAGGATACATACAATGGTGAGGTAGATAAGTCGAGGCTGTGGGGAACAGTAGAATGAGTAGTACAGCCAGGGCACGAAGGAGCCCATGATCAAGAGGGCAATGCCCGAGTAGTCAAGTCTGAGGAAAGAGAGGAGAGATTAAGGAGAATTTTATACTTTTATTTATATATATTATTATTATTAGATATTTTATAATTTTATACTCACTGTTCATGTATAACAAACTATACAAGCACACAATTACAGACAGTTATTGTTTGTTTTGACTGAAAAAATAATAATGCTTTTTGCCTGATGAAGAGTTTCGTTTAGAACTTGATAACTGCCCTGAACCTCTAGGTGACAAACCGCATGTCCAGCATGACACCACATATGGATGAAGGAATTTAAAAATACACCTACTAAAAATATAGAAGACTTTGACAGTTACAAATTATTCTGATAGGACACTTTGACAGTATGTGGCCTTACTTGGAGAAGGTGCGAGACACTTTCTCAGAGTGGCAGTAGACGGTATGAAAAAGCCAAGAGAAGCTGAGGCAAAGAACAGCTCCCAGGAAGAACATTCCAAACACCACCTTCTCTTGTAATGGGGCCATAAAATACATGTTGGGCCGCAGCATGGTTAATGTGCCCAGACAAAGAAATAGGATCAGTCCTGTGGGAGAAAACAGGCCAATATCACTTTCAGCCAACAAGAGACGAGAGCATCTGGAGTTTTACAGATAAAAATGTAACTAACACGTCTGCTTTACGCTCAGCAATGTGACTGAGGCATTTTTATTCTCACCTAACAGGTGAGTCCAGATGTTTCCTGTCTCAGTGTGAATTCTGAATATGCTTCCAAAACAGGCCCGGAAAGAGGGCATAGGGGGTCGGTGTCCATGCAAGAGGTAATCATTATCCTTAAGCCACTCCGGCAGGACATGAAATGGGATGACCCTCCAACGCCCCTCCCAAACCTGAAAAGCAGGAACAGCTTTGACACACATGCACACACCCAATTTCACACTATTACCATTCAGTTTGCTCTAAAGACAAATATCTAAGTGAAACAAATAAATGTATTATTGTTGTAATAATAAAATGTAATATTTATTACTGACTGCACACACAGGTTTATTCATTAACCTCACTTTTGAACCACAGAGTTGTACACCTGAGACAGAGTGTTAGGTTACTTCACATTTAACATGGTCAATGCAACATTTATGGCATCCCAATTTAAAGATGCAGGTCATGTTGTGTAAGGTCACAAGATATCTTTTTTTCTATTTGCTATCAACATATATATTAAATAACAGTTCTATAATAAAAGCATGGTTATTATAGAAGCTTTTCTTTTTCATACTAAACCTGAGCAGTAGTGAACTGCTCAACGCTCAGGTTTAAAGCAGAAAAGCCAGATTGGATAACTGGCCTGGCCTGTTCATACCAGCTGCAGTCAGGTTAATCGCAGGTCACTGTGTCAGTATAAATCTTTGGCAAAGTATACCTAGATTGACTAGAAGTATACCTAGATTGGGGAAACCTTATCAAACTTACTTCTGACTCGGACACTACTTCAGTTGAAAAGATATCAGTACCTTGTGCACAAACTCCTCCATCTTCTCCATTGCGTGGTGAGCCTGAAGTGGTAAAGTCAGGACCTCTCCAACGTCATCATCCTCTTCTTCCTCGTCAGCCAGCATTACGGCACCCTTAAAAGAGACCACAAGAGAATGCTGAAGCTACAGATCACAGCAGACCTATCTTCAAGCATTTTCTGGAGCAGTTTACCTACCTCTGGATGGATGCTTTTAGATGCTGCCTGCCGTCCCCCTCCTTCCTCCAGCAATGGGCCCAGCTCCATCAGCTCAACATCTGGGGCATGGCAGTCCTCAGAGATCCCGCAGTCTGCATCACTTGCAGACCCGTTTCGGCCTGACATAGGGAGACTGCCTGATGACCCACTCACAATCTCTGTATTCAACGTCAGATGCTAGACTTCAATTTCCTCCTGAGCAAGAACCACAATCAAATTTAGTGGCGAAGTATGTCGACACATGCCTGGTATTTGACACCAGTCCTCAGTTTCTCTCCATATATTCTGCTTAATGCAGAAAACACATTTACAGAAGGATACAAATAGACATAAAGATGTAGATCTAAACAAGACCCAAAGAAAGATATACAAACATAGCTGCTATTTTATACTGATAGATGGAAAACAGACGGTGTCTTTATGCAGGTCTGACCGTTAGATCTTTTTGAACAAGACAGTGAGCAACGGTTCTTCTCACGGTACATTCATGTCTTTATAAGTGCACCTATTGTTTTGACGTTAATGAATTTGTGTGATCTAGTGTGGACTCTCATACTACTTTGTTTAATCTTTCTATTTTAAGCGCTAAAAAGATGCGTAGGACTGTTTGGGTTTGATGAAGACATACACACTATTCAATGCCTTTCTATTATTCATGGGTAATTTTATGTTTTCACAGGTTTACCGGGATTAAATAATGCATTCTTTTTTTTGGTAAACTGTAGACTATAAGCTTAGCTTTTGTTGGAAGGTGTGCTGAATCTGCAAGATCTAATCATTAAAAGTTAATATGTAGTGACTAGTTACAAATGATATTACGAACGCTTTTTGGTTGCCAGGTTGTGTAAAAACCTCTTCTTGCATTTCACTAGGGAGGGGTTGATCCCAATTTTTCTCACTATGCTCTCGCCACTATTACTTAACAGTTAATAAAGGCAGATGGGTCAGCCAATTAATCTAGTTATTAATAATAATAAGTTATTAATATTTATAAGCTTCACAGATTTTTGTCAAGATGCTGTCAAGCCAAATCCCCAAAACTGTTTTATTTAACTGTGATATAGTCGCTCTAGTCTGTACAGAATGTACAAACGCTCTACCCATTTACCAAACCCATTATTTACAGTAGGATGGCTGGTGAACGTATCGGAACGTATTTGGGTGTATTTTTAAAGTTTGTGGTGGACAGTTACTGTCAGAGTAATCTCGCTGAAACGAGACCAGATGCAGCGCTGAGGCTTAAAACACAAACAGAACCTGCCAGGCGGATGGTAATTAGCAGTCGGACGGAATCCGAAGTTAATAGTGTAAACAACCGTAAAAGATGATCGAAGTCTAAATATGTGCACGGCGTGGTACTCTTCTTAACCAGGAGCTGAATTTACATTTATCGAACATCACACACAAAATACATGAATGAGTCAGCTGGTAACAGAGCGCTCATAAATAAGCTTGCTAACGTTACCTTTTGGCTAGCGCTGGCTGAGCAGCCAAGCAGGCGCCGCTATCCTCTGAATTAACTGAAACTATTTTCTGTACAACACTGACCTACGACGAAGGCTACACGGTCGACTATAGTGATGTAATATGCTGCGACCATTTCGTTAAAAGGACACGAGTTACCTGACACGCAGGTCATCAAACCAGGAAGGTAAATTATTTATCTACGTGCGAAACGCAACCCTTTCCGGAAGTTGATATCGCTTCCGTAAACGAAAAGCTCATCCTTTCAAAATAAAAGCATATATTAATTTGAGGGAAGAAACGTCTTTAAATTGTATATTTTAAAAAAAATAACCAAAATTGTTTACATTTATTTAATATAGTTCAAAAAAAGATATGCATTGTGTAAAAATGTATTTAATTAATGTTTTCAGTGTACAATGTACTCCCTATCAAATTATCCTAGTCACAAAAGGATAAACACAACTATAAAACAGAAAACAAATCATGGCCACACTGAAAACTCAAAATCATGGTGATGCACAATACTAGGAACCTGACTCTATAGCAGTCAAATGGAATTTAGCCCTCATACACTTTACTACGTTACATTTGAGTAACTGCCCATGACCCAAGTAATAATAAACTCAACTATGTACAACATTACTCTTTATTTATTTCCACAGGAAAAACAGTTTCACTGATTCTTAAACAGTTATAAAACACATTATTAGGTCTACTTAAACTACTGTTACTGATAAATAGAAGACAGTAAAAAAGGCACACAGCACACAAGGTAACATGATTGTGATTTGTTTTTTTCATACTACATAACTAGTTTTTGCTTCTGGATCTTACAAACTCCAGGACCATTTATTTTTTTATTTCAAGTCAGACTTTCCATTATTCCAATATTGTAAGTCACAATAAATTAACACATAAACAGATCATGGCTGAGACCTTTCAGTGTTGGGCAGCTGTTGCTGAATCTGTTCCCATGAACTAATAATTCTTAAATGACATAAATCTTATTTTTTTGGCTGAGATGAGTAGACAGTGGCAGTACCATTCACACTTGAAATAAATCTGGTGCTAAAAAAGGTTAGTATAGTGATCTGGTGTCTCAATATACTGTTAAAGCTCAGGACATTTAAATTTATATTTGACAAATTATTAGCTGCCAAGCATCAAGAAGCTGCTTTTGCTTTACTTTGCTACTTTGTATCTCATGTTAATATTTAGTTAAAACTAGATGATAAAATCTGTTAAAAATTCAAGTTAACTTGTACAGTCACATAAACATGTAAGTATAAAAACAAGACTAATTTGACTCCAAAAGTACACGTGATGGAGGATATAAAAATTCATGAAACAATTGAAGCAGCTCAAGTTCATTAGCTGCTCATTGTAACAAGAGGCTAATGTTGAATAAAAAAATTCTACTTAAATAAAGGGGATAAATTCATTCGCTTTCTACAACTTATCCTCTTGAGGATCACGGGGGAGCTGGCGCCAATCCCATCCGACATTGGGCAAGAGGCAGGGGATAGCCTGGACAGCTCGCCAGCCTATCCCAGGGCCAACACATATGGAGACTTACACTACTCACATTCATATGTATGATCAATTTAGGGTCTCCAATTAAACAAAACCCCGTTATGCATACCTTTGGAGAATGAGAGAAAGCTGGTGTACCTGAAGACAACCCACGCAACATGGGGGAAAACATGTTAACTCCACACAGATTCAGACTGGGAACCTTCTTGCTGTGAGGCACAAGTGCTAACCACCGTCCCGTAAGTTATTCGTTTATATTAGGTTACAATTAATGTATTTCCTTCATACAACTATTTGTAAAGGAACACTCTTCTCTAACAAACTGCTTAAAGTTAACTTCTCAACCTTAACTTAGATTATTTGGCAGCATGATGTGATTTAAAAAGAAAACCCTGAAATGATTGATGAAAATGATTATCTCAGATTGATCATGGATGTATGACCTTGTACTGTCCTCGACCGATCTGCTGCCAATTGCCACTTCATTTTGATTGCATTACATATAAACAAGACACTGTTTTTCATAGCACAAGAACTCTTGGATGATGATATCTGACTTTGAAATACTGCGTAATCAGATAACACCCACTCAAAGTTCAATGCTTAATTTGTAACCATCATTACAGAACAATATACACGGAGTGGACAGAAATAATACACAATCCAAAGTTTAACACCAAATGCAAAGCTTCTGCTCTGCCATCAATTTTCAATTTTTCAATCTGTCAGAGAGGCACTGAAGTTTTCCTCAACTTTCAAGGTCATAATTGTGTTGTTATTATACTGGATTGTATTTCATCCTCCTGCTGTAAGCTCAAATACAGACCAACAGGCAATAGATATAAGCATACAAGTAATGTTTAATGAGCAGAAATAATTTCTCCAACGTGATTTTCTGACCTCTTGTCTTTGGATGACTTATCCATTTGCAGCCTTCAAGTAGACAAGTTCAGTTTGGTGTCTGTGTTTCACATCTTTACACTTGACTTATGAAGTGAGAGCCATCATCTACAACCCAGTGCCCATTAGTATCATTTGCACCTCTCTGGAGAGCCCGTCTTTGGCTAATCTACAGAAAAAAGCAACACATCAGTCATGACTCAATCAATCATATAAACAGACAGTGTAAATGTAATGACAAAGATCAAATGCATATGAGGCTTATATGTTTAATTAAAATAAACAGTGTGTATTTTTTTTCTCACTTCCTTGGCCGTTTACACCTACAGAATATCACGTAAAACAATCATGGCAATACATTTCTGATTAACTTTAAATTTCACCTCCTTTCCAACAAATTGTGTCACCATGTGCAATCTCCATGTCCTAGTTGTAATGGAAATGGAAAGATAATATATCTACGAGACAGATTAATTTATGTGTTCTTACCTGTTCATGGTACTTTTGACTTTGGTAGGAGGGCAACTCCCGAACTGATCCGTTTTTAACTCTAACTGCTCCTTGGCGGTCAAGAGAACGGGACCTGGGTGATTTCAGCTGACTGCGACGATGCCATGACTTGAGTTGTTCGTTCACTACCTGTCGTGGGACACCACTGGAGCAGTAAAGTGGATGATCCCATTGAGCTGGGGAGGGGGAGAATCTGATATCGGGAGGCAAAGGCCTCTGTGGTCTGTGATGAGGCACTACAGGGTCTTTGTACCTGTAATCAGGTCTGTTAGAAGGACAGGAAGCCTGATGGGCATACAAGCTCTGTGCTATGTCTGCATCAGGTGAGTAGACCATTTCATTGTAATAGGCTTTGTGAATGGTGGGGCTGGACTGGTGCCTAGGATTATGGTAAAAGCCAGGGCGCGGAAAGGCTTGAGGTCCATAACTGCTAAGTGGGCTAGAGTACAGTAAGGAAGGCTGGTACTGTTTGGGCGAATCATAAGGCAATTCCTGACATGGGGAGCTATTGTATGACGTAAAGGAGTGTTCGGAGTTGCTATCCTCAGAGCCAGCATGGCTTCCATAGTTCACAATAGGAGGAGTGGTATCTGGTAATGTTATGGTATGTTCTGTCAGTCGCCTTCTTGGACCTCTGGTGCGACCGCGGTCCTTTTCAAATGCAGACTCAGGATTGGACAACCTGTGCAAATCACAAAACACTTTTTAGCACCTACATTTACAAGACATCTCACCATGTAAACTGTGTCGCGTAAATCATGTTTAAAAATAAAATATGCGTTAGTGGAACTTGAATATACTGTATTTGATTACAATTTCCACATAATACTGTATAGCTTATATTGCAAGGAGTTCTTGGTTAAAGTATAATTTCCCTTCCTTTTTCTTATTTTGGGTCTTTCTTTGATTTTAAGTAATTTAATTTGAAGCCAATAAAACGGCTAGATAAGAGATGAGTTGGGTGGGTTGGCTGACATCACTGTGGTATGTGACGAGTAGGTGCGGCTACCTGAGCGAGAGCTGTCTGTGCACACGCATCTCTGGTGTGGAGGGAGTGCTGCTTGAATGGGTGCGGCTCAGCTTCAGATGGGAGAGTTGCACTGGCAGAGCAGACTGTGCCAAACAAGCCTCCAGTGGTGGCAACAGTTCAGTTTTGGCTGGACTGCTGTACACACAAAGTGGAAGAACAAGAATTACGTTATAAAATAAATAAATAAACAAACAAATAAGAGACATGCTCTTAGTTTAGAGGATTTAGATACAGGGGGTCCTCGAGTTACGACGGAGATCCATTCCTGAGAATGTGTCGTAACCGAATTTCGACATGTATCGGAACATACATTCATTGTGCCATTGTGCATACATTGTGCCACCAGATGTCGCTATAACACCACGCTAAAATAAGAGTTTATTATGGTGAATTGCCTTTTTTGTCCCTCTTGACACACCATAGGGGTTGAGATTCGGAGTACCAATACATTTGGTTTGCAGTTTTTATAACAGTAATCAACTACAATTAAGCCTGATTTACACTTTGCCTGAAGCTGTCACCATAAACTACATAGATTTATAATTCTGTGCTGTGCACACTGGCCGTTGTACCACCATTTAATAGCAGATGGCAGTGTTGCACAGTCATCAAGACTACCATCATTACCTACATTACCCAAGAACAATAATAGTGGAGGGAGGGTTTGCACTGGAAATTACTTCACTTGATAAAGTATAGACTACTTTTTGTTGACGTCCATTAAGTATTTTCCAACCTTTTCTAAATAATCCAACCAGCATTCTTTCACTCAGGCTTGTTTATACTAGTACCTCGAAAAATTGTTTCACACTGGTTACTACAGGTCACAATTTGTGCCGTTAGTCCAAAAAATTAGATGAACAAGAAAGAAATGAGTCATGATGGACGGCCAGTGTTACCTCGTCTTGATGGAGGAGCGAGATTTCTTGCTCTTCTGATATGGTTGGTCCAGACTAGACTCTGTCCATGGGGAATGTTGTATGGGAGGCGCGTCAAACACTGGGCTTGAGTTTAAACTCAGTGAAGAGTCAAAGCTCAAGTGGACAGACTGATTTGGGGTCAGCAGCACAGTTTGCTGATCTACAGATGGAGAAGAGCCATCTACAGAGTCATGGATTGACTTAGTGGGAAGCTGAGCAGCATCCATCTCTGCTGGGTACAGGATTCCCGAGGACGGCTGTGATGACTGGCTTGTCACATCTATAAAAAGATTAAAATACACAATGTATGGTATGCAATAAATAGTGTTGCTAATGAAGCCACCCCTCCGTCTGCATATGTGAACGCAACCATAATGCACTGAAACCATAAACACATTCTCAAGAGACACATACATATATGTACAGTCAGACTGGTTAAAAATCTGAGCTATTCAAGATTAGCACTTGCTCACATTGCCATGTCTATAATGTGGCAATGTGAACCACATTATAAACAATGTCAATCTTATTCAAATGACCCTAGAAGGCAAACAAAGCTGCTCTTGCACAGACAGAAATTGGGCCATAGAAAATCTTACCTTCATCCTGCACTACAGAATCAGACAGGGAGCTGTCATCAGATAGGCCCACATCTGAAAAACAAACATGGACAAAACATTTTAAAGCATATGCATATGCAAAGTATAAAGTGACAAACTAAAGTTCTTTTCAGATATATAAAATGAATGCGTGGAAAAACAACATATTTCCACTGCTGATGATTATGAGAGGATTTTGACATCACACTATCTTCCAGTCTGGCCAGGTATTACTCACCATGTTGTGTAATATTAAAAGCAGGGAGTGGTGATGATCGGCCGTGCTTTAGGCGCAGCTGAAAGGATGTCTCTTGTAGCTGTTTGAGTTTCTTCTCTTCTCTCTTGCACTGCTGTAAACGGCTCTTTTTAACAGCTTTACTGATGTGATCCTCCACACAGATCTTTCGTGCTGCCTCGTATATTTTCATCTGCAGTGCCAACTCAGCATCCACTATACCCATTTCCGATGCCTAGAAAATGGTTGAGTGACAATGAAAGACTTAATCAAAATATTTATCTCTTTTAACATTATGTATTGTTTAACAATAATATTCTTTTGCCTGTCAGTCTCTAAATTGTTATTATACCTCTGTTCCCTGAGGCATGCTCTGTGCATCTAATCTAAAAGCAGCTCCGATACGTCTGCGGATCTGTGGAGGTTTCTCTCCAGGCTGTACAGGGTAATCATCTGACAGTCGTCCCGTCAGCTCCTGAGCAAGGCAGAAAAAAATTCAGATAAAACAGTCTACAAAAAGACAGAAACAGTCAAACAAGATTAAGATATAAACTAACATTCATAAATCATTTCATCTTATTTAATCAGCTATAGACACACATGTCTATGCACAACTTTTTTCAATCATATCTGTTTTGCAATGATGTATCTGAGCTCTCCTTACATGTTGAGGCATATAGGTTTGGGGAATCTGTTGCACAATGCTGCTAGATTTCCTTTCACAACACACATTCTTTCAGTCTCACTTTCACACTGTAAATACATATCCATGTCCAAACCATTGTCAGGGCAACTAACATTACAGTTACTTATTTCATTTTAAAAGAGTGAAGATTCATTAAACACAGTTACTTTGAGTCCCTGCTACACAGTCACATTTACAGACAAAAAAGGTGACCTGGGAGCTTACTAGTTCTTTTGTCACTGAGAGAAGGGAGACGCGTCATTCATCCCATTAGTTCACCTGAGCATGTCTCAACAGGAGTGCCCAGCCCAGTGTCAACAGGAAAGAATGATTAGTCCTGGGATTTTACCCTGGAGCAAATACGTATAGCAGCAATACTCTTGGCAATACTAACCCGAGTATGTGTCCAGTTTTGAAATGTCTGAAGGAGCTTTTATTTGATAGGTCATTGCACAAGAAGAAAGAGAAACAGGGGAATAGATGAACAAGCCATGTAACAGCTTGCCCATTGATATTACATTACTTGGGTTTTACTTTTAGTTTAGTAATATAACCTCTGTACAGATTTGGATGAACATAAATTGTCATGAAGTGTTCTACATAACTTTTATGCAGCCTGATTAATATTTATTCTGTTGATGTTTTTTTTTTAGTAGATTACTACTACTTACAGCTTCACGGATGCAGAGTTTCTTAAGCTCCAGTAAGCAGAGCTCCAGTCGGTCTTGAAGAGCCTGGTGTTTGAGCTTCATAGCCCGAGTGTGTGTGGTCACATCTTTCATATAAGTCGTTGGGCTGTCAGAACCTGCGTCATGAAAGAGGAAGAAGCAAATGCACTTGTTTCAGATTATTTGCTTTGACAGAGTCTTACACTTTCCTTTATTAAGCGGAAATTTAACTTAGACATTACAAACTTAAAGCACATTTCATTCCAAATCAAAGATCAAAAAAAGCAAATTAAAACTGTGGCTAATAACTGTATTTTTTGGTTAACTTGTTTATCATTTAGTTAAATTTTAACTTTTTAAAAATTCAAAATTTCTATAATTGTTCTAAATCAGAGACATTGAAACTGCAAAGCAAGTGTCAGCATTTTTGTAACTATAAACAAAGTGAGTGTTCGACTGGCGCTGTCTGTTGTCTTGGTGAATAATGACATTAAGATTAGTCTCAGACCTGTGGGAGTGGCTTCGGGCAAAATACACTGAACACCACATACCTTCAGAGATTATTAACAGAATCCCTGCAGGTACTGACAAACCACGGAGGTGCGACAGGAACGAAGTGTGACAGCACGACAATAGACCACAGAATTCCTCTTCCTATACTGACAATCACCCTATTCTTTGTAGATGGACACTTTTTCATTGTATGGGGCAGACGTCACGTGGCTCAATTAAGGCACAAGGAATGTCAGACTGGCCATAACTAATGAGTAGACACTACTGGGCGTAGCAAAGACTGCCAACGTTTCCCGTGTTTCTAGGGCACTGTTATGTTTAATAAAAAACAACACCCTCTGTGAGGCTGAAATTAACTGTTAATTGGTCAATCGTTTTCATATTTTAACCAATTAATGATTTCTAAAAGAAAAATACCAATTTTCCTGAGGTCAAGTTTACATTTGTTTTATCCAACCAACTTTGCAAAACCAGTATAGACATGTAAAACCAGCAAATACTGTACTGAAATAAACTGTGGTGCCTGACAATCAAAACAGATAAAGATTAGATAAAGATTCAATAAACTAATGACTGATCCACCTATTATCATATTCAAATATTAAACTGAAAAAAGTAACAACCCTGTCGCGGGACCAATTACGAATTGTAATCTCTGACTGTTCAGCAATGTTGCATTAATTCAGATTAATCAGTAATTATGACAGAGGGTAGTCACTTTTTGTCATACACAGTCCCACACATACATTTACAAATATTTCTTGACTTAAATGTGTTGTTTGTCGCCTTGAAGTCAACTGAAATGCAGGCGTTGCGATAACATCATGGGCAGGAATAAGGGTGTGCTGAACATCAGGGCTGATTTAGGCCTCCAGAAAATATGTACCACTGAAAATCTGAACAGTCATTTTGATCGGCAAATTCGGAAAACTCAAGTCAAATCCATGTTTTTTAGGTTTTTGTGGATCGAGAGGTAAAATGTACCTATTATGCTGTGGTCACATTGACAGCCAGACTTTACAACAATGCTGTGCAGTTGACTCAATATAAATGACTCAAATAAATGACATCTTTAAAAATGCCTAAGTGCTACATTATAGTTTTCTACCTGAATGAAGAATGATGCCACTGTCTGTATCACTGATCTCTCCGTTGCCTTCCATGTCAGTGTTGGACTTTCTGCAGCTGTTTGTCAGTGGAGGCAGGACATAACGTTGACCCTCAACATGTCCTGTAAAATATCATTTCAGTTTTAGAAGTCATCACAAACAAATATTATCACAAGCAACTAGTCATTAGACTGTAAAGGAAGGCAAATATAAATCCAAAACGCATCGGTACAAGCTTTTCCAAACCAGCCAGTGACTTAATCCTGTCACCTGTTGCTTCAGTGATTCAGGTGTGACTTGCCCTCTTGACACTACAGTCAGGTGCTGTCATCTCCCACAGCCTAAGTAGACATTTCTAAAGTCTAGAGTGTTTCCTGTGATGCCATGTTTGATTAGTCTGTGATGTCATGTGATCACTATTATCATCTGCTGATAAGGGGTTTGGGACTCATGAGCCATATGTGAAGTTGGTGTAAAGGGTGAGGTTTGTTGGTTGAATTATTAACTATGAGAATAAAGGAATGTGGCCGTGTGTGCATTCCAGCACAAAGGGAAGTTCGCCTCTGCGTTAGAAAGCTTTGCACTGCTTACTGTTATGAGGAACAACTAGAAGATGTAAAACCACAAGCTAAAACATACGGGCAGTATGAGCATACAGGGAGTATCGAGCTACAACGTGACATCCAGGAACCTGGAGTATGAAAGCAACATGACACATTCACAGTCGTAAGACTACGAGTACTGACACCTCCCACAGCTGCACAAATTGCTGTGTTGTTGTATGTGTGTGTGTTTGGCAAATGGTTGTTAATTAATTAGATTGTTAAAAAAATCATTTAAATAAGTTAAATTGAAGTTAAACATGAGTAACAATATGTTTGATTAGCAGCTTTGGCAAAGAAATATTAATATATACAAAAAATGATTACCATGTTAAATTCAACTACAAGATGTGTTATTTTATTCTACACACATACAACTACAAACAGGAGTTAGTGAACGCCATTAATCAAAGGAAAAGGAATAATCACAAAGGGCTGATTATCCATTATGAATTTATCATTAAATAGTATAGTTTTAATTAATGAACTAATCTACTATTTAACTTCCGATGATATAGAATATACACAATTAGAGGTATTTTTGATAGTTTGACAACCTATCTTCAGTGATACAAACAAAACAAGAGATCCTCACATCTGACAGGGTAAAATATTTTATGTTTCTAAAAATGTCTTTGATAAACTGCATAAATAATTTTAGTTGTTGTAGCCAGTCCTCTCAATCAACAACTTATTTTATCAACAGATGGACTCTGAGTTAGAACCAACACATACAGTATTTGATATAAACAAAGACAAAGACATGCTGTATTACTGTCCATTTATGTTGGTTTATAGCTTCCCTTCTGTATTTAATTGTGTGATAATCACTAAAATTCCCCTGCAGACTCACATCCGCTCAACACATCTGAGTGTTAAAGGGATGTAGTTTAAACCACACTAGATGGGCAGGATTTGATAGTGATAGACTAACCAGTTTACAGCAGGTTTATCATGAAGGACCATTTTTTAGCACTGTATATCTTGCTATTTAATCATTTATACATTTCTTAGAACTGATTTTTTTTTAAAAACACTTGAGGTTTGTACAAGTTCTGACGGTGCTGAGAAACTGCACTGGACTACACAACATGGCAGAAGGCTTCACCTACCTGATAATATTAAGTGTCAGAAAAATTGCACCACACTGACAGATGTGTGAAAACAAGGATGTCTCAATATGTACAAACTGGAAAAAACAATAATAACTGTGACTTGAATCCCAATGAATTTAGCCAGAGGTTAAATGAGGAAAATGTCACGCATGTGAAAAATCAACTTACTTTACAAGAAACGTAAGAAGAGATGTCAACTCTGAAGACTGAGAAACGTCCCTTAGTGTTCCCCACTTGAATGAAAATGCACAAACACCACTGAGACTCACCCACTAAGAAAGTGCTGCCTGTTGTAGAGGAGTGGCCTCACACACAGAGGGCTGAACAGTTGAGTCAGTATCATATAACTCAACACTCCCATCTGAATATGAAACTGTGTCAACAACAATACGCAAGAGACTTAGAAATTATGCTCAGCTTCAAATGCTATCAATATACTACCAGATGGGTGTTGTCGACCTGATTACAAAAGCTGTAATGCTATATAAAGTGACATCATTACTCGTACTAGACAAAGATCTGAGGACATTAATGAGAAAGAAATCAATTCCTCCTATAAACAAGAACTAGACTATAGATTTAGATGTGGGTGTAAATTGTATAAACTAAACAATATATTAACCGATTAACTGAGGTATTTAATAGATTAATTAATTATGAAAATATATGTTACCGTATTTGCACTACCAACTTCAAAAGGAATGTCTTGTTTACTGTAACTTTGAAATGTCTCGGCATTATGCATGAATATATCAAACACTCAAGCATTTCACTACGTCAAGTTTTCCTCATCAGATACAAAAGACCCCATGATGTAATAACAGACTGTTAATGACTCATGTCCTTGACTACTGCTTGCCACCACTAGAAATCAATGAAAACAACTTTGACTGCTCAGCTTTGTGTTCAAATACCAATGCATGACTCCTGCAAACTCCTAGTTGTTTAAACGGTCAAATAAATAATAATTATTTTGAACTTATTAATTTGCTATCTTAGATTTTCCTACAGTCGGAATATTCAGTATTTCTCCACCTGAATAAAGCCAATGCTGAGGCCATTCTGTGGCCAGCCATATTTGCCTCCACTTAAAAGAAGGAAACACATGGTAGTGGGATAGTCATGATTTATTGAGAGCCAGAGGCAGCACCTGCTCTGTAACCGCATGGTTCACATTCATTCTGAATCTCAATATTCGTTTGGGCTTTCCAGGAATGTTAGTGAACAGACACTGTGAAAATGGCGCGACCATTCCCAGACTCTCAAGAATCAGATTTCAGATGACATGTCACCGAGAAAGCTGCAGGACAAAGGCAGGAAGCTATTTGGTTCATTAACTTCTGCAATCAGCCTTCACAATGTGAGCAGAGCTGTAACCCTCAGTTCATCAATTAGTCCCTTAACAACAATGTTGTCTGCAACAGTTTTAAAAATCTATTAAATCTTTATGTTAGTTTTTAGGACAGAAATCAACATTTTGTGTATATCTAAATTAAGCACAATGTATGAAAATGACAGTGTGAACTGTGATGGACATTTTTTATTTCTTTATTACTTAATTAAACTGTGCATGAATAAATGATAAATGAGTAATCAGATTAAATTTAGTTGCAGATTTAGTGTATGATGTATATATTAGGTTAACAGTGAGCTGAATAAACCTTGTGTAAACAGGCTGCATACCAAACAGTTTGATAACCTAAAATTAGAAATAAGGGAAGTGTAGTCATGTACTCTTGTGATCATGAGAGAGTCCTTACAAGAGGAACGTTCACAAACTTTTCACACACACAAAAACATTGTGTGAAAGTGCAAACTGGAGGAGAATGATAAATGAGTCATATCACAGTTTTCCTCTTCCAGTAATGCTATTATTATGAAGTGAAGTCGACCATGCTTGACAGGAGGGCTAATCTAACAACATCCTACTACACCCCTATACAACACAAACTTCCACCCAGTGTGGAAGTAGCCAGTTGTTGGATGTCATTGTTAGTTTATATAAACCAGACGTCTCTAAGAGCAAAGAGAAGGCTTTGTGAGGGCAACACAACAGCTGGCATTACAAATTCTTTAAATATTCTTGAGCCCCTTTATAAGTGTTCAGCCAGACTACGTCTGCCAGTACGTGCAGTCATCAGCTGCCAGGGGATCGTGCATTTCCCTTCAGCTTGCTTCTTCTGCCAGGTTCTAATGGGTCATTTTGTTGTAATGATGCTCAAATCAAGGTGTTGTCATAAAAAAAAGTGCTGTAAAGTTGGAGGATGACAGGAAAGGCTGGTTCCTGTTAACTTGACTGCTAGACAAGAAGAGAAAGATAAGAACATCCCAAGGACAAACTCCCAGGAGGTGAACATCCTGAGGATAAGGCCATGAGGAGATGTCTTGCAGAAGTGTGCAGGGGGCTATAAAAGACTGTTGTGTTCTTTGTTGAATTACTCAGTTCACTGGTGATCAGCTCGCTGGGTTGCTCGGTGTTCTGGGTCTTATAAATGCTTTATGCCTTTGAAATAAATTATACAAAGATAGAATCGATTCTTTCTGGGTTATTGAAACAGTTGTCTTTACTCTTTTGGTAAATAATTTCCATAACATGTCTCAAGCAGATAAGATCGCTATACTGTTCATCTCAGACCCTATAACAAACCTAATATTTATATACATACGACAGCAACAAAAAGCCCTTGCAAATTGCATTTCACATTTCCTCTCATATGTTTTCTTTATGGTGGTGTGCTACTACGCTGAAAGAGGATGTAGCAAACTCAGAACTTCTTTGCTGTTTGGTAATAATAAGGTATCATTAATCAGGTTATGTTACAAGTTTATACTTTACGCATGTGTGTTAACAGACTGTCAATGACACCCTGTCTTTTTAGAGAGAAAAAGAATAAACTCAAAGTTCATTGTCTTGTAGATAGACTATCTGAAAAAATAAATCAGTGTCAGTGATTTAGCTGCTCGATTACTTTAAATTACTATGTATGGCTGGGAAATCTATAATTGGATGCTATTTAACAACAACAATGGCATCATGAAAATAGACCTGTAATGTACACAATACAGAAGCTCTGCTAAAGCAACAAGATAAACTACAAGACTTAACGACACATACCTGGTGAATTATCACCAAACTTCTTTTTCTCAGGGGTAAAAAGAAGGTAAAGAAATGCAGAATTGTTGTGGTATTTCTTCACCTCTTTCATCCACCCACTCAGACACCTTCTTACAGCTGCTGGGCCTCAGCTCTCAGGAGTTTAGCAAAGTTTAAAACTCGCTTTAGTTGTTAATTCTCCCCAAAACGTTCATTCTCTGCTAACATATTCTTGTTTTAAAAGACATATTGGGGTCATTAGCATCAAATAAACGATACTCTAACCATGTGCACAAACGTTTTTGTTTAAAGAAATCACGTATAATGCAATTTCTTTCTGCCCTTACCTTGGTAGCTCGTTAGCTAGCTAGCATCGTGCCTTATCTGCATCCATAAAAGCTGAGCTCCATTGACTCTCCCAGATTTCAGCTTGAGGTTTCTTCGTACATTGATAAAACACCTGGAGAAAACAACACTGAAGCCTACCTTTCGTTTTTCCTTTGCTTTAAACGAGTGAGAAAGACAATGCACACATTTTAAAACGGACGCTTTATCGTGCAAACAAAACTTTTGCTGGAGAGAGAAGCTCTGCAGCTCACTGAAGTGATTCTGCGCTGCCTTCACGGTCCATCGAAAACACAACCAAGCCAGCAACATTGGGCTTTCGAAAGGAGAGCCTAGTTTTACTCGCGTTCCTCCGCGATATATATCCTCCAATGTAAACCGACCACTAGAAGTGTCACTCTGCTGTTACTGCCACTGTGTCGCGCTAGAAAGTTATTTTTTCAAGTTAAATTTACCACTATAGTCTAAGAAGTTACGAGTTTATAGCGGGTCTGTGAATGTCTCACAGAGCATCCACTCCTTCAGTCCTGTTTACAAGCAGCGGTGACACAAGTGCGTTTGTGTGCTGGTGTTTAAAATATGTTAGCTCTAGCTCAAATCTACTTATTTGTTATGTTTTTTATACAACTTAAGAGGACAACAGATTTTGAAGAGCCAAAATGAGCGCTTGATCTTTTTCGTTTGAGACACTAGAGGGCAGCAGTGCATTTAATTAATTTCTAAGTGCGTACACCATGTGATATCGTCCAGTAGCATAGTTTTTGTTTAACTGTGTGATACTACGATTAAATGTTGTCTAATTGTGATCAAGCCACATGTCCCAAACCTGCTGAGGCTGCCAACCAACCAGTAGGTAAAGCATATTAAAGAATGAAACGTCATAATTAAGTCAGCTTCAAGGTAAAGAGACTAAATATTAGAGAGTACAAGAGTAATTCACTTTGAATAAATTGTAGCCTATTTATTTACTGATCCAACAGGATAATGAACCAAACGGAAATGTAAAAAAAAAGATTATTTCTCAAATCAGAATTTAAGAATTTAAACTGACACTAAAACTTTAGACAATCGTAAATCAATGAAGCAAGATGCTGCCATATGCCAAATGTAAATAAAAATACAACCATTAGCTCCAATCTATAAAAGCTATTGAACAAATGATCCCAGTCCGTCACCTGTCCATCATGTCACTGTGAAACACACCTGATATGGAAATGTATTCAAATGTATTGTGAATGGCAAACCACCCACACATTGTCTCAAATGGATACATTAGAAGATGAAATTATGAAATCATATGATGAAATCATGAAATCACATGATGAAATCATGTTTTAAACAAGGCAAAATATGGTTAAATACACGAAAAGCAATGAAATGCAGTTGTTTCTGAGAGTAGCAACAAGGTCTTCATGTTCCATGGTGACTGGCCACTGACATTACTATTCAACGCTGTATAATGGATGAAATTGTTTACTTAAAACCATACAAACCAAAATCTAAAACCGTGGTCCATCAACAAATCTGTAATGTCAGTTTAAGGTGTGAACTGGTCAATTGACCCACATAAATGAATATTTGTCCCGATGGGGAAGTTTCAGTTGAAACCATAATCATGGCTTGTTCTTATCACTATGTTTGATCCTACATAAGAGAATTTATTTTAGAGCATTAGACACTGAAATGTGAAAAAATACAAACATGCAAATGTCTTGTAAAGTGTAAGCAATAAGTAGGTTCAAGCTGAAAACGTGAGGAACTAGCGGTAACCACAGCCACTACAGAGTTGCAGTGTTGGCGTGAGCTATGGGAACATGTGGGTATAATAATGGTAAAAGTTACGATGCACCGCTAATGTGCAGAGTGGAAGGGCAATGGTAGAAGAAAATGAGCCATAACTACTGAAAAAGTATAGAGTGTGCTTTTTTTTAAAAGCAACATACATGTTAATCAAATGTATACATGACATTAAAACTAAGAAGATGAACTGGATATGAATTTGGAAAGGAAAACGGCTTTATTTAAAGTGACACGACATAAAATGTGACAACTACAGGATGATAATTAATGCTAAAATGAAAAATAGGATCCATATGTCCACTCAGTGTCCACTGGAGAAATGTCACAGAGAGGTTCTGAGTTCTGAAGGTGGTGCACCCCTAGATTGTTTGAAAAACACCATTATACAAGTCAATCAATAATACCTATTGTGCAAGTTGAATGTCAGCTTTCGGGTTGAGGAGCACCACTGGTTTAGTTGAGAAAATCTGGGTTTTGTAATGAGAAGTTCACAGTCAGGACACACTGAGCACCGTGAGAAACTCTAACGATTTTAGTCTAACCAGTAACAGTAAGACAAAATGACTCACTAAACTGATGAGTGCCAAGGTCACACCTTTCAGTTTGTATGTGACAGACTGGCACAACGGCAGAGTCATTCCGTTGTCAAAGGAGTTCACGCTCAACAACTCTGTGACAATTACTCGGTAACTACATCTAATTTTTTGGCCAAAAATTAAAATATATTAATTACAAATATACCCAGGCAGAATTGTGAATTATGCATTTTATTATACATAATGATTTTTAAATCAATAACAGGAGATGAGGGTAACTGATAACATGTATGTAAAATAATATAATACAGTATACTGTGTCTTATTTATGTATAAAAAACCAAAAAAAAATTATGATGTCTAAATAAAGCTTACAGAAAAATTATTCTACTCACCTTAGCTTGACAGTACATTTATTTGAGTAAGCTTGTTCAATAAAACATTTTATAAACTGACTCCATACGTTATGTGAAACATTACCCATTCGTTCAGTTACCAGAAATGAACAGTGGTTGTCCATGTGCTGTCATCACATCATCACAAAGTCCTTGTGCAATTCATTCAACTTCTGAGCAGCCACCAGCTGATGTGGCACTTCTCTTTTGGTCACCATGTCTTAGTCTTTCTCTTTTGTGTGTGTGTTTTTTGTATAGCTTTTCAAGGGGGGAACTTGTGTGTAGCTACGCAATAATTAACAAAAATGAAACTAATAAAAAGAGCAGAATCGAGTAAAAGTTCTTCAGCGTTATCTATTGGATAAATGTACCACACAGTTATTTTCAAATTTACATACAGATCAACTTTTTTTTTCTTTCTGATGGTGCTTGCTCCTAACTAAAGGGAGTATGCATTTTCCATTAGATTACTTATAATTCGAAATAAACACACAACAAGCAAATTGCAGTGAATTGAAAACAGCATTTTTGCGTTGTGGGAAAAGTTGGTCTCAGTGCCCCAAACATGATTATATCAAAAGCACGGAACTTCCTGACGCCTTGCACCCACACCCTGGTATTTAACCTAGTTTTGAAACCACTCAATTCATATCACATACACAAGTGAAAAACAAGTGGGCATTCATGACTGTTCGAACTTTCAAATGCGTGACTTATCTGTATAATTATATTATGCAGTAACACTACTACTGCTGATTTTTGAGAAGCGACAGGGAAATGTGCCTGAGTGATGTTTTGATACGGAGAGCATGAAAAGGTTTGTGCAGATACATTTGATTAGCATGAAATCATCCTCAGGAGAAACCATATATGTCAGATCTGAGCCATCAGTTATTTACGTATATTTGGTAAATAACTGATGTGGTGACATATAGGAGACTTTATTAATCATTCTGTGCGTTGTTGGGTTGTACAAATATAACAAGTCATTACTGCCTATTGATGAGTTCTACTTTTACAAAATGCATTTGTGAAAGGTTAATAATTAAATAACCTCAGAAAGGAAAGTACTACAGTTTATAGCTGGGCACTTACACATAACTTTTTAGTATAGAATTTTTTTAAATAAGATGTGTGAAGTCTTTTCTTGCTGCATTTATTTTATAAGTGAATTGCCTCTAATGAAATTTCATCTCTAATTTTGAGCAGCTTTTTTGATGTCAGGTATTTTTAAAATCAGATATCAGTGCCAATACATCATCTTTAAAATGTTTAATTTTAGAAAAAAGCAGTATACATATTTGCATGTGTGTGTGTGTGTGTGTGTGTGTGTGTGTGTGTGTGTGTGATAAATGTTTACATAAAAATGACAATGATGGAAATCTTACTATTGTGAAAAAAAACATTTTATTTGAACAAACCAAACATCATTCATGATCCGTTTGATATCAAACACATCCCCTGAAGATCATCCAGACTCACATCTCTAATACCTCCAGTGCTGGAGGTTGCAGTCTGTCTCCTACTCAGACATCTGGAGTTGTGTCCTCCCACCAGCTGTGCCACAGCTCTCTGATGTGCCAACAGATGCTGACGAGTGACTGTGCGGTGACTTGGGCCTCCCTCTGCAGGTCCGGTACAGCATCACGGCCTGGCGTCTGAAGTGATGGTCCAGGAAGAAGTAGATGGCTGGATTGACGCAGCTGTTGAGGAAAGCCAGGCAGCAGGAGATGACCAGACCGTTGGTTTGCCAGGACAGGGTGTCGCAGCTCAGGTCGGCGTTGGAGAGCTGCGAGCCGATGATAATGGCTTTGAAGATGTTGAAGGGGAGCCAGGACACCACAAAGGCCACGATGATGGAGAAGACCATCTTGAGGGAGTGTCTGCGGCGCGCCTCGGCGCGCGGGTTCCCCGCAGCCACACAGTGCTTGTTCAGATGCGCCACGATGGTGCCATAGCAGAGCACGACGATCAACACCGGGAAGACGAATGTGAGTAAAGCCACGATCAGGCTCAGGCCGAGGAACAGGCGGGAGTGGTTGTTTTCCACGCAGAGTGGTCCATCAGAGGACCACCTCACCTCCCGGTACACCGAGGATGGCACGCCGAAGAGCAGGGAGCTCATCCAGACTGCGGCGCAGGTGGCACGGACGCACCGGCTGCTCCTCAGGTACCTGGAGTCCATCAGCTTCACCACGGCCAGGTAGCGATCCACACTCATGCAGGTGAGGAAGGCGATGTTGGAGAAGCGGTTGACCGCGATCACGTAGCTGCTCAGCTTGCACAGCAGGTTCCCGGCTGCTCCAAAGCTCCAGCGGCCGCCGTGCGCCGAGGAGACGGCCCACAGCGGCAGGCTGAGGACGAAGATGAGGTCCGCCAGGGCCAGGTTGACTATGAAGGTGTCCACCAGTCGCCCACCCCTCCGACCTCTGCTGCCCACGACTGTGATCACAAACAGGTTCCCCAAGAAACCAGTGAAGAATATGAGGCTGTAGACAATGGGGAGGAAGATGTTGGAGCCAGGCAGGTGAGAGCTGGTACAATCCAGAGAGAAACTAATGTTAAAGAATCCATCTCCATAGCTGTCAGTGTAGTTGTAGTAGTCATACAGTGGGTAGTCAGTGTGGGTGTTCATCCTGAGAGGCCCTGCAGAGCAGCTGCTGTTGGCTGTGGTCTGGTGGGGCAGGTGGTTTCTGAACAGGCAACACGCTGCTGCTTATTATTATGTGTGAAACCTATAGACACAGATAGTGATTTTTTTCTTCTCAGGTCTCTTCCTCTTACAGTTTCCTTTGACTGTGATGTGTTCCTGTGTGAATGGGTTTGTGCGTTTCACTGATTTCTGTGCTGACGTTGATTTGAATCCTGCATGGTGATCAGCAGCATGGCAGCATAATCTTATAACGTCATTAAGTGGTGGTGTCTAATGAGGAGCCAATAAGATCTCACACTTTTTCATCAGGAGTCAGGAGTTTTTTTTTTTTTAAACGAAAACTATATAACTTACACCTGTAATTTATAAGCATGTATGAGTTAAACGTATTTAAGCCGACTCTCATAAATCATTTATTATTGAAAACTGAAAATTATATTATACTATAATGAAGTCCTATTTACATTAGTACTAATATTGTATCAGATAGACTTTATGTGCATACATGAGGGTGTTTAATCATTTGCTTTTGCCTTGACACTATAGAGGAAGACACAAACCTATCATGATTGTGTGTCTTATGCGTCTCATGACTTATATGTGTACATGATTTGTCACTTTGAGTCTTTGAGTCACTTTAGAGTCTTACTTGTTGCACATTTTGTATTGTGTATTAGTTGCATTTTACCAGTAGGGGGCAGGTGAGATTTACTTGTGCTTCACACATGACCACTTCCTGCCTAAATTCATAATGACTGTTGTGCACCAGCAAATGTCTCAGATATTCTGCAAAAGACTTTTGCCACACTGAGAGCGGGTTCTTTTCCCGTCAGCGAAAACAAAAACAGGAGGAGGCTCATTAGTTCTTAGGTCAGACATTCGTGTTGCCAGATCAACTCAATCTCCACACTATTAATGCAATTCTGTTCCTTTAGTCTGACGATCCCTTTTTAAATTTAAAATTTCAAAACAAATTTCGAATAATCTCAATAGGTCAGACGGTGTCCAGTCACTGGTTGTAATGTAAAATTTGCTGGAAAAAGTGAAATGTCAGCAAGTTTTGTCCTCAAAGATTGTCTCTTGTTTGAGGCCTTTTAGACTTAATGTTTATCTGATACAAATGCCACGTTTAACGGTCCTTGTCATGATTAATGGCATCACCTCTTATTAGAGTCACAAAGAATAGCTTGTACTCATGAAAGCTTATATTTAACAGGGTGAGGTTTGTGCATACCATGACAACTGGGCAAACTCCATCTGCTGAGGCACAACAGCTGCTAAATGGCCCTCGTGAAATGATTTGCTCCACCATGTTTCCAGAGTCAAGATAAGCATTCACTATCATCTTGAATATGCAAATATGTTAAATACCAGCTTGAGTCTAGGTCAGACGAGTTTTCCAGTTTCATCTACTTCTCGCTGACGCCACAAACCCAGACATCTGCTGTCGTCTTTCCTCCTGAACTCTGATGTAAACCGGTCTATCAGAGGATTTATCCATTTCCACTAGTCACACTCAGGATGTGAGCCACATTTGACTGATATTTCTGCTCACTATCTAACTATCTAACTAAAGCATCCAGTATTTTCTCAGCACAGAGCTATGTCATAGACAACAATTCTGTAGTTCTGAGTGAGTCAGGAATTATTTAACCACTTAACATTGTTTCTACATTGTGTAATTTCACTATTACAGCTCAATGCACACACCATCAGTTGCATGTCAAGAAAGACCTATCTCCTGTGTGTTCCTAAGATTTCTCCCCTTTTTATTCTCAACCAAACTAAAGCCAAAAGGAAACAGGTTTATTGAGAAGCCATAAGTACTGGGACCACTTTACCCATGATCACTACTCTGGTTAGAGAGCAATAAAGACCCCCATCATAGATCTGACTTATTCATCTGTAAAACTCATCAGCATCAGCTTAACACAACATGTCAACCACCACAAAACTTTATAGGACCCCAAAACTGACCTTAGCTGTCCCACAAAATGCTTGAATAAAATGTAAACAAACCAACTAAATGATGGCTGTTTAAAATACGCTGAGGTAATGAAAACAATATTAATGGGCATTTTCCTTTATTCTAAATGGGAATCCAGAACAAGGCTGTTGTATACATTTTTAATAACTTTTTTTGGCAAGTTTGTGTTGTGGCTGTTTGATTAAGATAAAAGCCATGGCAAATAACAAATATTTTATTCATTAGATATGAAGATAAGTTTTTTTTTTTAACACACTAACAACTCAACCACACTGCTGTTCTGTGCATCAGCATATCTTCATCAAATACTATGTAACTTTCAGTCTTGATCATACTTTTTTTTCCCCTCAGCTATGAGAGGTTCTCATTGAGCCTTGGTAAAAGATAATAGAAACTGACAGGACAGAGAAGGCTTTGGCAGCCGCGGCCATTGTTACACAGAAGGAAACTGTCATCACGGTTACCTCCTCAAGACATAATAGACCTCAGGAGAAATGAACTCCATGGTCCAGCTCGCAGCTATTGTGCTGCAGCCGGGAACAGTGAGGCTGGAGGACAGGCCACATCTTACAAGAGGCCAGAGAACGCCTCATTGTTCTGCAGGAAGTTTCAGTTAAGAAAGCACTGCGAGTGAATGACCTCCTTATACGATCCGCTGCTCCACTTTTCAGCACTGTGTTTTATTTAAGCACTTTGTAGTGTCAAGGTGACGTGTGGATACACTCATCACGGTAGAAGATCCTGTCGGTGCGACGCGTTGGGTTTGCAGACGTTCTCCCACACACCCAGCTGTACCTTTTCCTTTTGGGAAAAAAAAAAAACGTTTTTAATGATTTCTTTTGCATTCTTGCTGCTCTGTCAGTGGAGCGCTACATTCCTGTCCCAGAATAAGTGCTGTCTCACTCCAATTGAGCAGAGTAAATGTGAGAGCCAGTGAATGGAGCAGCCTCAATAGGAGAAAATAAACAATTGCATTGGTCCATGGGTGCAGCGGGGGAGAGCGGATGAGAGGAAGGCAGAAAGGCCTCCCTAACGTGCTAAGATTCCCATGGATACTTAGTCCCTTTTTCTGTTTGGAGGAGGATCTCGTAAAGTACTTCAACAGTGGATGATTTCTCTTTTCCTTTTACTCTGTTTTTATTTGAGGAGAGAAAGGGTGGTATGCGTCAGGCTGATTGTTAGACATGGGGGGGGGGGGGGGTCACGTGCACACTTGTACACACACACACACATGCCCACACACACACACACACACACACACACATACGTACAATTTGCTCCTTACTTGTTGAGTGCTAAGTTTCAGAGAGGGAGTCTATTGTTTGAATGTGAAAGGTTCTTGTTTTAGCTGTTTAACTAAATCAAAAGTTCCTGTAACACAAAGGACCCAGTCCTCCATTCTGTCATTTTAAGTGGTCAGAGGCTTTTAGCTGTTTCCTTTTGTAAAAAAAAAGAAGAAAAAAAAACCCTCAACATTTTAACCCACTTTCCTCTTAATCCATGCTTGATTTCTGCCTAATGTCCACTCCAATTCCATGCAAACCATATTCACCAGCACATCTGAGTAACACACAATTGCACATAGAAATGAACATTTTTAGTTTTAAATAATGCATTGCGTTTTACCAGCCAGTCAGTTATAACTCTGCATTGTCATGTGAATGTTTACTCATTGCTGCGGGTGGCCAGTGAATTGCTTCAGATTGCGTTGGTAGACGCCGATAAGATGTTGCCTCGATGTTTTTTGTGGTTTGTGAGGAAACCTGCTCGTTAAGAAGATTGTGACCAAAACCATTCCAATGTTCACTCCCTCATTACTACCTATATAACATAAAACAGTTAGCAGGGAATTTGACACCTTAGGTAATCTAAACTAAACGGAGAGAAAGGCCTGTGTGTCAGTTACCCATTTAACTGGATCAGGTTTGTATTAATGAGACCATGATGATTATATAACAAAGTCAAATTATCATTATTGTTTGCTCAGCAGCAGGTGGCAGGCCTGTGAGAGACAGTTGTTCAAGATAATGAACTGATAACATTTTGTCTACTTTTCATTGTATGTACAGGAAGGCTTATATGGTAGTTCATGGCTGCTGAATCCACAGATTCAACTCCAATCGTCAATCTTTTGTGTTTCAGTGGATGAAACTGCTTTTTACGGGTTAGCAACAAATGCAATCAGATATATCTTCATTTAAAACACAGAAAAAAAACAAATCTCATTAATGTTTTAAAAATTAAATCGAAACATCCAATTATTCTTAAAATATTTTGTCACAGCAGTTTTTCACAGCAACGGCATTAAATGTGCCTCTAAATACAAACTCTTAACACAACAACAATGACTGATGTATTAATTGCTAGACTGACTTAATGACCATGTCGTTGCTGTTACCTACTTAAGTCTGTAATGATCATGTTTTTACAATGACCTCCTTAAATCTGGACACAAATGAGGCACCAGAGACCTTTGGTTTGTCGCATTAATGTTATTGGTGTTGGGTCATAACACCTTACAGTTTTATTACTTTGCATTACCCCTTTACATCTCTCCGGTTTATGACCCATTCATGATGCCTGGGCTTTATTATAGACACATTGTATTTTCAGTTCTAAATATCGTTGTTGAAACAGAGATGAAACAATGTGAATATTTTGTACCTGACAAGAAACTAAATGCTATTTTAAACTAAACCGTGCCTCCTAGGTTTAAGAAATGTGCACGAGAAGCTATCACACTGATGCAAAAGTGTGAATTGATAGTCAAACTAATAAACTGTGACAGTTTCAAACCATCATTTTGGATGATAATAATGATGAGATTATGGACATTTGTAGGGGCTGAGGACAGGACCAGTCAGTACACTGGTCTCACTGGACTGCCCTTGTGTCCCAGGGGAACGGTTTGGGAGCAGATGGTTGCCTCAGTGGGCAGAGTGGAGCATCAGCTGACAGTGAATGACCATCCCAGCACGGGGCCAACATGCTATAGCTTGTCCTTGTAAAGTGAAGAACAAGGTGGTACCAAGCTGTAACAAAGAATTTGACAGATCCCCTAAACTGGAAAGTGCATGGATTGCTTTTTGACACTGATGCTCCTCATTTGAACTCGTGTGGATCATCTGGTGCTGCCGCTGCTGAGCCGCTCTGATTAGGCTGGGGATGATCTCGTCCTGGGGGTGAGCCTGGAAAGGTGAAAGTCTCAGCTGTGTTCACAATTACGGAGCTGATCTCCAGGGGGAGAGAAGCAGGCAGACTCCCTCTTAAGTCACTCCTCATTTGAACAGTTTTGTTCAAATTGTTTTTCTTGGCGTGATTGATGCCAGTATGACCACCGCTCGTCTTGTGCATGATGAGCTTATTAAACTGCCGGCACTCAAGCTAAATGTAAACATGATGCGTCTCACCTCCTGTCTCACCCTGTCTCGGCTCAGCGGGGCGGGTCACACAGATCTCATTCTCAGCTCTGTTATTAGCTGCGCGGACCTGTTCACATTAGGAGTCAGTAGGTCAGGGGACAGGCTCACCAACACCTGGGGACGCAGAAGTTCATCACTCCGAGTGCCATTAGGAACAGAAAGCTGAACCCCAACAGTGACCGACAGGCAAAGGGAGGTGATCAGTGAGAACATGCGTTTGTGCAGACGGTGTTTAGCGGCGTGATTCTATGGAAATGAAAAATGGCGCTTTTGGGGAGCCAGAGAGAGCAGGCACATGTACGGCACAAAGCCAGGAAGTATTGTTGATTTTAGAAAGAATAGAAAGAAAGAGGGCGGGTTCGGAGGTAGGGTTGATGAATGTGTTGATGGTGGCATTTTGATAGGGGTAATTTTGACCTGACAGGGCCCAGGCTCTCTCATGAATCAAAATGTGTCAGCCAGGCGCTGGAGATTGAGGGCCGCTCATTGTGGCTGTGACACCCGTGTGAGGGGCTGAGGCTGCTGGGGGTCAAGTGTGACACCTCATTAGGACGATGTTGATTTAGTGTGGCCACAGCGCAACAGACCTCCTCCCATGGGGTATGGAGAGGCGTTTGAGTGAGGGGGTGGGGAGCACCGAGCACTGGACAGAGAATGGGGGCCGACTGCTCTTCATCCACAAGGCTGTCGTCTGACAGCTTGCAAATCATGCACCTACGTTGAACACAACACCCCACCCCACCCTTTAATTTTCACCCCGTCGCTAGTTTCTAAACATGCATTCTTGTTTTAACACAAAGGAGCCTCAGGTGATTGGGTGATTTTTAAACGGCACAGATTTGTTTTTAAGGTAACAGCTCTGGTTTGGTCAGTTTCCCCCCTCTGTGAACCCGGCACGCCCTAACAGGAAAATTCTGACCTTTCACCTCTGATCTCTGAATTAGAAATTGTTTTCTGTAATGTCAAGATCAGTTCTGACAGGCTGCAGGTTTACTCTCAAGTGCAAAAACCATTTTAGGAATGAGACAAGGTAATTATATCAAACCACCATAAATAATTTAGTATTGTTGAGTGTAAAATGATATACTTTGTACTCATAGTCTCATTGTTATGCTCCCTCGTGCTGTTTTCGGTTTGTTAAAACCGCAAAGAGTGTAATAAATGAAAACAAAGTTTTAATTAACACAAGTTGAAAAGTCAAAACAACAATTGACTTAAATCCTTGCACGCACATGAAGCCAGTAATAGTAGAAGTATTATTTGCTGATGCTGTGAAGGTTGGACAAAAGAGCAACTCGTCTTTCTTCCAGTTCTGTATTTGATTGAATGAATATTTGTTTTAAGTTGCTGTACAGAGAATTCATAAGCTGTAGATTCACACCAGTCTGAATCAGAATGAGTTGACAGCTTTTTACAGGCAGCAACAAACACATGTGTCTAATGTAAATGTCACTGTGACTTAGCTGTGATACTTGGCTAAAATTGTTAATATATGTTGTTAATGGTGTTTATGAAGCGTTGGTCACCACACCACATCATTTACTCTTTGCTAAAGGCAAACGTGAAGCCTGATGAGTGTTTGAAACCAATTGAAAGCCTCACCTTTAGCTGTAGTGCCCCCACCTGGCAATTTGATTATACTGCAGTTAAAGTTGTGCAGATGCAATTCCTGCACGTTACAAAGTTTTCTTCCATTTAACTGTATGCCACATCTGCCGACATCTCACAGGACACTGGGGGCAGTATGGGAAAAATGATGTAACAATGTCCATTTGAGATGTCATGTTTAATTGATACCTGTTTAATCACCAACAATTAAATAATGTCAGGAAAAGCTTTATGATTGATTGTCTCCATTATACTTTTGATTCAGATAGCTCGACTAATCCATTAATGCCAACTGATTTTTTTATTTCTCTAATTTATTCTTTGTTATTACATCTCAGCTTTAATTACACAACAAAGTCACATGATGCTGGACTGTTACTGCATTAGCTGCAAATTAACTGAAAAAGCGAATGTCTGTCTTAATGCGCGCAACTGCTTGAATCTGATTACGCTAACCCGGGGACGTCCCTAAACTGTCATGGCTTGTCACACAAAAGGCATTAAATAACCCTTTTTGCATTAACACATCATGCATACCTAAATCTTAAATGATGGAGAGCATTGAGCTTAATATGTGAATAAGAGAATGCATGCATAATGAATTAATCTCAATTCACAGATATGGTCATTCATCATTTAGACAATAAAGAGGATGATTTCTTCTGGTAAATATTTGGGACTGATAAGAATCTAAATTTAAAACATCCTTGTCAATAAACCTGACCACTTTTTCTATGTAAGAAATGTAAGCCCATGTGCGCGCGCACACACACATACACGCACACACACACACACACACACACACACACACACACACACACCCTCTAACAAAGGTGTAGAGGGCCATCTGTCTTTTCTGATGGCACAGATCTGGGAAAACAATGAAGGCTTGGTGACATTTCACAGATTTCCCTCCAAACAGAGCCACATGCAATATCTGAAGTTGTGTGTGATTATTAAAAATTTAGAAGCTTGAAAAAAATTATATTTGTCACCCATTTATTAATAAACCCCTCTTGCCAAGAATGAATGATTTATGAACGCTGTTATAGCTGATGTCACAGTCCACTTTTGTTGCCTTTGAGATTTTACTCATTAGTCTGAATAATAACTGTCACTAATTCAAGCTGTTCTCGAATGGCTTTTTGAATAGAAAGGGAGCGAGAGAGTGCGAGTGAGAGAGAGGCAGCAATAGAGAGGAGAGAGGCCTGAGAGATTAACTCCAGTGAGCTCACTCTGAGAGGCCCAGGAATGGCTGAATATTGTTCTAGTGGGGAGATGGGGAGATGGGGAGATGGGGAGATGGAGGGTGGGTGGTGGGGAGGGAGGGACGGGGTCGAAAGGGAAAAAAAAAATCCCTATGCAGCCAGAGAAATGAACTTGATGATCTCAGGGGGCGGGGGGAGGATCGCCATTCCTTGCTCCTGACAATCAAAATTAGATTGGCCAGCACTGTGTAAACACTAGCCTCAGTTAAGGCATGGCAGGGGAGGGAGGGAGGGCACCCCCCCATGGGTGTTTGAGAGTTTGCCATGTGAACTATGGAGACCCCACAGTGCCTTTCATTGACTGCTCAGGCCCCAAAGAAATCCACAACCCTTTTTTATTGGCCAGCACTGTAAACCCTGGCATCTCTGTCCTGAGATCTATATGTTGGTTTTTGCTGCCACATCTCATTAAAACCAAAGTCCATTAGGCTGTGAAATGGAACAAAGCATTTATACTTAATCTGAGAACAGTTTCAGTTTTCCTTTCTGTAGTCGGTTCTCACATGTGTGAACTGTTAGGGCCTAATAAATGCTGGCATTGAAGACAAAGAAAATTGTACTGATGCAGTACAATTTAAATATATAGAAGGTAACATATGGCAAGTGTTTAATGCGTTTTGCAATGGAAAGGAATCCATAAAAATAGTATGTCAACCAGAATATAAATTATATTGATCATAACTCCCTGGAAATACACAGTAAACAAGGGAGAATTCTACTTATAAACATGGAGAAAGTATGATAACGTGTGTATAGTGTGATGCGAAAGTGTATTTAATCACAAACAGGAAACAACAGGCAAAAAAAGATCCTGTTTGTTTCTTTTGTCATTTTCTTGCAGACGGATGTGAGTGAGTGAAGGAGGGTGAACACCCAGTCGATAAAGGGTTGTGTTTTCGGAGGTTTGATCAGTGACCTGGAATATTTGACTGTGTACAGCTCTACCACGTTCGTGAGGGAGTGCAGCTGTGTCCTTGTGTAACCCTCTCTTTTTTTATCATCACATCCCACTGAATTTTATCTGTAACTGCGCAAGAGAAAGTCAAAACCCCTGTTTTTGTTTTGCTGTTTTCCTTGTTTATTTGAGAGTATAAATGAATATTTATAAGACTCGGAGGTATTTCTGTTGACCAGTCTAAAAATGAGGCATGATCCATGATTATTACCACGACTGCAGGAGGACAGCGTGGGACAGAAGGTTTTGTTTTTCGCTCATGGCTAAAATCCTGTTGTTGCCAAAAGAGAGATGTCCGACTGACTTTCAAAGTAATTACACACTGCTGTGAGGAGCATTCAGAATCAGTGGACAGAATGTGCAGATTGCTTTGTACTGGCAGAGGAGAAGCTGGAGTTTGATGATTTCAGGCACCTGTAAATTGCAACACATTTCACACACACACACACACACCACACACACACACACACACACACACACACACACACACACACACACACACACACACACACACTTTTCTCCATGATGTATATCTCTCTAAATACACATCACATTTGTAGTGTGATGTTTGCATTTTGTAATTGTGTATTTTACTTTGCATGAACTGTTAGCTATAAATAAAAATCTTTCTTATGTGAACTTGTGATTCTTACATTTTTACAGGCCTTAAGCAAATGTTTTCTTTCAATATTTGAGATTGTCTTTAATGACCCATTATTACGTATTTCTTAAGATAATCTAAAAATAAACAATAAAACTCATTTTAGAAGAAGACTTGTTTTTGTTCCTGGAGGTCCAGTGGAAATGCTGTTTATGGTGTTTCTGCTTTAGTTTCAGCAGATTCTGTTAGTCCTTTAATAACTCGGAGCCAAAATGAAGCCCTGTAACCAGGCTTCATCAGGTTAAGTACGGTGTGATTCCTTAACAACGCGGTGATTGTGAGGCTGAAAAATGCCTCACTGCACACAGCAAACAGGACAAACAGATTATAATTAACACAGTATAATTAAGACCTTGGCTGCTTCCTATTTGGGCCTTGCTGTTAGAAAGGAAATCCTCCAGGGTAGGGGTGGTATGCTTGTTCCCAGGTATGCTCTCAGATCTGTGGGACGGTAGCCTACAGCGACCCACCGGACTGCACCTCACCACTGACTATGACGGAGCCAGCAATCGTCAGCTTTGAACCAGATGGTGCTCCAGCATCACAAAAGAGCGACGCTGTCAGTCACACGACATAAAGGACACTCAACCACTGCAGTGAGCTGTGATTTTAATGACCGCTACTTACACAGGAGGTGACAAAAAAAAGCAGGTAGCTCCCTATGATCCATATGTATGTTTTCTTCCAAAAAGACTAATTCCCAGATTTTTTTTCCCCACAAAGTTGAAAATAAGAGCAAAATACCACAATAACTGCAAAAGAATTTGGCTAATTGTGGCTGTTAAATAACAGCACATCTGACACTAAAGAAAGGGGCTTATATTATATAGCACAACAAGACATATTTGTCTGAGCACTTAATTGTGAAATCCTGTAAAACTATTCCAAACTTGTCATTGTTCTATTTTGTTCCTTCTTCTTTTGCTGAAACAGACATCCTTATTATATCATTTGTTTATAGCAAATGATGTGGTGGTCACAAATGGTCACACTATATTTAGAACACAGGAAGTCATTATTTTACTAAGTACATTTTGTTTGCCGCATTTAAATAAATACTGATTCAGCATATGCGTGTCTGTGTATTGGGATTTCATATTTCATGGACAAGAGTAAACACATTAAATGCACTTTCAAAACTATGTTCGTAATTGTCTTACTATTTACTTATTGGATGGAGCTTGGTCGGCTGCAATGACTCATTTTAGACTCAAAACTTATGTCTCCGCTGGTTATTTTATTGTCATGTGAGATTCTTTCATCCCATAGAGTCTGTGTGTGATCTTTTCTGAACAGTTCCCTCCCTAAAGACTGGCCAGTCGCTGAGCCAGACAAAAAGGTGTTACCAATGACTGTGTCCAGCAATTTAAGCTATTAAGAGCTGCCCCCAATTCACCTTCTTTCTTTACTTTATGGCTATAATGGCCATAAAGCTCCTCCCAAATCCTCCCAGGCCCCACTGGCTTCTCTTCAGGGCTTTGCAACATGTTCAATATTCCCACTGTACTGTAATTTTTGTTTTCCACAAGTGCCTACATGGCATAGTTGAGTGTTGACTTAATGGAGCTGGGTCAGAGTTCGTAATGTTATCAGTCTTATGGCTCTGAGTGCAGCATTCAGCCTTTATGTCCAACTGGTACAACTACTCCTTATGTGCTAAAACAATAAAAACATCCATCAATGTCCTCCCTTTTCTATATAGGGAGGGTATGACGAATGATGTGTATGGCACATTGATGCACTTGAGGGGCAGGGAACTGCGTGAATGTTTGTTTATGTGAAGTGAGGATTTGTCAAAAGGTTTATGTCATTGCTGGCATGAGCCTCCTTGCGCTTGTACTGGGTGGTCTTTGTCTGTTTGCATCCATAAAGAGCTTCATTCTCACTCTCATTTGTCCCCTATTGATTCTCTAAATTAGGGTGATGAGAGGCCCTCCTATCAGGTAGCATATTAATTGGGTCGGGAAAAAAGTTCAAGTCCAAGTGAGCAAAAAATATATTTATTTTAATTAAATTTCAACTTGATTTTTATGTATCCTGTTGGTGTTTATGAACTTTTTGCTTTGCAGTTCTGGTTTTTGGAGCAATGTTTTTGTGTAAACTTTATCCAAACTAGTGATGAAGTAAAGATTGCACCGTTTCAATTTATGAGATGAATAGGCACTTGGTTTGGAAGAAAATATCGGTGGTAATGTCCGATCAAAGCAATAAACAATGTGACCTTAGTTATGTAAACCATAACAGGAACAACTAGGATCAGTGATATGTTAACCCTGACAGCTAATCTTTAATAAATCAATTGTTAAATGTAATTTAATTTAATTTAAATAATATTTATAATTATGGAGTAATAATTTGAATCACTTATATTACTTAATATTAGTGATTTGAGATATGTTTCTTTGTGAACGGACAATTTTGCTGACTAATTGTTTCTTGACTTGTGCTACAGTTGAGCAATGTAGCCAATGAAATGCTGAGGACCATTGTACTAGCATAAACATGTTGAAAAGAAAAAACAAATTCCATAAGCTAAATAAATGATTTATTGTACAAAAGAAAAATGACAGTAAATAAACAACAAAAGCCAAAAAAAAACAACAAAACAAAACAATTGAACAGTTATTCATATGCACAACCATTAAACTACAAAGTTGGGTGATTTTTTTTTAGGTACACAAAGAACAGAGGAATGGAGGGAGAAAGTGAAAAAACATTAGAAGCGGTGAACCTGTCCAAAACATCATAAATGTCAACATTTGGGTTGGTATTTACATAGCGATTTCTTACTCTCATATATTTATATGAAAACACTCTCACACATACCAGTATACAAACACTAAAAACTTCCCAACAGCTTTAACCATTGTTAAGCCATAGATGTGGGCACAGCTAATTATTTCTTTTGACCACACGTTCCCGAGGCCGCTACCACCAGTCACTCTGCCAATAACTCAATCTGAACCTGAGAGCAATGGGACCCTGTGGTTTTCATCTACATTTTTGGGGGGGTGGTGAAGATTATTGGTTAAATGTTTGCAGATTTTTTTGATGGCAATTTTTTTTTTAAAAAAAGCAAGGTTGTTAGAAAGCTAAAGTGAGGTAGACAGACTTTGAAATGCATTGTAATCAACATTAATAAATAGACAATTGACCAGTTGAATTATTTCCACTGCTCCGAAAACTAGCTTCTTCTCCCTTTGAAATTTTCTAGCATAGTCCTGCGATCACAAAAGTTACAGCACACAACATGTCATCCTCTACTTTGGCTAACGATCCCTGGATATTCATCCCATTCTTACATGGGTTCCTTTCACTTAAAATACACACAAAGGCAAAAAATGTCTATGCAAGACAGTCAACACGTTTGTCAAAATAACATCATCTCTCTAACATGGTCACAGATTAAAGTTGGTGGGCGGGCCAATTCCAGTTAAAGCATTCTATAGTCATTGATCCAGACACTTTATTCCACACATGTCTTATCACCCACAGTGGGCAAGGGAGGCCTTTCAGGCCGCTGGTTCAGTACGTCCAGGTTCCAGATTGGATAGAAGTGTGTGAGTGTATGGACAGGCCCCCGCTTCAGACAAAAGTCAGGAAAGCGTGATGGTATCAAAAAGAAGTGATAACCTCTCTACTTAATGGTTTATCACCAGAAGCTTGAATAGCCTTTTTTTTTTTAATCCTATACTGTACAAGCTCTCTTGTGCTTGGTAAAACACAAACACTTTACCTCCTCACGCCATGAACGTCCCATAGTGCAAAATTTATTGTTGGTAAGGTAGAGTGCCCCCAAAAAGGTTTTTGTACCCCTTTTTTAATATATACATATATCATTTATATATAATGTCAGAAGGCTCTTCCTTTATCCAACAGCATAGTGCTTTCGTTTACAACAAAAGGATATCTTTGCTTCGACATCCAGGAAAACAGAGACAGACTTCAAGCATACTAATCTACATTGTGTTCAAGCACTAACAATATTTTCTCCATAGTGATGATGAGGATGATAATGATGATGACGATGATGATGACGATGATGATGGTGGTGATGACACCGCTGAGGCTGAAGTGAAGAGGGGACAATTCACAATGTAAATATCTTCTCTAAACATCGTGTGGTTTGTTGTGATTTCTATGAGCTATTGTGTAGGAGTGCACTGTAGTTAGATGTTGTTCTGTTTTATCATATCTGAAACTAGAACTAGATTGAGTTTTTAACACAGCTGTGAACGCTGCTATGCTACGCTAAACGTCTGGTCAGAATACTGCTATTACACTGCAATGAAGCTCAGTCAGCGCAATAGTTCAAGCAGAGTGAACTCGCTGTGTGTTAATTAATTTGAGAATATGCATTTGTATCAGATGCTATGTCTCAAGCCTCTTAGTGTTATACAGAGTGCAATTACTGCTCTGTTCTTAACTTTTAATGCAGAGATTGAAGGTTACAATTGTCATCCTGATGGACTTGCCCTCCTTATTCCTGCTCCTCTCCCAGACAGTGCAGAATGACATCAGAGTGCATCTACATTATAGTCTCAGACTTAAATGAACAGGTCAAAAATAAATCTGCATTATCTTCTCTTGTGGAGGAGCAGAAACAGCTGTGCCACTTCCACCATCCATCCACATAAAAAACAACAAGGTAACTGGGAGAAGGTTTGTAGGTTCATGATAGCATCCCATCAGGGACACCGATAGAGGCTATAGGTTTGGTTTTAGATATCAACACGTAGCATTTCAAGAGCACATCACTAGAAATCTGTAAACAAGATTTTGGATTTATACTATTTCTGATGGGAAACTCTCATCGAAGTATTTAAATTATCTTTAAGTATTCGCAACCTCACCTTAGGACTGTCATTGCTTAAAAATATTGTAAATGCTTAAGTCTCCTGTAATCTCGGTCCACTAACCCGGACATTTCACAAATATGCCATTAAAACAGACAAACAGACAAAAAGACAGACAGGGAGACAGGCAAACAGACAAACACACACAAACAAACAAACACGCAAACAAATAAACTCATAAAAGACCCCCACAAGACTAACACTTACTCTAGAACAGTTTTGTCTCATTTGCCGTTTTTCTGAAGCTGCTCCACAATTTCAACCTCTTAAATTATTTCAACATGTACTGTATTTCCATCACAGTCCCTTTTTTAATTCATATCTCATTTATATCTTCTTTTTTACAGTTAGAATCTTTTTTAATTACTAGAAAAACTGAAACCCAGTGGGATGTTTTTGTGGCTGAGCAAAAGTGAAATCTGGTTTGACGCAGCGGTGGCTCTACACTGTGTGCATCCCCCTTGCCCGCAGCCTAAGAGCAGCCACATCTATCCACCACCATGCCTGGGATCTTGCCATGGATGATCTGCTGCTTGTCATTGAAGTAGAGCATGTTGATGGGCGACATCTTGGTCGGGGTACAGCAGGGCCCTGCAGAGCCTCTCGGGTTGGCGTGCTGCACCAAGTGGGTGTGTGGGTATTTCTGCATGAACATGTACTCGCACTGGCCGGAGCAATAGTTTGCTTTGTAGCGTTTGGGAGCAATGATCCAGTCCCAGCCAAATGCTTCGAAATCCACAGTCAGCGGGTAGCGACAGCAGCGAGACTCTGTCGAGTGCTCGTCACAGTCCAGGCCGAGGTTTCGACGAGAGCGTTTGGTTGTCTCAAGAACCTTCACTTCCAGGAACGGCTGCTGGAATCAGGGGGAGAAGTAGCAGGACAGAGAGAAAGAGGTGGTTATAAGAGAACAACAGGAGAGACATGGCTGACACATCATTAGCAACATGTTTTCAAATACCAATGCACACACACACACATCTTTGAGCTAGAATTATACATCTCTGGCTTGTTCTGAGGGTGGAAACACAACATTATAACACACTTACATTTTCATTAAGTGACACAAATTCAGTCAACAAATCATACAACAATTATCCTGAAACCTGCCAACATGAATCACACCTCTGTCTAGATTATAAATGGATTGTATATAATCTATTTGATAGAAATTTGTTGTCAGTAATATCTGAAATAAAAAAAACAATTAAGACTTTAACCTGCTTAACATTTATCTACTCATATGTCATAAAACTAATAACAGTACAAACTAATAATAATAATAATAATGATATGACTAATAATATTAATTAACTGATGTGTCTTTTTCAACGTAGACGTACTATGTGCGGTTTGAGCACCGATACAAAGAGCACTGAGAGAAACCAGTCTTTCCTCAAACTGATAGCAGACCCTGTATGCTTGGTTTAATCCATGACCTGAGAGGTCATCTGCAGCCTAACATAACCTTGACCTTTGGGCAAGGCAAGCGGATCAAATATTTTACTCCATCATGTTTGTTTTACAAAGCCTTCCTCTCCCCACAGTGATTCCAGATGGGCTGCAGCACAGTTTTTTGTGACGCATTCAAAGGAGGAAATAAGCTGAAAGGCCGTTGGGGGGAGACCATGTCAGCTTGGCCTTTAGGGCTTTTGTTGTAGAAAAAAAAGACCCAGAGGATCAGGGAAAGGCAGAGTTTGACTCTTTCTTTGCTTGTTGTGTTTTGTTTTATTTTTGTACACTTGCCTGTTTTTGAACTTTTCCTTTTTTCCCCCTCAAGAATAACATTACACACTGTGCACACTCTGCGCTCAGAGGGCAGCGATTTATTGGCCAAGACACCAGAGCTGACCTCTGATATGTGTTGTGAAGATCTGACCCAAATGACCACTTGGTAAATATTTGGTGTTGCTTAACTGGGATGACTGGCCTACATAATTCAACATAGATGTTGTATGGAACTGTCAGTCGCAGTAACTCAGGGATTTCTAAATAGATTAATGGTTCACGGATGGTTTTGCTCTGAGACTGAAGTTTGAACTCTTCTGTGCAGCACCATCCATTATATGAGACATAAACCCAGCGCTTCATCATAGAAAAAAAGAATCAAAGTAAATATGTAGGCCAAGGAGAGTCGGGTGATATATGCTGTGTACGTTTTACAAATCCTGCTTTCAACCCTGAGGCCCAGCAGCATCCATTCAACATGACGCAAAACGCAACACAGCCTGCATGCGGCAGAAGCCTTTAAACCTTTTAGCTGTCTTGTTTTCAGGAGAAGTGATTCAATATAGTGTCATCCTTCTTTTTCACCATGACTGTTTGAATGAATTGGCATGTGCATCAACGTGGGCTGTAATGGAAATGATTAGACCCCCCCCCCCACTGCCCCGGGGACAGGTCTGAGGGTCCTTACCAGTCCCTCCTCCCCCGGTCTCAGCGAGGTGACAGCCAGATCATTGCCGCTCTCATCGAAGGCGTTGATGTCAATTCCCCAGTTAGTATGCGGCTGTTTGAACCAGTTTTGCAACACGTGCTTAAAGTCAATACTTTGCCAGTGGCCCACTCTGGAGTTGAGCTCTATCTTCAGCGAGCGGATGCGGATGTGGCGGCTGCCCTGCTCTGTGACGGGCTTCAGGCGCAGGATCTGCAGGTAGACGGTGGAGGTCTGCTGCAGTGGCCGCAGGTACACCCACAGCTGGGCCTTCAGTACCTTGGTGAACATCAGCTTGGGGCTGAACTTGAAGAAGCAGCAGCTCGGTTTCCCGTTCACCTGCACCAGCGGCTCCGCTGTGGAAGAAAATTACGTTTACACTTGTTGTGGATATGAAATTATATTGCGTATATACATATGCCATCAAGATTATTATGATTCATCACATTGCACTTGCATAAAACAGTGACCAACCCATGTTATTAATAAATCTCTTCAAGAGGCATTTTATGAACAAAACTTCCTGTCAGTATGATTTTAATTTATCACCAATCCAAAATGTGGTTTTTTTTCCTGAAAATTTGTTTTTATTTTTATTTTCCATACATAAGTTCACTACGCATTACTGCTCACAGATCTTCTCCTGATGAAGTTTGTGATTCTGCAGGATGATGCTTTCCTCTGTTTAGTCCTTTTGACTGTGCCTGCCGTGACATCTGCACCATTTGGTCCTGCTTATGGAAAAAATGAACACTGCATGCTTATTAATCAGTATATCCTCATGCAGCGCTGAGTACTGCAAACAACTATGCAGAATCTTAAAAGAAAATCAAAATCTTTCAGTCTTTCAACGATCCATCCAATCTGTTTTCCAGCAGCTGTAGTCCAGGTGGATGGGCAGAGGAACATATGTTTAAAGGATCAAACCACAAAACTTCTTTTATATAACCCTGTTAATAATGAAAATCATATTTGGCCACATCTTCACCAGCTCACTGACATAAAACTTTTGAACATAAAATGACTTAATCTCAAACAAAGACAAAGAGTCTGTGAGATATACAAAGGGGTTTGGCAACAGTACTCTGTAAACAGTTCTGGTAAAATAAGGAGAACTAATTTGTACTGGAAAAGGTTTTATGATAAAGCAGACCTTTAAATGGAGCTGTTGACAGTGTTGGGAGTCTTTGTAAGCCAGAGGACACAGCTGCAGTTATGTGGACTTAGCAACTAACAACAAAGATGTGCGTGTTTTACACACGGATCATAAAACCAGAGACCACCACAGGCTCACAGTGGCACATTTCTGTTTTACTCAAATGGATACTTTTTAGTGCAGTATGCACTGACATTAATTTGAATTTAAAAAGCTTCACATATGTTCCGAGACTGAATTGAAGTACTGAAGTATAACCCATGACAAACCAAGTAATTACAAAAATAATTATTTCCAACCATGATCTTGAACAACAAAATCCAAACAGACTCTGAACTCTTTTTGGTAAAGTTGCTGCTGTCAAATGTGTGTATGCTTAAGACCTGCCAGTTGTCACATGTGCACACGATGCTGTTGTTTGGTCCATTCAGTCAGGTTACATTTCTGTTTAGATCCAGGTTGGAAAACAGATTCATTTGCATATTAAAAAAAGGATCAGTAATGGTGGCCAGTAGCCAGATGGTAACCTTAGATTCCCCTGGGTCAGTTGTGATGAAATGGTCTAACCCTTCATCACAACTACCAAAATTAAAACATCTCAAGTTTTTCCTCACTGATATATTTGTGGCGTGGATTATGGACTGTGACAAAGAATACAAAGCATCTCCTCATATTGGCAGATTTATTCCTGTCATGATCCCTGGCTCTGCTTTTTCTGTGATGTGCACCACATGTCAAATCTGCACATGGTTCATTTACATAGACCTAGATATAATGACAACCATCCATTGCATTCATACATTAATTTCCATGTAAAGCGTTCATTTATTAAGGGAAATTTATTCTGCGTCTATCTGGCATAATAATTTGCCAACAGAGTACAAAAGAATATTTAATCTGCCCATTTTCCCTGAGAAATTTTTATTTAGTCCAACTCCAAAAATTCTAGCAAATAAACAGCTGTTTTGTGTTATTTATCGTGAAGCGGAGTATTGTCAGTCCATGGTTTTAAAAAAGTAGGGGGGGAAAAAAGGCATGGACCTGTCAATCACTGCTAAATCTGAGGTTGCTCAGGCAACCTGCAAATGCTTCCTGGGTCAAAAGGTTATTTGGCACCTCAGCCTAGTTAAGAAATGGGATCAGGGGTCAAAACCGTCAGCCTCTTTACATCTCAGGGGTGCTGGGGAGGGGCAGCCCCTAATAGCCAGATTGAGTTTGAAGGTCAAGGTCGACCTTATGGCAATGGTAATATGTCTTTCTTCACAACACGGCCTTTCACAAGAGAATCATTGGAAATCTCAGAGACACAGCAGCACTGAATCAGCCACAGTTTGTTTTTGTTTTGATTAGGGTGGAGATTCTCCAGCCAATAGTGACTTGTTTATAAAACCTCGCTTGACCAGGAGGTAACACTGTGCCGGGTTGTTTTCTTTTTACACCAAACAAGTGTTGTAATTCAATTATGGGCATGCATTGAGGGATATGAATTCACAGATGGACTATCCATTAGAAGAGTCCAGGGCGAACATTGAATAAGGGCCAAACCAGAGACAGACATGGTCCTTCAGCCTGTATTTCCAGGCACAGTCATTAGCGAGTGTAAATTATAAGTGTCTCACGCTGAACAAACAATATGACAATGTTCCTTTTGGTGGGTTGCTGGGGTCACAGCAATTAACGTGGGTGGTGTTGTGTTTGTTCATCAGCACAAAACTGGTGATGAATGACTCTGCAGATTGCTTGGGGTTTTCTTGTTATTGCTACTTTTTTCTTCTATTTTGTTTCTAATCGCCACAGATGAGGAGACAGATACACACCATATCTTCCCTTCAAACTATTTCTGTCTCTTTTGCTGAGTTCTTGGGGGGAAAGGGAGACAATCCAGTGAACGCTGCGCAGCTGAAATGGTTCCGTTTCTCAAGCAGTGGCTTTTCTCAAAAAGTAGTAATCTGAGAAGAAGGGCCTTTGCACCATGATCCCAGGTTATTAAACACACCTGCACAACATATGAGCCATGTCATGTTAAACAATGACTGCATTGATAGGCAAAATCAATTTATGCCTTTATAGATCCTCTAAGTAAGTAGCAAACCACAGAGGACGAATGCCTGCAGCTTAATTACACCCCACGTCTTGGCACAGTTCTCCACTTGTGCAAAGACTGGCTTGTAAAGATCAGAAAACCAATGGGATATTTAATCCCTCTACCTCGACTTACATCGCTCCTGCTCCCATTACGCCCTGATGGTGAAAGAGGTTTCATGGAAATGCAGGATCTTTATAGCTTAATTTCCTGAACAGTTTGTTTGGTTAGAGCTTGTAGATTTAACACTTTCCAGCAGTTATGAAAGAAACCTTGATTTTGATTTTTTTTTTCCACGCCTCACCTACTTAAGCAATTACACCTCTATCCTCAGCCAAACTCACAGTGAGACAAACTATTTCCCCTACAGTAAGCGCTAAAAGACAAATTGTATGGAGTGTGTGACGTACGGAGAATGGCGTGTTTTTCCAAAAGAAACTGGCTTGTTTGCTTTTCCTTCCCATGTTTCCAACCTACTTCATTATTACAGCAGCTTATTTCCCTGTGGTATAATTGCAGCATATGCAGCACATGAATTTTACTGCCATCACCCAGCAGGCCTGCAGGTGAGCCTATCAAACATCTGGTGGATTCCCTCGGTACCTGTGTCCTATAGTTAGCCCAAAGCCTCCTATACATGCATGTAAAGGGAGACATATACAATATAAGGGTTTTATGCGCCATGCCATCTGTCCACTTCGATACCACTGCAGGCAATTTTAAAGTTATGTGCTTTTAATAAAACTGTTGAAAACAGATGGAGAGGGAAAGTTAAGGGAGTTATATAACAGACAGGTAATATGATTACTGCAAAGTAAAATATTTAACAAGCTTTAACAAATCATTCAGCTGTTTTCGACACTTGTACCAAATTTCTGCAAAAAAAAAAAGAAATATAAACTAGGTGATTAGTTAAAGTTAAAGTTAGCAGTTAAAGTAACCTAAGCTTTAAATTTATTTCGGACCTTAAAAAAACATTAAGCATCACTTTTTTGAGCCAAACTCTTGAACGGCAGTTGTGTGCACGTTGTATACATGTGTGGTAACATATGCCAATCATGTGAAAGAAATGCGTCCAAAGTGGGGCGGGGAGAGAAATGGTCATCTATTGTTAATGTCCAAATGGATAATGCATAATCGTATAAACCTAGATAGGAGTTACATTTGCATATATATATCTATATTTTCTTTTCTTAATGGGAAATGCAAATGTGCCATTTTGTGGTGAGTGTGTGTTTGGGAGCCTTCACGTTGAATAAATGTGACTCTAGGGTATCCCCACGCACCTCGGCATATTAATCATCGTGACACGTTCACGACCCTTCTAATAAGACAGGGGCCACAGTGCACCCCCTCAAACATCCCATCCCACCCCAGCCCCACTCCCTCTTTGTCCCTCGGCCACTCCCAAGGGACAGGAGAGGGTAGTGGGGGAGGCCAGGCTCGAGCTGGGGATGGACGGAGGGGGTGTGTGAAGTTAGACCCCCTCATTCAAAAGCTCTCCCTTGGGACAACGGCAGGCACAAGACTCCTATTAGGACTGAGCACAGTAGCCCCCCAGGAGCAACAAAAGACACCTCCTAATGCTCCCTGTTCTAGCTCAGCGAACACACACATGCACACACACAAACACACACGCACACATAGAAGCATGCAACTGCACATAAACATACAACACACAAACTCCAAACTGACTGACATCAGCAAATAGACTCAAAAGCTCATTGGTTTTAGTGTTTAGAGTTATATATGACTGTATTACAAGGGGAACATCGGGGGACGTCTCCAGCAGGACGGGGACAGAGCGTGAAAAGAGTCAGCGTGCAGTGAACTGCAATAAGGTGGACAGCTGGACAGCAGGAAGCATGCTGAAGTCTCCCCGCCTGTGTTTGTGTGCAGCCACACATACACGCAAGACGATAATATCAGAAGACATGCACTGCCTGCAAAAGTTCATGCCAAAAACTTTTTACCAATTTACCATACAAAGAAAGACAGCTCTGACTGACTGACCTGCTTTGCACTACAATTGATGGACTAAAATGGCCTTAGTACTAGTATACATGAGTATAGGATAGGTTATCATAGAATAACACTTACGATACTGCAATCCAGCAGTGAAAACACAGTGTCATTGTCTGTTTTAACATTTGCCCGCTAAAATATTGTGTGGAATGAATCTCGAAAACTACAGGGAATTGTTGATCATTGATCTGGACTCAGTGCGTTTGTCTTGATGTAAGAGGTGTGGATATAAGAAGGAAGAACAGAGTGATAGAAACTTCTACTGATGTAGCAGTGCTCTCTCAGTTTCTCAGCAGGCTGATCACATTTCACTAATTGTGAAAAACATACTGTTTGGTATGCATCTCTTCAACTGGCTTTCTGAAGTTACTTCAGTACATGCTGCAATCATCTGTTGACTACATTTTACAATTTAACACCAATCACCTTGCACAGGTACACAGTTTAACCCGGGAAATATAATTAATCTTACATAGAGAATAAAAGAATACAATAGAGAACAAAAGAAAACACAAAGAATAGTGGTAAACGTTATAGTGCAGTGTCAGAAGCTGACAAGAGACTGTTAGTTTTACAAAAGGCAGACGCTAACAGAAGAGTCTTCAGCCATGATTGGCCTTCAGACATGAGGGTCTATAGAAGTTTGTTTCAGACATGCGGAACATAGAAACTGAAAGCTGCTTCTCCGTGTTAAGTTATGACTGGAGACGGACCTGAGGAATCTGGACAGTTCAGAACATAGCAGCAGATCAGATATGTATATTGGCGCAAAACCATTAAGTGCTCCATGAACCAGCAGCAGTATTTGGACCAGTGGGGACTGGTAGACAGACCCCCGGAATGAAATCTTGGGGAACTCCACATGTGTTTACTTGGGTGTGCAATTACCTAGACAGCTAACTATAAATAAAATACTTAAGAAGAGAGAATTGGTGATGAGTTTTATGAAGATGGATAAAACCAAGTAAAAATGATGTAAGTACCTGTCAGTTTTTTAATGGAGAACACTGTAGTTTCTTCTGTGTAAGCGCCTTTTGCTACTGTTCATAATAGTATAAACACCAGTCTCACTATTGTAATAATGCAGATGCCACTCACATTTATGTTTTTCTCAGTGACAATGATTTCTTAGATCCAGCATATCCAGTGTATTCATATCCAGCAGTTCAATGTATTAAAAAACTTGATAATAATAAAGCTGCATTGGTAATCGCTCTCAGAGCCTTAAAGTAAAGATGGAAAGACATAACTGAAGTTAAATGCGCCATGTAGCTGAAACAAAATTCCAAGATATATAAAACAATGATGATAATAACCTTCAAAAGCTGTTTCCTCTCAAGACCATTACACATTATACATTGTACCATCCTACAATAACTCTTTAATTACTTGAAAACACATGCACACACAAACATATACTACAAAAAAATCTCTGTGTCCGGAGTCACTGTGGCCACTTTGTGCTACTTTCTATATAACATGGGCCTGTTCCCTTTATGAGCTTCTCTTTATCTATTGGTGCTGTACATTATATGAATCGAATTTTGCTCTCGTCCCTAAAGAAATCACTTTGAATGTGCATTTTCATAATGAACTTCCTGGAGTGATGTGGGTACAGCACGCCGAAATACAAACCACAGGTGATAAATACAGAAAGAAGCTGCTCTCCTTCGCACAAGCAGAGGGTAATTAAATTTTCATGCAGATAATCATGAGCTAATCCACCGCTAATTGTGCTTCTTTCCAACACAGTGGCTCCCTCATGGGATGCAACATTATGCTCATGCAGCATTTCCTTTGCTTAAACGCCACTTAGATTTAATGGACTCTTCCATAAACGGATCCTCAGCAGCTCCTCGCACACATCCACACAAAGCCTGAATGCATCCATCAACAATAATTCCCTCAATGATCTCCGCTTTATCTTTTCACCCCGCTCCTCCTTACTCATGTCCCTACACAGGGCTTAATTACTGGTCCGAAGTAATTATTTCCTTTATTAGTGAAACGTAACATCTGTTTCAGGTCTTTTTAATTGTACCTATAAAACCCTTCCATGATTTCAGTCCCTTTAGGACAGGACTGGGTTGCTTGTTGCTCCCTGTGGACGCCCTCCCTGCTTCCCTCCACCCCCTCTCATACCCAGCAGCAGGAGCTGCGGCACATCTCACTGTATCGCAGTCTTCGAAAAATCATTTAAAGAACCAACGAGGAGCTCGGCAGTAAAGAGAAACTGCAACAGTGAAAGAAGGACACATAAAATATTCCTGCACAGCCATGCTCACTAATTAACGTCCATGCAGCCTTGCATCTATCATATCAACTTCTCAGTGTTGTATTTTTGGTAAAAGCATGCATTAAATTCCGAAGCAACATATTCCCACATGCCGAAAGAAAAGGCCGGCTGCAGGGACTGGTACACGGGAGCGTGGGAATAGGAGAAGGAGGGTGGAAGGAGTGAGATTCCTGAGGTCCTGGGGAAATTTTGTCTCTGTATTAATAGACTTTGGTCCCTTTGAAATTTTATTAGCCATAAAGTTGACAGTATGTTGTGCAATTTCTACAGTCCCACAGACCTGTTTTTTTAAGGTTTCTACTCCTTTTTAAACAAACCAGTCGTGCCCTGACATCCAAACAATTCAGCACCACAGTTTATCTTTCCTTCAACTGATGCTAGCAACTACACGGAGAGAACAGGTGTCATCGTCAAACTGAGACCTCCATGGAATAAATAAATCTATAAAAGCCTCACATAGTCATCAACTTCCAGCAAACACTGACCAGGGACTTGAAGACAGTCCGACTTCTGCTGCTCTGTCCTTTTAGCGCTCTCCCTCTTAATTTTTATGGTTCCTGCACCTTCAGGAAATGACCCTTTTATAGGGTCAACACTATAAAAGAGTTGTTTTTTAGTGGGAGTGGTTAGTAGATGTGTGTGTGTGTGTGTGTGTGTGTGTGCGTGTGTGTGTGTGTGTGTGTGTGTGTGTGTGTGTGAGGGGGGATAAGTGTTCAAGTTACTACCGGTTCGTCTTTGCTGCCAAAGAAAGAGACCCGATGAGGTTAATAGTCTCCTCTTCCAATATATCACATAGCTGTGAACTCTGTGACCCTTTTTGTCAATAGGAGAACTTTTCTCTGGAGTGTGTGTGTGACTCTGTGTGTGTGTGTGTGTGTGTGTGTGTGTGTGTGTGTGTGTGTGTGTGTGTGTGTGTGTGTGTGTGTTTGAGAGAGAGCGAGCAGAGCATCCCTATGCATCAACCCAAGTGTGCATGTGTGGTAATTTGTACATCAGTACCTTTATATGTGTATGGACGTTCATTTAATTTACTCCAGGGTTATGTAAGCCTGTGCTTGAGCTGAATGTGCCTGATGTTACAGGATTACATAATAACACCAGTAGAGCACTTTGTTTTAGCCTACACACAATCATGTGAACATGTCAAAATGTGTGTGCGAATCTGTTCAATAAAATGACAAGCTGCAGAAACACCTCAGTCATTAGAAATGTGCGAAATGTGATCTTTTTTTCTTTCTAAACCTCAATATCAATGCCATTAAAAGTAGCGTGTTTCTCTGCAAACACTCATGGATTCCCCACAGTGTAGACGCACTGATTTGTCCACTTGCGGGAAGAAAACTTCAATTGAATAAAATCTGGGAGTTAAGCCAGTGCTGCTCTCTGCTGGATCCTCTGTCACTGGATAATCAAACAAAACTACTGTTGTAGCAAAAACATTTATCCAAGGCAAAGGAAACGATCAATAATACAATGTACTCTTCGTGAAAAACTTTCTTGTGGCCATTTAACCTCAAGAGCAGTAATAATAATCAACATCTTGCTACTCGCTAGGATAAAGTTTTGAATTATTTTCTGTCTATACAGAACTACAGTGGGCTGCTAGAGGTGAAATAATGTGCGGTTAATCAACTTCAAAACAGACGGAGAGAGACTGAAAGACAGGAGGGAGGAGGTCACTGATGGCAGAGGAAGGTCTGGTCTACATGTTGTGGACAGGTGACAAATGGGAGACGAGTGGGGTCAAATCCTCACCCCTCCTCAGGCAAAACAAACCATGCTCCAACATACACACACTCTGCATGCACACTCATAACAATTACACACATAAATCAACATTCATTCTTCGTGCTGCAGCAGAAAATGACCCTGATAAACTGAGTTCATAAAGTGATTCGTTTTTTTTTATGCACGCACAGCGAGCAGAGCGGCTACCTACACAACACGCTGTATGGAGGGAGATGTTTCAGTGCATAGAGTGCGTCACTATGATATAAATAGCTGTACTTTTCCATGAAATTTCATAGTAATTAGAGAGCAAGAAGCATGAACCCTCTCAACCCCCACTGTGGCACCCACGTACCTTGAGTGAATACTAAGAAGCAACACTGGCACAGGTCCAGTTCAGTATGTACTGTGTGAACCCACATGGCCCATCAAAGGCAGTGTGCACGACCATGAAAGGGTGATTGGGTTCGAGGTGCGCAGGGAATAGTGTTTGAAGCCCTCCTTCTATCAGAGAGACAGAAAAAGGCACTTGTAATCCTGCGGGATCACTAAGGCGCCACAGGCAAAAGAGATGCATTCACTCTCTCAACTCTTCCATGAGTACCGGAGAAAGCAGAGGAAGGAGAGAGGAGGCTAACGGGGAGGGATGTGTGGGTGGGGGAGCGGATGATAATAACTGCAGATGATGTAAAGAGATTAGACGTACAGAACAGAGGGGAATGATGTAAGATGACAGATACAACAGCAATGTCAGTCATTGCCTCCTGTGGTTGTGGTCGGCATGGGGCTGATAGACAAACGCATTTAACAAGCATCATGCATGATACCTTTCCCCTGCCTAAAGGTATTGTATGGTGTGTGTGTGTGTGTGTGTGTGTGTGTGTGTGTGTGTGTGTGTGTGTGTGTGTGTGTGTGTGCGTGAAAAATTCAGAAATACATTTTGAGGTTATTGTGTCCCCCGTAATGTAACGTATGTCCAGTTGCGTGTGTTTGATATGTTTGTTTCACCCTGTCTATATTTACAGGTGGAGAGGGAATAATCCAACACAGGGCTGATCTGGGCATCAGACAGATCACAGCAGGTTATTACACAAAATCCTGGTTGTCAGCATGTATTACACAAAGCTTCCACATACAGTGTACCCTGCATGAGAGTCTGCAGGCAAGTACCCTAACAGAGTCAAGTCAAGACATGGATGGATGGATGGATGGATGGATGGATGGACAGACGGAAGGATAGATAGATAGATAGATAGATAGATAGATAGATAGATAGATAGATAGATAGATAGATAGATAGATAGATAGATAGATAGATAGATAGATAGATAACATATGCAGGCACCATGCCCTGCACACAGGCCTGCTATTGTTTAGTTATGGAGTAAAGGGGGAAAAACGATCATTTGGGGTGTGTGTCATCCGCCTTGTGCAGAATATATTACGTGTGTAAATGTTGTTGAACCCCGCAATTCGCCAGGAAAAGGTCACACACTCCCCTCGACACTAAGTGATTCTCTGTCTTTGTGTACTCGTGGTGAAAAAAACGGTCTGCGCCTATAAACTTCGCATTTAAAAGGCAAGTGCGGCCGAGGGGGGCCGCTGCATGAGGGGAACAATGGCAGCTTTTTGGACACACTTTTTCTCACTGCGATGAACAGCAGGGAAACCGGTAGAGCCTCCTATAAAAGACCGATAGAGCACAGCTGCCAGGGTTCAACAGTAATTTTATAAAATGTCTCCAAGGGCCCTGCCTGCGGTTTATCTGCGGATTTATGGGAAATGGGGGGGGCGAGCAAATTGTCGGGGGGCAATTTAGGACTCTGATGCAAAATAGGACATAAAGAGCAAAGTGACGCAACTGCCAGCCAAATGCTGCATCATCATTAATAATGCACTTGACGTTCAAGCGGCTCTGTCGCGTGTTTTACTCCCTGTCAATCACAAAACTGAGCATGACAGCGGGAGGATGACCGAGGAGACTCAATATCAGACTGAACCCTCGCGCCATCACCACCATCAACATCACCACCACCATCACCATGAAAACAAAAGTTGACCAAGCCATATTGGAGCTGTCTGTATCAGAGTGCTGAGTGCAGAGTATTGATTTATCAGCTCCACGCGCAATCCCTGCTCTGACAGCAGTGGCCAGCAGCTGACCAGAGCCATTTGTCTGCTTTTATCTGTCCACTTCAAACACACAGTGTGGAACCAACACCCTCAGTCTCAAAACGTACGAGCACGCAGCGGGCCACAGTCACTTGAACTTATCCGCTGCGCAATTACGCGCACGACGCATTTGGAGACCAGATCGTTGGGTTGTAAACTGTGACTACTCACGCTCAGAGGCCATGGTGATCACGGACTCCGTGGTGGCGTGGTACTCATCCTCCTCCATAAACTCATCCTGGGACGACGCGTCTCCCTGGAAGTCGTGATGGTCCAGGAGCTGCTGGAGCGGCGGCGCCTTGGGCAGCAGCTGATTGACCACCTCCCGGCTGATGTTGGGCGCCTGCTTGAGGCGTAGTTTGCTCAGGATCTGGGACTTAATGGTCTCCAGCCTCAGCACTTTGCTCTGCTCCCTCCACACACAGGCGGAACACTCGTGAGCACCGGCGTCCTCGTCCAGCAGAGACAGCCCGGCATCCGTGGGCGTCTCGCTGGCAGGAGGCAGCAGCAGATTGGGCTCATCGCTCCCCGACTGTCCCAAGGAGATAAGCACCATCAAGCACAGTAAGAAGTTGTACCTCGGCATGATGATGCGCGGACAAGAAGAAGCGCAACTTTTTTCTTTATTTCTCTTGTCTTGTTACTCCCGTTATCCCGTTATATCCCTCTCTCGGACGTGCGCCGCTCCTTGCCTTATCCCACAAAAGGCAGGCAACCAGTGACAAGCATCTAATCCAACACGATCACCCCGAAGTTGCCTTTTCTTTCCTTTTTTTTTTTGCAGCAGGAGCCTTTGGAATAATTTCTTCCAAGGGAAAAAAAAGGTGCGTTCCAGTAAATCTCGATTCAGGTTGTTCTGATTGAAAGTTGAGTATTTATCTGTCTGATGAATGCATAGCCTGCTCACAGGTAGGATAGGCTATGATGGTTGTTTTGTGGGTCCTCTGTACAATTTAGTCCATGGAGGTGTGTGAGTGTGCAGAAGTGTCACTGAAGAATGTGCAAGTGCGGTCAAAAAGGGGCTCTTTATATATCTCAGCTGCCCGGTGTCGTAATCCGTCTCCATTGGCTAAGATTGCAACAAAAGGCTTTTAGGTCTGTCACCAAGTCAAGAGGGACAGAGCGAAGGGAGGGTGCACGCGCTGTTCTGTAGAGTATCAATGTTTTCACAGTGACAAACAACGTTCCACAATAACGATATTTTCCATTTAAGCCATTATGATCACGGTATAAACTATGGCACACTGCGCCTGGTGTTAGAAATGTTTTTTTTAAGTGTCGTTTAAAAAAAGCCGCACACATATCCTCCCCAAGTATCCACATCCACCCACAAAGCACACGCATCTAAATGCTCATGGGGAAATGTGATATATATGTCTGTTGATGCATCATTCCTGTAGGATTGTCAGACACAGAATATATAGATTTGGCAAGAGGGTTTTCCTAAACATATCTTAGTAGCACTGAGCGTTAAAGTCTCCACATGAAGCAGGAAAGTGTGTCCTTTACACAGACTGGTCTCCATCCTGCACCATGAAGCTTTGAAAAGGAGTTTTAGGCAGCCATAAAATAAACATATAGACATAAACATATACGTGTTTTGGCTTAAAAAGCAGCAGCATTTATAAAATAATAATATAAATAATATAAATAATAAATAATATACTCTCTGTTAATCTAAAGGACAGGAAAACAACTCCAGTGACACAGTCTAGAAGATGTGCAGCCACAATCATGTTGTGATATTGTTTTCATTGCTTTTACACACGGAAATAAAAGTTGTGATATCTACGGTGCCACGGTTGCACCTCTCAGAGCAATGGGTTTCTGCAGTTAAAGAAGAAAAACTGACCCATAGCGCCATCTGCTGGAGAAAAATACACAGCCAGCTGCAGAGCAGATCATGTTTCAGTTGCTCTTTGTTTGAGCTGCATCTTTCACTCCTGTATAGTCATTTTTATTTTTTCTAAGCTACAGATAAACTATGGTAAGATAATAGCTACTGAGAATGATGCATTTGTCACACTTGAAAAGAACCCTGTCAGTATTTGAGTGAAGGTGGACACAGATTAATGTAGAGAATACAACTGCATTAAACAGCCAGCCAACTCAGGAGTAAGCCACTGTTTAAGCTCTGTGTGTCTACAAAGATCCAGTCACTCTGACTTATCAATTAGTTAAATTCATTTATACTACTGGGCTTAATATGTCTTAGACTACATATATTAATATTGTGAAGTAAATTATGAAACCTATGTGAAATCTATTTCCATTTCCCCACTTTTTAATTACAACCTCATAAATAAATAAAAGCAACTCACCATTGATGTATTTCATGGAGACAGTGTTGCTGGCCACACTTTTTAAACCAGTGCATCAAATTGGTGCCATTTTTGTTTTGGAAATCCACAGAATGGTGCTCAAGTGTTCATCATCGTCAGCTGGACTCTGTGGCGTGTTGTGTTTCTGTTCATCACACAGAAGTATATAGTCCAATAACACCATCATCTTCTGTAATCTTTGAAAACTCTGTCTCATACATTGAGATATAAAACTCATCCAGTTTGACAGAGTTGAAATTGTCCAGTAGACAGTGAATGTGTAGGCTTCAACCAGTGGTCCAAACCGGGGGATTTAATTCAGTATATTATATGTTTTACAAATATTGTAGTTTAAGACTGTTTTACTGTATAACATTATATAATGCTGGACATAGCATTATACGAGGCTGACAGCGTCCCAAATCATGAAAATGTTGACATTACAAGCTCATTATGAAACTTTTTAAAACCCTAGATAACTTTATCAGTGTATGCAACAGCATCAACAAAATTAATAAACTCAATAAAATTAATAACACAGAAAAGCAAAACAATAATGTTAATGCTGTCTCTTTGTTATTTACGTATATTCTCAACTCATTCAGTAGAAACTTAACGTATTTTCAGTAGTCTTCAACTGACATTCAAACGTCAGCCATTCTTCAACCTTCAACACCATTAACATTGTTTGTTTGTTTGTTTTCAGGAAACAGACTCTTCTACTTTCAGCAGGCACGACATTACAGGCGCCATGTTGCTTACCTGAACTAAATCTACAAATAAAGTTTTTTTTAAAAAAAAAAAAAAGTTGCTTACCTGAACAAACGTGCTGACTTCCTGTGTGGGCGGAGTGAAGGAGGGCGGTGTTACGCACTTTCTGGTCCCTCGCGGTTGTCCGTAGATCCGGGCCTGGGCGTCGTCAGTGGTGCTCGTGCCGCTGTGTGGGAGGCTAACAGCAGGAGAGCTCGGAGGCGTCTCTTACATAAACCGGGAGTGAATCTAATATAAACGGCATAAACATGCACTCAGTGACGCTAGGCAGCAGCGGTTCTCCGAGAAAGAGGACGCTTTCTCGGGGCCTGAGCGAGGACGAGTCGCTGCGCAGCATCATAAAAGAGGCGAGCGCACAAATCACTGCGTTGTTTACGGGCTGTTAATTTCCGGTTTGTTGTTAATATAAACGTACGCGAGACAATACAGCCAGATAGTGGGACGTCAGGCTGTTAATAAACAATATGTGACGAACTGATCGAGTGATCCAGATACTGTTTAGACCAGAGGGCAGTAGCTTCAACCCACTTCCTTGTTTACGAGACGACGTCTCGTACTGCTGTTTTGTTGTACTGTGGTTGTTGTTGTTGTTGATGATGATGTTGTCGATGTTGATGTTGTGTTGACTCTGCCTGTGGTGTGTTTTTGTCTCTCTTTCAGACTGAGAGTTCATCCAGGCGTCTGACACGAAGCGACAGCCGAACAGGGACACTGAAGAAGAGGAACGACAGTCAGGTAGGAGCCGAAAAACCAACACACCAGCGTTTGTACTGAAATGAACTCTTCCTAATCAAACGAGAACATGAGCCCGATAATGTCCTGCTTACATCTAGCAACTGTTATTAGTAGTAGTGTTATGTAAAGTGCAGATCTAATGTACTTTACGTCATTGTTTTATTTGTCTTTGTTTGACAGGTGTACCTTTAAAACATGAAAAACGATGATAATCAGTGCCATCTTGAGCTGACACTGCAGTTTAAAATAGGCGGAATACAGACATTGTGTGAGCTTAAGTAGGGGGACCTATAGTGGCACTTGATGTAATTTTAAAAACGTGTATCACAGCAAGCTAGTTCTGAATTGCCATATCAAGGTTTTTTTTTTTCATGTTTATCATACTTTCCACAGCTGTTATCAAAAATGCTGCCTCACCAGTGCTTAAATAAGGTCACACATGGCTGTAGTTGCTGTACCAAAACTTGTGACTTGTCAGATAATGTGACACTAGAGGGTCAACTACAAAAAACATAAAATAAAATCCAAAGGTCAAGATTTATTCACAAATGAACTTTTTCCCCCCTTTAAGCATTCTGACCAGGATCTCTTCATGGGACTCCCAGATATGGTAACTATTTCTTACAGTTGTGCTTATTATTCTCTTAATCATGTTATTATATTATTGTTATTATAGCTATGATGGTTATTTTGGCTATTTTTATAACCTGTTCACTGTTTTGTCAAGTATATTATTAGATAAATATTCCTGTTACATATGGAGGGATTGTCATGCTTCCAGAAGAGGCTTCCCACCTCTAAGAGCTGACTTAACACCGCTCCCACTGATTGAATGAATTCCTCTATAATTGGCCACACTCATTTTCAACTGTGTTGTGGCATAGCTGGATTTGCAGGCCAACTATGATGAGGTGGTGCAGGAGCTGCGTGGGCTGGAGTTTGAGCGAGAGGCTCTGTTGTTCCAGGTGGATGTCCTGCAGGACACACTGGAGAGCGTAGAGGAGCTGCTGGCTGAAGCCCAGAGGGAGGCTGGACAGGCTAGTTTGGTATGTTACGGCCTTATGAAAACCGAATCACCTCACTTTAAATACTGTGTCCAATTAGTAATTGTTCTTTTTATGCTGTGACCACGTCTTTTTGTATTTGAAGGAGTTGGAACAAGAGCGGGGGGCCAAAAGGAAGCTGGAGAGCATGGTCTGCTCTCTGATGCAAGAGGTGGAGCGATTAAAAGAGGTAGAAAGAAGAAAGCATTTTTAAGAAGTGTGACATATGTCCTTAATATGACAACTAAATGAGAATACGATGCTACATTACATAGGTAAATTGTTTTATGTGTTTTTTATAGCTCACAGTGTCAGCAGTATCACTGCTTAAAATGTCAGTGGCGTAATTACAATATGTGCGCTTTATCAGTCAGTACAGATGGTATTAAAATACATCAAATACCAGAAATGTTCCAGTAGTATTTCTAGTGAAAAAGCTCTTGATTTACTTATGGACATTTACATTTCTTTTTGTAGGAAAAGAACAATGCCCCTGCACCTGTGCATGTAGTTGGAAGGGATAAACACTCTTCTCAGTGTGAACCTCACAGCAGTGAAAGCAGCGTTAAAATGTCTGAGGAGGTGGGCCAGCGTGAACAGTTGGAGGATGAAGGAAATATCATAATGAAGCTGCGGAGAATGGTCAGTAAGCCACTGGGCCACACGCCCTCTCTGGCACTGGACAACCAACCATCCGAAGACGGCATCCTCTGCAGGCCTTTTGAAAATGGGCTTGACAGCCCAGACCCTTCTCCAGACAGCAACGACTTTGACAACATAAGTGCCTATGAGGACGCATCTGCTGAGACACCAGAGCAGGACAGGATCTTTCCAGGTTATGGTGAAACTTTGGAACTGCCTGATGATTCAGAGAATAAAGAGAAAAGTCCACCCAGCAACTGCCAGGTCCAAGACAACAGAAACCCTGAAAGCTGCACTGTGTCGTAACTTCATCTGTTTTATCTATCACAAGGGATAAGGACAGACAAGGAGGCTTTTATTGATCGTTAGCTGAAATTAAGAAGCTCTTTCATTTGCATTTCACACAAATCCTAAAGACCTAAAGTTGCTGTAATTGAAGCTGCTGTGAAAAATCAAATAGTTGGTTGAAGGAAAATAACATGGAACTATTTTAATAATTGCTAAAGTTTTCAGTCATGTGTAGGGACTTGCTGCTTTAACTCATTTAGAACAATCAATTTGAAGATGTTACATGGGCTCTTTAATCATCTGGTCATTTTTCAAGGAAATAATCTAAAGATTAATTGAAAATGAAAATGGTCATTAGTTGCAGCCCTACCCGTTTTGAATTTCACAACTAAGTAACTCAGGATTCAGGTAGTTTATAGCATGTGTTCCACTCATGACTCTTGACTATGTTATCTGACACTTTGTTTTTTAAAATATCGGTCTTGACTTTTTTTTATCTCTGGGTTGTCTTGGAACGTAATTGCTTCTCAGACTATTTACATCTTTTGTAATCTTTTAAGAAAGTGTGTTTACACATTTGGAGAGGGACTGCTGCTGTTATAGCTCCAATCATTTAGAAACATGGACAAGGCAATGCACAAATTTCCTATTCTCACAACCTGTTACAGATTGGTTTCTTTTTAAGTGATGAATACAGTTACACATACAGAGAGGTAAAGTAAAATCATCTGCCATCAATCTACAGTTAGATTTTACTTTACTGACTGTCCTCACAGGTAGAGCTCAGTGTAAACAGTTTACTTTGGAGAATTTGACTCCTAAGATCAGATACCGGTAATCAATCAGGTTACAGTTGATTATTTTTCTGCACAAGGGATATGCTGTTTGTTTATTGTTACAGACATTTCACAGGAAATTCTTTTTTGTTTTTCATACATTTCATTCTAAGTTTGCTCCGTTTATAGTTTGACATTTCTGAAAAATTCATTTGGTTGTATTTGCACTTTCTAAAGATTTATAATATAGTACGAAATGATTTTCCCTTTACAACCATGCATGTTAGAGAGATAAACAGCTGACCAGCCATAGGCTGTATTCTCTTTGACTGCATGCCTACTGTATGTTTGCACATTTGCTGTGAAACTTGCTGAAAATGGTTTCTGTACATGTCTTAATCTGCTGTGTACACTTTGTATTTAATCACAATTTTGTATGGTTTTTTACAATGTTACATTTTTTTGTTCTTGAGACAACAGTAGATCCTCCCGCCTCATTTGTGATTGTTTGCATGAGCACCTACAAACCTCTGTTGATTTCCAAGCAGCATCCTAATTGAAGTTGTATTTAACAGTACTTTTGCATGCAGTACTTTGGCTTTAAATAATAATTACATTGAAGTTTAATCAAAGTTACTGCTTTTCAATCTTTATTTTGTTTGCAAAACATGCATTCTTCCCCTAGTTTTTAAGGTGGACAGCTTAGCTGACTGGCTATTTTTTCACAGAGTGAGCTAAAGGGAGGTTGTTACTGTAATTCATATATACTGTGGTGATAGTTTGTTGTCATCATATAAAACACAGTCTCTTACCAACTCTTTAAGAGTGTTGTTGTAATGATGCAAAACAAGTTACATCACTTCAGACTGGTCAGTCATCATTTTTTAATGTCATTTAACCATATCTGTAAACTTTCTCTAACTCGATAATGCATTAATGTTTTGATATTCAATAAATCATATAATCAAATTGTTTTTGTGTCTTAATTGTCAAGATTACAATGCAAAAATATGCGTACTTAAACATATCAAACATATCACAAGAAAGTGAGTCAGTGTCAGTGATTTGTGTCATCTACTGTTTAAATTTTTACTCATTACCATAACCAGGGGATATGTTTATTGAACACTCTTACTGTAGCTGTCAACGTTTGGTAACAGTTAATAAAATTTCCTGTTTCTTGAATTTTTTTTGACTTGACATGCTGTATGATTATTTGGCCAACAGATGGCACGGTAGATCTTCATTCGAAGGAGAAATAAGTGCTGTCAACATTTGAGTTATTGTTTATTGAGTACATATATTTTAATCCTGCAGTTCTTTTTAAAATACACTCACACATACATACATGAGAATAGACAGTACAGTTGGTTTAAACATTTTTAATGTTATTGCAAGAGCAATGAGCGTCTAAAATACAAACTGGAGACTCATAATACATTTCTTTGACACAAATGCATAAAATGAATGAATGGCTCGAATAGAAACGGTCCCCGGGTGGGTAACTTCTTAACTACTTAAATGGAAATATAAAGGACATAAAGGAAAATATGTTAGCTGTAAATAGGAAAAAAAAAATCAAAACATCCCTTTTTCTTTCTTCAGGTTGAGCTGTTTCCACTGTGGCAACTGCATGAAGTCATCTTTGGAGATTCCAAATACACTGCTGAAGTCTGAGTCAGACAGGTGTTTCTGAAAAGACATTTACAAAATATATATTACTACAGCAAAGCATCATGGTAACACCTTACACAATTACCACATTACCCAGAATGACCGCTAATTAACAGCTCATGAGCAGGAGGTCCGGGTATATGAAAGGTGTATGTTGTCATTGGCTTATTCATTTTCTGAAGACTTATGTTAACCTTTACTTTACCCTGAGCAGGAGACACAAACCCCCAAATAACTGTTTTTTTGTGTGTGTGACATCCCCTACGGTAGGGTGTGACCGAAACAGACACACACACACCTCTTTCTCGGTTGGGTCCACACCCTCAGGCAGTTCACTGGCGACTTTGTTGACCAGAGCTTCGGGTGGAAAACACTGAAAGACTTTCTCACTTTCAACGCAGTCCGGCTCCTGGAAAATCCCATTAAAGGAAAAACTTTTATTCATTATAAATATCATTAGTCTGCTGTGTCTTTTATTGTCGTGATGTGAAATGGCAAAATGCAAGGAGCATAACTTCATTCTTTTGACTCCTATTACTGACTTTTTGCCATAAATCTCAAACAAATTCAAAACTGTAAGGCAAAACTGATGTGGAAATGAATTCCTAGTTTTTATTTATTTTAATACTAAATTATAGCATTCTACACAATAATAGAAAGTAGGTATTGCTAACCAGATTTCGCTTGCTATGCATGAGGTACTATTTACATCCCAAAATACTAACAGTAATGTAAACCCCTCTATTCAAAGCAAGAAAGGTAATATTTTTGTATCAAGTGTAAACCAAGGTTCAGTGTATCTAGCCTAACATGAGGAAAAAACCTCCACTGGAGAAATGAATTAGATGTCACATACTGCTGTAACCTGAACAGGTGACACCTCATCTCCCAACTCCTTCTTCAAGTCTTCATAGCTCTTTCCTCCCTGAAAGAAAGAAGACATGTTTTTCAGCACATGTGTTGCACTCATCGATCTGCATGCAAAATACTCTTTTAAATTCAAAAATGAAAGCACTCACACTCCATTTGGAGGGATCCCAGGCTGTGAACCACCCAGTGAAGGTGGGTGGCTCGAATCCTTGCTTAACCAAAAGGATGGGTGTGTCTGGATCTCTGTTGCCTGGGTGGGTGTTCAGGTATTCTTGGCTTGTGATCGCTGCTTCTTTGCGCTCAGTCTCATTTGCCTCTTTGCCAATCCAGAGAAACACCTGAAGCAATGTTTAAAGTCAGGACTGAGTTCTTGAAATGCAAGGATAAGTTGATGTCCACAAATTGCAACACCTCATACCTGGTCCCATGTGTCGAGTAACATGACGTCATCCTCACTGAGGTCGTCTTGCCCAAACTGAGTCACCTCAGTCACAATGAAGCGGCCCGTCTTATTAGAGCATTCGAACAGACGTGGCTGATGGTCTAAAACCGTCTGCTGTAGTCTGTAGACAACAACACAAACACGCAAAAGAGTGAAAAACAAATGTATGACATGATACAGGATGCAGCTATATGATATTTGCATTTGCATCTTGACTACCTTTTGTTGCTAGCATATGGGGCTTTGCCTCCAAGCAGCTCCCAAAATTCAATGGGCTCCTGACCCTCTGCCGCAGTCTCCTCTGAGCTGTTCTGGCCAATCACAGAGCTGACCTCCTTTGCCATGGCCCTTTCATCTCCACTGGATCCCTTATGACAACAAACCAATGACAGTGTTTAACAAATTAGGCTATAAACAAATGTTTAACAAATTAGGCTACAAAATAACACAAATGTACTTCAGCATTCTATGAAAAATGTTGGATGTTTTAAATGAATTATAATGCCTAAGGACATTTTGGCAGGGTAAATAATTACAATATATAGCCAAAGACTTTTTGAGAACGAAATAAATTACAGTAAGTCCACCCACATGTGGTTGATGAACTGCTTTAACAAGCCTGATCAATACCTTTCCATACCACAGATAAATCCCTGATTGGCTCTTTAGTAGAAACACATCATTGGAGTTCAGTGAGGTGGCCAGGGCTGGGACCTCAATGGCTTTTGTGTTGAATGGGTCAGAGCCATGGACCTGGAACAATCTTATTGGGGGCTCTGGGTCAGAGGATTCTTTTCTAGATGTGCCTCCCTTAAAAAAAAGAATGACATATTTTGTAACGCTTAATGCTTACGTTGAGCATTTGTTCTTAGACCTGCAACAAACAAACATAATGCTGCCACAGAAAGTATTATTGGATTTAGTCAGGAGTCATACCTCATAGATGACCATTTTACCCTTGAAAATAGACAGAAAGTGTCTTGTTTCTTTGCCCATAGTTATTCTCACTTGCACTGGCTCACCACCAAACTTCTGGTCCAAGTCCACAGCATGAAATGCTGAGGCTGCAATTTCATCCTGCGTTGCGTGACGCCCCTAAAATATATTTCATTTGACTATGAGAAAACAAATGAATGATCCTGAATTATAACAACACCAATCATAGGTTAGACGCTGTTCACCTGCCACATGTAGAGCAGGTAACACTGTTTGTTGTTCACCAAGTAGGTGTAGAGGATCAGGTAGCAGTCTCCTCCATAGAAGTAGCCGTACATTTGAGGGTCTACAGGGACTAGCTCCAGATTCTCAACTCTCCACACCTGCATTAATTAAAAAGGGTAAATGAATTTAAATCATTTTGTATAGACCTTGTCTTTCTGACATTACTTTATACCCGCCTGATTGCCTGCTAAATTATTAGTTGACAGACAAAAACTATTTACACTGTACCTCTACTTGACCTGTGCCATTGTCCACCATTCGCTCCTGTGCAGCAATTTCTGGCATCACGTGCATCAGAGAAGCATCAAATTTCTCTTGTGTGATGTGAGCTACAGCAGATATGATCATAAAGCAACAAACCATAAATCAACAGCAAGTTTCTATTAAAAGACAAGTTTGTTTTGATCTCCTCCTCCTCCTCCTTACAAACACAGGTTCTTACCCACTTTCCCTCTCGTATGCATTTTGCCCAGACCTTGAGTCTGGTCTTTTACCGTCCAGTTCTGGAACAGCTGCTTAAAAAGGGCGGACTCTGCCCCGTCGTTCACTGTCTCCACATTTGTAGTGATGGGGTAGTTTTTGGTTTTGATGAACTCCTACAAACGCCAGTCAAATGTAATGAGGAAAATAAATATAATCATCTTACAGCAGTTGAAAGTTGAAAGTTTATGGTGTTGTGTCACCCACCAGAGCTCTGGCCATAGCAGCCTGTCTCTCAGCTTTGTTTGCCTTTTTCCCCTTCCACACAAAGATCTTCGTCCCTCCCTGGTCCAGGAGGTAACAGTCCTAAGATGATAAATATTAAAAAAACATTATCATTCATCAGTAAATTGAATATTCTATCTTGACAACAGCTTTTACCTGTACAGATTAGTTTCATAACCATACCAAGTTTTACAGTGGCACTGAATCCATGTACATGTCCCAATGATATTAACTATATGTATCCAGCATTAAGTCAATATTGCATCAGCTTACATCATGGTTGAGGAGATCCTGAACCAGAGGCCTAGTGGCAACTTCTGTGACCTTCATCTGGCCATCGGCATCTGACACACTGAAATGAAGGCACAAACAAATAAAATGTTATCGGAAATGGTTGAATGCTCATCCTTTTGGACAATTGGATAGGGGGACAGCTCACTGGTAAAGAGTGAGATTGCGCTTTTGTTCCTGGTCAGCAGTTTCATCAGGAGCGCCATCTGTCAGCTTGGACGCTCTTTCTCCAAGAACATTATTGAGAACCTCCATGTTCTGAGGAGCGCTGCCCTCTGCGTCACCCTCAATCACTCTGATCTCTGCCCGACCTCCTCGCTCCCTGTCGCGGATGTCTTTGGCCAACAACATCCCCTGAGAAGCAGAAGGTACAAATCAGACAGACCATCAAATCCAGAAACATATTCACATATCACAGGATATGCAACTCGATGCCTAACTCACAAGTGAATGTGATTTGATGAACTAAAATGCGAGGTAGATGATATGATATAAGCTAAATTCTGAGAAAATGAATACTGTATTAAGGATCTTAAAGGTTCATTCCACATAACACTGCTATTCAGTGGTCTTGAACTGTGTGTGCTTGTACAATTAACTATTCTGAGGCTCCAGCCTTTTAGCTGGAAGAAGGAAATAAGCTTCAAGGGAGAATTTTCATAAAGTTTATAAAGGTTATCAATAGGTTATTTATATACAGTATTACATTTAGGTCCACCTGCAATGTGTATTATGAACATATAGAAAACAAAAACAAACGATAAATGCATGCACATACACATTCAACAAAGCGATCTTACTTTAAGCCTTTCCTGTTGGTTACTGTTTGGTCCATTCCACTGGACGATGGTCTTTCCAATGTCCAGCAGAAACACATCTCCAAGGTTAAAGCTCCCCCAGCTCATTTCCACCTGAAGCAAATGAAAACAATGAAGCACAGTGCTTCTTGACCTCTGTGTTACATAATCACAGTGAAGCAGGGCTCACCTCTGTGGCAGTCACTCTCTTCTTTCCTTTGACATGAAGCAGTCTCTTGATATCATAGCTGTTGGTTTCAGTGTGCCTCATCCCTGATGCAACGCCACCTTTCTTATAGCTACACAAAACAAGAATGTTCCATTTTATTGTCTTGTTTTATTGTTGCTGGCTTTTTAAACTCAGCTGTTGAACTCACATTAGTCCTTGTTTGAAGTATCCCTTGAAGGTATCGGACTCATGGTTCTGAACCTCACGGTGCTGCACCGGAGTGGAACCCAAATATTCATCCAGCTGTATGGTGTAAACAGCAGCCGAGCCCTGTTCATCCTGAGAGGACTCTGAACCGATCCAATAGTGGAGCTCATAACTCACAGAACTGTTCACCTTCTGTGTCTGGAGAGCGGGGAAACGGATGTTAGGTGATATTTGTGAAATAAAGGAGCATTTTCTCACAGCTTCATAATTCAAAACAAACCATATAATCAAACACCAAGGTCTACATGCACAACACTAGGGTGTACTGCACAAACAGAACACGCTGGCATCAGTCACCTTCTCTGACTTACAGACAGAAGTATGTAGCAGTCGCCATCATAAAAGTTTCCATAAGATTTCTCTGGGATTTGTACCAGCTCCATTTTCTGTCGCACAAAGAGAAAACCAAAACCAAAGTGCAGTTCAGATATAACAGCGACAGTGTTGCTCAGTCATCACTGCTCAGACACAGTTTCCTGTTTTTTTCTGGACAAGCTGAAGCTGTTTACCTTTCTCAAAAAAATGAAATCAAACAGTTTATCTGAAAAAAACAAAACACAATTGCACAATTTCACCGTTACAACAATTTATATCACATTACCTCAATTCTCCAGATTATGATCCCCGGTGTGTGAGTCACTGCTCTGAATGTGTGATCCATATTGCTGTGATAAATTCGGTGTGTGAGGCACTTGAGCACCTTTGTTGTTTGTTGTTCTTTCTTTGCAGGGGAAATAACTGTAAAATGAGAAGTGTCAAATTCCCGTTTTGCTCCGCATTAAATACAGTCTCCAAATGTTAAACCATTAAACAAATCTATATGTTGTTTCCACTCAAAGATTGTAGCCACAGGTTGTCACGAATTTTGGAGAATTTGGAAACAATCAAATCTAATCATTTATTTACTATCAGCTATTACATACCTGATATTCTTGCTCCTCTAAGATTGTATGATCTCCCAACAGCTGATTTGCTGTCTGATAACAATGGGCTCTCAATGCTCTTCCCCTCTGTGCCCCTCATTTCCCTGCGTTTGCATGTTTCAGGTCCCTTCACGGTGCTCTGCCCAATCACTGAGGACAATCACAATCCTGTAACCAAATGTGCTGAAAAAAGATTGACTCATATTCAAATCCACACAGTGTACACACTGATCCTAACATCACGTCCATTCATTTCCCAGTCCTGCACTACCTCATTCATACCATATATGGCTATGTACTGCACAGCTCCAGGTAGATAGAACATAAACCAGGGGTGGGACAACTTTTTGGCTTGAGGGCCACATTTGGTTTTTAAAACTGACCGTCGGGCCAGACCCTTATTAAATAAGTTTTTATGAATACATCTATAGATAAATAAAAACAACTCGCCATTATGGATTTCTTGGGGACAGTGTTGCTGGTCACCCTTTTTTTTAGCCAGTGCATCAGTGCACAGGACAGCGCTCAGGTGTTCATCAGTCAGCTGGGCTCTGTGGCCTGTTGTGTTTATGTTCATCACACAAAAGTATAGTCCATTAACACCAACATCTCATTTTCTGTGCCAGTTGTTGGGTGTTTGAAAACTCTGCCTCATTCACTGAGGCATAAAACTCATCCAGTTTGACAGTTACATTGTTATTACATTGCAAGGTGGTCTCACAAATTACAAGAGTGACCAGAGACAGATTAAAGAGTATTTCCTGTTTCCCCAGTAATTTCACATTTAACAAACTAACTACTGTTTTTATGCTTTAGACATTATTACTGCTGTTACAATGCTTCCTGTGTGCAGGAACAGTCGGACAACTTTGCAGACTAAGTGGTATTATAATATAAACACTTAATGATTAATAAAAAACTAATAAAATAATATTTTAGACCCTGTTTTATTAACACCCTATTTCATAAACATTATAATATAAATTATAATTTTAGATGACAATTACAACATTGGTCAACATTACAGGTCTGAATGTGTGACATCAAATGGAGCTTCACGGTGGCTCTCATCCAGAAATTGAATGACCAAGGCTCCATATGGACCAGATCATATGTTCAGGGCTTCCTGTTCTACTTCTCCCTTTTGTTCCTGAGCTCTGAAGAAATAAAGCTTTAAAACCACCAGTAAAAAAATCACACTGTTATAATGACATATTATTGAAGTCTGAGCCAAAGTCAAGTATAAATGGGATTGGCTGTCTTGTCTCCGTTAGACTCTGTGTGCTTCCATCTTTGCCAGATGGTTTTGGCTCCTCCCAGACAGCTTAGTAAAACATTCCAGCCCACCTCTGGGAATCTGCTGGCTCCTTTACATGCTTCCACTGAACTCCAGTCAAGATTTTACAGGAGCAAGAAAGACTGGGCTGACATTAAAATGAGAGGACTCGTTGTCTTGGTTACTTTGGCCTGCTTCGCTACAGCTCAGCACCAAGCACTGATTGACTATTTGGAGCGGAGGCTGCTTGCTATTGAGGTAAGAGTCCGTTTACCTCCCTGCCGAGCCCTGCGCTCCAGAGTCCCTCTGAAAGGAAACTGTGAGGGACAGGGCAAAGGCAATGGAATACAGATGTGGGCAAATCCTGGGGGCAAATGCTGGAAAATACAGCTCGTCTAACTGTATATTGTCTGCGATCTTCTGGTGTGGAGTATGAAAGTGAAAATGACTGTATGCATACTGCATGTGATGGCAGAAAACGGTTACAATTAAAATATTACAATGAAAAAAAAATCGAGCTATTTTTCCATCAAAAAAAACAACAAGCGGCAACTATAATGATAAATAATAATTATTATAATTTCACCAATAACTCATGGCACACAAAAAATCTTGGGGAACTTCCTGTCCGTGTCGTGGATAAAAGTTTGAAGTTTAAAATTGTAACTTGATGCTAAGCAACTCCTCGTAGCTTTTTCATAGAGATCTTGCCATACAGTTACCACAACACCCGGGTTTTGTTTGTGTTAAAGGATCCCATATTTCCTTTCATATTAATACTAAGTCATTCAAACAGTTGATGGTTCCAATGAATTTTCTCAAAATATTTGTCGTTCATGCTCTCCGGTCTCTCAATAATGTGTCAGATTTCACTGATCACCTGCAGAGACACTCGTCTCTGTCCTCTCCTGCAGTGAGGTCAGAGGTCAGAGTCTGCTACAGAGCAGCATGCACACAGAGCACTGGCAGGATGCTTAGCAGAGAGACATTTGATCAGGGAGGATACCAGGCTGAACCTGGTTATTTGAAGGTTGAGTTTCTTACTTATTATGCCCTTCTGTCCCAATATACTCTCAGAGAGGAACAGAAAATTATGGCCTTTTCAGTCCTTACTAGAAACACATTTACTGTTCCTGTAAGACTTGTATAGGCTAAGATGCTAATGTTTCCGATTGAATAACTTACTGCCTCTGTAATAAACAGGACCGGATCTCTCTCTGGCACGAGCAGACAGCCCGTTATGCCTCAGAGCTGCGGGAGCTGAAGCAACAAATGGTTTCCCAGCTGGAGAACCTGGACAAAGAGAAAGAGGCCCTGAGAACGAATCTGGATGGCGTCAACTCAAGGGTGGACCGGGTTGAGCGCGAGCTGGACTACCTGGAGACTCAGAACGGGGCTCAGCCCTGTGTGGATGTGGATGACAAGCTGATAGAGCAGCAGGTGGATCTGGTGACACAGAAGCAAAAAGCCAAATATTCCAAACTGTCAGGTGAGGTGCCACGCTCTGTTCAGAAAACAGCAAGTTCTGATAACAATCGTGAATATACATTTAACTTCTATTGCTATTAATAGGCAGTTAGGGGATTGGTATTATTCTTACAAGCAAATAAAAATATTTCCTAGATAACTATTCCTCATTTCAATTGTACCAGAATGTAAACATTATTAACATGTTCAACATCATTATCACATACATTAATCTTTTCTCTCTCTTATCCCCAGACTGCAGCGACATGATCTCCAGTATAAAAGCCATGAAGATCTTGAAGCGAGTGGGGGGGTCAAAGGGCATGTGGAGCAAGGACAGCAGCAGGGACTCTGGGAAGGTCTACATCTTCAATGGGACAGATGGCGACACCATCCACGAGTTTTCCTCAGTGCAAGACTTCACCCGCTCGCCAGGCCTGTCTCTGTCTAAGACACTGAAGCTGCCCTCGTCCTGGAGGGGAACGGGACATGTCGTCTACAACAGTCACGCGTATTACATCAACCAGGTTGATGAGATTATGGTGGTTAAGTATAACACGAGGAATAACTCCATGACAGACAGCGTGGTGTTTCCTGTCCAGGACCATGTCCCAGTATATGGCCTGACCCCAGAGACAGTGATGGACCTGGCTGTGGATGAGGAAGGCCTGTGGGCCATTTATGCCACACGTCAGAATGAGAAGCACGTCTCTCTGGCTAAGATGGACGCCAACTCGCTGGACATCGAGCAGATGTGGGACACGAACTGCCCGAGGGAGAACGCAGAGGCGGCCTTTGTCATCTGCGGCACTCTCTATGTGGTGTACAACACCCAACAGCCCGGTCGCTCGCGGGTGCAGTGTGTGTTTGATGTGAATGGCATGGTGACCAATGAGGATGTACCGCTTGTTTATTTTCCAAAACGCTATGGAGCTCACTCTAGTCTGAAGTACAACCCACAGGAGCAGCTGCTCTATGCCTGGGACGATGGCTACCAGATCCTCTACAAGCTGATCATGAAGAAGAAACTAGAAATTTGAGGTGATAAATACAAACAATCCTCCTCCCCAAAACTCAGCAACACTTACAGGACCACAGGTACTTACAAATACTGTTTATGTCATATAAGTGGTGACCACTTTAAAAATTATATTGTCAAATATCAGATTTTTAATATGTGTTACTTTTCAGGCAGTTTTTCAGACTTACCTTACATAACAACATTAGAATATTTTTTAAAATAAAAATACTTCCTAACTTTGAAAATACAAACAATCAAATTTGCTGGTAGTATTATGTTTTTATTATTATGTTTTAGTTGTGTTTTGAAAAACAGTTTGAGTTCTTGAACATACCTGAGTATTTTCACACACTGTTATGGTGGGGAATTATGGGGAAGACAGAGGGCACAGACACACAAAGGGTAGTTTCGAAGGTTGAATATAAAACTTGATTCAAAGACTGGATGTGGTCACAGAGTGAATGAGTCGAGGCAGACGAGGGTGCAGTTTGTTGTGGAGTGGAGTTCAGAGAGGTCGGGGGCTGAAACATACGCTGGCAGCTGGCCGAGCGTGGCAGGAAGTGAAATCAGGTCAAAGATTATGAGCACAGGCATAAATAAATAAATAGATAGATAGATAGATAGATAGATAGATAGATAGATAGATAGATAGATAGATAGATAGATAGATAGATAGATAGATAGATAAGATTGAGGACAAAGACAGCAGAGTTGACAAAGTGTTTCTACACACTGTAAAACAGAAACAAAAACAGCAAACCACCAGGTATAAATGCATAATCCTTACAGACACCTTTAGATATGAATGTACGACCTCTTTTTAAACAGTGGCACTAGGTGCTTGAATCCTTTTACTTATTACACTGCACTGCGCTTCAGTTTTTACACTTTTATTCACCTGTGGGTTTAACAATCATACGGCTGAGAAACTCATGTCTATAATAAGTCAGTCTAAATAACGGCTTATTATAGACATTCGTCAATATGTCCTGTGTCTAACAAGAAGCTATAGATCAAAATCCAAATTAAAAATGTTCATTGATAAGAATCAATTTTGCAACAAATTAAAAAGGATCCACACAACAATGTGATCACTACCTACAGATAAGAAACAGCTAGCTGGCTAGCATTAATATATTTCTCTCTTTATGCTTCACATGTATTTTGCCCACAAGCCCAGGTCTTTTTTTTTGCTTTAACTTTATATGGAATTAAATGAGAGTGACAGAGGTCTGCTGTTTGAATTATGCTTGTTTGCTTGCTTTATTAAGAATGACAAACTACACCTGTTAGCATAAGGAATCTGTCATTTTTCATGTACACTATGTAGAGATACAAACATAGCAAAGCCACTATGCAGGATTTTTTAATATTTTACTCTTTTGTTCCCATACTTTAATTTCTCCAAGTTCAATGAAATTGAACTTCTGAATTGTTTGACTTGACGTCTTATTATGGCGTGACTAATAAATACTCATTCATGTATAAACGTTTTGGTTGACTGCTCATATTTAATTGGACCCCACAAAGTGACTGATCAGTGTTTTGTGTTGCTTCGTCCCAGCAATGTTACCCATTAAAACACTCAGAAATCAGTTTAATAAGGCAAGACGTTTTTTTGACGCTGGTGTTTGAGCTCACACGATATTTGGCATAATTTGTATAACATAGCTCAATTTGCCCCAGAATAAAAGAAGACATGAATCACTCAGGCTACAATTGTAGCTGACTGCTAACCTTTCAAACGAACCACCTGCAAAACAACCACTGAACCACACTTGAGACCAAAAACTACTTAATTTGAACAAGTTTATTTTTTCAAACTGTAAATAAAAACAGTTCATTAAACTTGGATAAAATCCAGAGTAAGAAAAAATGCAACATATTAAATTCTGTAAAACCTGAATTACAATAGGAAACAGTAGAAAATAAGAACTTTACTTTGTGCAGAGCTTCAAATTGGTAATTGACCCTGGGAGAAAACCTGAATGACCAATAGACAAAACCAGAAAGGTGCCGTTTAAAAAAAAAACATTTCAAGATACTCTGGACCCAGATTTTGGATTTACCTCCAACAAAATCAAACTAGAAGAACAGTTTTGATCTTATGTTCTTTTAGTACCAACTGTTTAGCATCAGCTGACGGTGTTTGCTGCTTTCTTGTTATTTGCACTATCCCACAAATGTATGCAATAATATTTAATTCTAACTACTTAGCAAATTAAATGTAGACATCCCAAAGTCAATATACTAATTTAATTGAGTAAATTAACATCATGTGACAAAAGTGTGTTTACCTGACCTGAAGTCAGTCAGAGCACCACCGAATAACTACTATCATTTACACCAAAAATGGCAGCTGTACACAATATGCAAATTATTATGATAATGGAAATTACAGTTAAACATGTGGAACTATTACAAATTCCGAGCTGAAAAGAACAGAAACATTTTTAGGACATAAAAACCTGTTTCTTGTAGGTATTATCAAACATCCAGTAAAGGATCCAACAGTAGTGTCCACTGTTCCAGGTATGGTCCTGAATGGTGGCTGAGGTCCTTGCTCAGCTCAAATTCTCAGGTAAGGAGTTGGCATGGTGACGTCACGAAAGAATCGATGTACGAGGGCGTTTTTTGCAGATAATCTTTTGTTTGGATCATAATTTAGCATTTCCTGCAAAGAGAAAAGGAACAAAGAGAAACAGGGTTATTAAATATATCAGTTAGCCTTCATATATTTATCTTTGTCACTATCACACAAACAGAATGTACTGGATCAATCTTCTGGTAGATGTAGAAAATTAACTTTGTTATGTTAAATGCCTTCAGATAATGACTGTTGGACATTTTGTTGTACACAAATATAATTGAATTGAAATGCTCAGGTTCCTACTGCAAGCAGTTCTTTTCCATCTTCATCAAGAAGTGGAACAACTTTGGATAAATCCTGTCTGGCCCACTTTGGGAAAGATGGTTTGTAGTCAGGCATTGACGTGACTCCGGGCCAGACGGTCTCATCTGGTGTGCCCAAGGTGCGGAAGATTCTGAATAACTGATCAATTTCCGAGTCTCCAGGGAATAAGGCCCTCCTGGTGATCTGCAGAGGAGTGGACAGTGACGACAGACAGTTGGTGACATGCTGATCCAAAGTGCATTACGTTAAGGATTATTTTCCTCACAGTGCAGGCAGATGAAACTAAGTACATTACCATTTCAGCAAAGATGCAGCCTAGACTCCAGATGTCAACAGCTGTAGAGTAGTATTTGCAGCCAAGAAGAATTTCTGGCGCTCTGTACCAAAGTGTTACCACCTAAAAGCATCACAGAATCAGGTAAGAAAAAGAAAACCTTACATTAAGTTTGGAGCTTGTTGGTGCGTTTCTTACTTCATGTGTGTATGTTCGGACAGGTACTCCAAAGGCTCTTGCAAGGCCGAAATCAGCGAGCTTGATTTCCCCCTGAGCGTTGATGAGGAGGTTCTGTGGCTTCAGATCTCGGTGAAGGACCCTGTGAGAGTGACAGAAGGCCAGGCCTTGCAGCAGCTGGAAAAGATAACTCTACAAATACAAGAAAAATAAAGCTGGTCAGTCATGTCAGACAACCTGAGTTCATGTTCTTCTTCGATTCCTTAAGAAAAGTTTGTCTAACAAGAGCAGCTGATGTTTACCTTAACTAGAGGCAGTGGGATACCAGTGACTGAGGAGGAATCCATGAACTTCTTTAAATCCTGATGAAGGAACTCAAAGACAAGGTAGAGCTTGTTCTCAGTGTGGATGACGTCTCTCAACCTTAAAACACATCAACAGGCAGGTTGGACCAAAAATCGGACACGATAATCTTTCAAGATGCCGAAATTAACATCACACACTTACTTGACAATATTTGGGTGACTGAGCTCTTTGAGAAGTGAAATCTCTCGGATGGCGGTGCTTGGCACACCCTCTGTTTCCCTGGATGCAACAAACAGTACATACAATTGTTTTGATATTAAATATTGCTCATCTTAGGTTCTGATGTCCTTTTGCTGATATAAGATTTCATAAAATTTGCTGACTTCACTGTTTTATTTATTCCACACATTAGACACAACAAAATACGATGATCAGAGCTGCGCTGTCAGGTGTCTCATACGATGGCACTACTCAATGTCAGTATAATACATCGCTATGATTTGTTGGCAGAGGTGCTAATAAATCAGGAGAATAATGGAAGAAACACTGCTATGATCTGGTACAAAGGTCATACAACACTGGAAACAGTGGCTAACTGATGCCACCTGCTGAAGCCAAGGATGTGCAAATGTCTTGGTTCATTTATCTTGACATAGACAGATAGATATAAATAGTAATACAGCATATGTTGCCTGATGTAAGAACAAGCTAAAGATGTTACTGACACAGCAAATCTCTTATATGACAGTTGGGGGCATACGGAAATAAATGAGTACAATCTCAGCACAGTTTCATTGTGCTCATCGTTTCATTGTAATATGGCACATTATCTTATGTCAAACCCGGAATATATGTGTTAGCAGGCTACAGAAACCGTCCAGATGATATAGAAACAGCTTCCTCAAGTCAACTTACGTGTCCAGTCTGATCTTCTTCAGAGCAACAGTTTCCCCAGTGACTTTGTTTTTGGCTTTGTACACCACTCCGTACGTCCCTTCTCCGATCTTTTCCACCTTCTGAAACGTATCCATGTCTGGATAAGTTGGTGGCTTGTTTAGCCAGTTAGCAACAGTCCTCTCTTTGTGTCGCTGCTAACAGCCGCTCGGTGGCTACGTTACCCAGCAGAGCGTGGACCGACATATAGTGACCCGCTCCTCCGGGCTGGTTAGCGCGCGCCGGGCTCACCGCAGCTTGGGGAGGCAGCTCCTCTCTCCGGTCAGACTAAAACTACTAAATGCGGTATACAAGTTCATGAGCTGGTTCCGGTAAAGATAGCATTTATCAGCATGAGAACTAGCGCAGCAGCGTCTCCTCTGTGGAAAACACTGAACCAACGCATCAACGTTTCCCGCCTTACAACCCGAGGGCGTTTGTTTTTGAGTTGCAGTCACACCGACTCCTGCAGCCGGGTGGGATTTTAGAGTTTTTCCAATCTTTTCTCCCCCGGTGTGCTCCGACTAAACAGTTTTGCGTTAAAGTGGCAGCTTAAATAAAGACACTTTTTAAATGTGTCGTCTGTTTTATTGACGTCATGGCTTTAATGTTCGCTGAAGTATTTTTTGACTTTGGGGTCTTCCTGTGTCGGGATGAAAAAAAATCCAACAAACGTCCCTTACAACTCACGTGGTCAAGAGACGATGACGTCTTACGCATTTGACGTCGGAAGCGCACTTGCCTGTTTCCTTTTTTATTTTACAACTACAAAAACAAGAACAATTTATAAAAACAATGATGGAAAAACATTTATCTGAAAGTCATATCATTGCTCGCCAAATAAAAATAAACCCCCAGATCAAACAGACAGAAAACATCCATTAACGTGGCTGCCATTCAAAGGACATAATTCACGTTTCACAAAAACGTAGTGCCAAAATAAATGTAATTATAATTAGCCAAAAATGACTCGAGCTTTTGTTTCCGTCTCTTAAATGCGTCAGATTAACGCAGTCATTAGGTCCAGCATTCATATGGAGAGGATGAGGGGGAAGGACAGTTGCTCCCCCTAGTGAAAGAAAGTGTAGCTGTCCAATCACATGCTGCGTAGAACTAAGGTTTCTAACATATTCTAATATTATTCTGCCATACCCCACCTGTGGATAACTCATTCCTAAGTAAACCATATCCACAGATTCGATAATCAAGCCGGTTACATAGCAGTTACATGAATAAACCTTCACTTCAATAATAAGAAATCACGAGGAAGCTCAAGTGAGCAGGAGGATGGGTTCATATTTAGAGATGGTCCCATTAGTGATGAAACATTTGGACCAGGCTTTTGATGATCCATCCAGACATGGAGGCATTCCCACAAGCACTGCACATGACCAAAGCCCAGAGGCCTGTGTCCACCCAGCATATTTAAGTGAAGTGATGTCTTTGTCTAGCACAGAGAAGTTAGTATAAACTTAAACGCTACTTATGGTTACTTGTCAATCACTTTGTCTACTATTTTTCTGAAAATTACACCCCCTAAAAATATTTACAGCAGAAATTTAACGTGAATAATAAATATATTCAAATGACATTTTACAGTTGTCCAATTTCTGAACTTTGCATTATATTTAATGAGAAGATCAACTTACAGAGGGGCTTTGTGATCAGTGTTTTTGTCATTTTTAGAGCACCAAAACCTAACTGTGGCTGTTATTTATGGAAATGTAGTCAGGTAAATTACTTTATTTTGACTTTTTGTGAAAATCTGTGCGTCTGTAGAAATATTTCCAATAATATGCTTGGAAGGTGAGTAGAATTTCTATAATAACCAATGACCACCTGAAACAGAACTATCTCAAATTCAAAATATTAACTGAATTGTGGCAGCAATGCTTTAAAGTATTGTACAGTGGAAACTCACAAAGAAAGGAATTAAGGGTCGAGTATTTATGGCATGTTAAGTCAGGTGCTCTGTGTGATGGTGCTCTGGATTTCTTTCCTCTGAACTCTGTTGTTAGCACATGAGGAGTCACATGTAATGCTGCCTGAACAGTCTCACAGACATGAGACAACACTCATAGGGAAAACCACCAATCATTGTAGTAACAGACCTCATAATCTTTCTGCAGTGAAGATAGAAAAACAGTCAAATATAATATACTTATAGTACTTATAGTACTTAATATAATTAAATATTTCTATATATTTTACACATTTTAAATTGCTTTTCATTTTATTTCAAATAGTATTACAATATAGGTAAACACACAAATGAAGTTTACAACTGTTCCTGGCATAAAATGATGAAAATACAGAAAACAAGAATGGAAAAGTGATAAAGAAAGAAGTATATCAAAATAATACTGTCTGAAACCATGGTTTGTGTATTTCATGAAGTAAATTACTAAACTTCTTTTCACATAACAAACTTAAATGTTGTTTTTATATTTCACTCTTTTAAAACACATGATAACTCAAGATGGTTATGTTGAGGCTTTAATAATAATTGTGATGTATCTCTGATGTCTTGTCTCAGAATTCATACACATGGGATATTTCATTAATTATAAGTTGTGACTAATTTGCTTACGGAATGCAAAAAAACATGTTTCAACTGAAGCAAAGTATTTGATATATCTTCGGATTAGAAATCCATTTTAATTTTTCCTCTAAATGTTTTCTTATCCCCCTCTGAATGAAAGCAGATGTTTAGAGGATGTGTCTCAGCAGGGGTGTGTGTGTGTGCTGCTGGGAACAGAGCTTCTTAGAGCTGCAGCAGCCTGAGGTGAACAGCAGGATACAAATAAATGGCTGAAGAAATAAAAGGATGCCATTGATTTGCCATCCACACACCAATCTTGTGACCCCCTTATACGCATATCTATGAGGTCATAAGTCAAACACAGGGATGACTCTATCTCGATCATCCCTCTCTGTGCATTTGCATGTGTACTGTTCAGAATAAATTAATGATTTTCAAACAATACACATAAATATATTGTATTATTTTGTGTTCAGTTAAATATTAGACATGTCTTTAAACATTTTTTTCAAAATTAGTGTATTGTACAATTTCAAGAGACCACTTTCTCAGATATTGTATTTAACTTTTGACATTTAGCATCGCAACAAGATACAAAATATGGCTCATGTGTAAAAAGCACACAGATCGAATATAACATTTAAATAAAGAAGTTAATGTCAAAAGCCATGAATGAATTCAACTGATCTGATTACACACAATAGAACTTAGCAAAAGAGCACTGACGTCTGTTCTAAAAGGGGTGGTGCCAGTTTACAGACTCACAATGATGTCAGAGGTGAGAAGAAATTTTATGGTAATTCAGGTCTGGGGCCTTCTTAAAGAGCGTGACGAGATGAATGCACAAGTTCTTTAGGAGCTGTATTGGGGTTCAGGACTGACGGGTGAGGATCGGGGCTCAGAGAGAGGAAACAAACAAACAAACACAGGATGAGGACTCAGGCTCTGGTGCTGCTCATTGTGGCTTTTACATCAGCTAATGCGATACGTGAGTACATCTGACTTACAACCGTTTTATGCTCAAGCATGTGGTTTTTATCATTTGTTGTAAAACGTTTAATTTTTCACTGTACTTTTGTCTGCAGTGGTAGACATCACATTCTCATGCACATATTTTAAGTCTTTCAAAGTCAATGAAATCCTGCTGTAATCTAAAGAGGAATAATCATCTCAAAACATCATCTCTAAATCATCTCTAAATCTGTAAATTGTGAGATGTTTCTTTGACCTCACAGGGATAGGAAATGAGAGAAAAAATGAAATCAAATAATTGAATTAAAATTCAAAATATTTTAAAGCATGAGGTGGCATCATCCCAAGCCGCTGGCAGATTAAAATATTTAACAATAAAGTTAAATATGAATCTAAATCAGCATATTACTTGACAGGGTGTCAGACTTTCATATCAATACACACACACACACACACACACACACACACACACACACACACACACACACACACTAAGACTAAGAAAAAGCCAGTGAGTCTGGCATCTCTCATTCCTCCTGCTGGGATTACCGATGTAGCTGCTCAGCTGAGAGTCACATGAAAGGGATTGGGGGGGTGTGGGGGGGTGTGGGGGGGTGGCTGCAGGTCGTGTGACTCCCACTGCCAAGAACCCTGGCACTCCTAAACCCATCAAACACTTCACACAAGAAACTATGTCATTACTATTGCTTTATTATCATGTAGAAGTTACGCCGCTTCTGAAGAACCAACAATCGTTAATGCAACTAAATATGTAGCGAATGCAACAACGTACTTAATCTTGCAAAACAAAAATATAACTACACACTAAGTAGACTGAGAAACAATTACCAAACTAAGGCTTGGTAATTAATCCTTAAATACAGTTTCACCATATTTGTCGCTATAATTGAAAAGTGGATGAGTTGACTGTGGATGAGAGTGATGTGTGTTTGTAATACTCCCTCCAGAGCGTAGAAGTCAGTTCACCCGTTATCGCTCATGGAACTCACGGATGTATCCTGTTTGGAAAGATGGAGACCCAAGATTCAGAAACTGTTGGTTGGGTGAGTTATTTTTTATTATTATTATTTAATTTAAAAAGCTGGTGCTTCTTTTAGTCTGTTGATAAAAAAAATAAGAAATTACATTTAATTGTCTTTTTTTTTCCAGGTGGCGAAGTAACCTTTGATATTAAAAGTGATGCACCCACTCTTACTGGAGCAAGAACAACCTTCACTATTAATCTCAATTTCCCGCCAAATCAGACAGCGCTCTCAGACGGGCAGGTGGTCTGGGCACAGAACTGCACCATTGATGGTAAGATAACTTTCTAGCACTGACTCTGTGTGCCCTTTTATTTGCCAGTTTAACTCCTTTCAATTTATTTCAATCAATAATAATAATTAATTAATTATTCATTCCCATTCTATTTTTCCTGGCTGTGCCCCCTATTACTGTATTTTTCTTTTATTATAGTGGTTGTTATTATATTAATGTACAATCTATGACTGCTGTCTTTCTCAGGACAACAGTATCAGCAGGGTCAGTCTGTGTATCCCAACCAGGACGCTGCACAGATGGGACTTTTTCCAGACGGCACACCGTTCACCAGGAGCCAGAACAAGAAACCTCACTATGTGTTTGTGTGGAAGACACGGGGTAAAGATTATAAAATAACATGTCAATTTAATGTCAATTAAACCTAAGAGAATACACAGCTACATTATAACTAAAGTATCAATGAGCAAAAAGAAAACCATTGATATGCATCTATAAATGCTAATTTCCATAGAGGTTTAAAAAAAATCCAAGAGGAGCCAATGAGTGACTAAACCCACTGTTGCTATATTCAGGGCAGTACTGGCAGGTGGCAGATGGACCGTCCTCCTCCCTCACCATCGGTACAGACAACGTCCCCCTTGGCTCCTACAACATGGAGGTTGTTATCTACCACTGCCGTGGCAAAGACAAGTTCATCCCTCTTGGCTATGCCTCCACAGTCTTCACTGTCACAGGTAAACTGTTCAACCGTTCAACCATTCCTGACCCAGCCTTTGAAAAACAAAACATCTCAACATCTTTTCATCTGTCATCAGACCAGGTTCCCTTCACTGTGTCGCTCGCCCAAGTCAGTGATATAAACCAGGGGGACCAGAACTTCATCCAGAACCAAGCCATTGCTTTCAGTGTCAAGCTTCATGATCCCAGCCAGTATCTCAGCACCGCCGACATCAGCTTCAGCTGGGACTTTGGCGACAACACTGGGACCCTGATCTCCAGAGATCAAACTGTCACTCACACATACCTGTCTGTTGGGTCCTTCAAACCTCAGGTGATTCTGATGGCAAGCATCCCCAACGGCTGCACAAACCCCACTGCTGGTGAGATTTTACAACAATCATTTCATGTATTTTTAAAATGTATTTATGTGGTTTCTGAAATACGTTTTGTGCACGATTAAGTTTTGCTCTTTTCTTCCAGTGGCTCCTATTGATGCCTCTGCTGTCCCAGCAGTAGTTGTTATGGCCTCCACCCCTGCTCCTGCAGCACCAGCTGATGGAGAAGATGCAATTGCACTTGATGTACCTACTTCTGACTCAACCCCGGTCGCTGCCTCTGCGCAGCCAGCCAACACAGATGCAAATACAGATGATGAAGATACTGACACAGAGGCAGCAGAGGTTGCCCCAGTGGTTGATGCTGCCAACACTGTTGCTCCTGCTGCAGCAGTAGATGTTGCTGCAGAGGCGGCAGATGCTGATACAGCTGCTGCAGATGAAACTACAGTGGTGACTGATGCAGATGCAGAAAATGTGCCAGTGATTGATGCTGCTGCTTCAGTTGCCCCTGCTGCAGAGGGAGAAGAAGCTATAGTTGAGGTTGCTGATGGTGTGGCTACTGATGTTGCTGCTGCTGATGCCACTGATGCTGCAGCTGCGGCTGATGCCACTGATGCTGCGGCTGATGCCACTGATGCTGCAGCTGATGCCACTGATGCCGCAGCTGCTGCTGATGCCACTGATGCTGCAGCTGATGCCACTGATGCTGCAGCTGCTGCTGATGCCACTGATGCTGCAGCTGCTGCTGATGCCACTGATGCTGCAGCTGATGCCACTGATGCCGCAGCTGCTGCTGATGCCACTGATGCTGCTGCTGATGCCACTGATGCCGCAGCTGCTGCTGATGCCACTGATGCTGCTGCTGATGCCACTGATGCTGCTGCTGATGCCACAGATGCTGCAGCTGCTGCTGATGCCACTGATGCTGCTGCTGATGCCACTGATGCTGATGCCGCAGCTGCTGTTGACGTTGCCATCGATGCTGCTGCAGAGGTTGCCGAAGCTGCAACAGAGGCCCCTGCTGAGAACGTTGTTGCTCCTGTTGCTTCTGAGGCCACAGCAATAGATGAGGCGGCACCAGCTGATGTTGCAGCTGAAACTGAAGCTGAAGTGCTGGAAACTGAGAATGAGGTTGCAGCTACTCCAGCTGCTGCAGGTGATCATTTACTGTGATCTGAAATAAACACGCCCTGAAAAATGAAAATGAACTCCATTATAACAGGGGCATTATGATAAAGTTTCTCTTTTGTCCACTCAGAGCCACAAGCTGCTGAAGGTGAAGTTCAAGCTGAGATGGAAACAGATGCAGCACAAGTTGCGCTTGTTGTGGCTAAAAGACAAGCACCGGAGCTGACAGCTGACTGCACGGTCTACCGTTACGGTTCCCTCGCCACCTCTGTAGACATTGTTCGTAAGTGAAAATGTTTTTTTTTTGTTATATCAGATTAACCCTAATGTGGTGCTTTAAAGGTGAGAATACAGTTTAATGGTGTTAAACTCTCTCCCTTGCAGAGGGTATTGAAAGTGTAGAAATTGTGCAAGTGGCCAACGTTGTGTCCATGGCAACTGAGTTGGATCAAAACGCAGTGGACGTCACCATTACCTGTCAGGGGAGGTGAGTAATATTTACTGTGATCGTTGAGTAAATACATTTCCTTCTCATTCTTGTTGTATATTACATTCAGCATGGTCTTATTGCCACTACCATGTCTCACCCCCAACTCTTCTTCTTTCAGTCTGCCCAGTGAGGTCTGCACAGTCATTTCGGATGCTGACTGTATCACACCGGTAGAAACCATCTGTAATGCAGCCTCACCCTCTCCAGACTGTCAGTTGATCCTTCGTCAGTTTTTCAATAACTCTGGAGTGTTTTGCCTCAATGTCTCTTTGACCAATGACGTCAGTCTCGCAGTGGCAAGTGCTAGAGTCAGTGTGTCAGTGGGTGAGTGAAAGAAAAATTCACTCATAGCTAATAAAATGTCTTATGTTACACTATTTCATTCTTTCCATGTTCTTAATCTACAGGCTCTGGTGGTTCCCCAGCTGGAACTGCTGCTACCGTCCTGGGTGTTATGGTCCTGGCCTGTGTCGTCTGTTGCATTGGTCTGATGTACAGGTGAGTGGAAAGATAAAGCACTGAGATTTGTAATGAACAAAAATTAAAGAAAGAAATGTTTAGTATTTTGATGTAAATCAAGTTTTTTGTTATTGTCAGCACTTTTTCTTCTGTATTATGATTTAATGGTATCGACCGTTCTTGTCAAAGGAGGAAGAACATAGGCAATGGCATTAACAATGGCTCAGTTCCATTTACACAACAGCAATCTAAGCAGAAATTGTGTAAACAGCATTAGATAATGTCATTAACTGTGTTTGATGATTTTGTTTTCATTTATAAGTACTCATCAAATTCAGTTTAACTTTGCCTAACGTGTTTCGCCCGCTGCATGTGTCTAAACAGGCGGTTCAAACAGTACCAGCCACTGAGAGACGACCATGTCATCGAGAATGGACGCAGCTCAATGGTAACGTCAGTGCCTTTGTTGCTGTGGAACTTGCTGAGTCGACAGTCACCAGGAGAAAGTCGCCCGCTGCTTCAGGGGAAACTTGTGTAAATATCATCAGCAGGCTAAGCACTTAACATCTACAACATTCCCTGACCTTTCAGCATTATACACATATTCATTTATCTGTAGTCATGTTGTAACTCCCAAACCACGTATTAAACCACCAACATTTCAGGGAAACGGCCCCATGTAAGACATTTGTAGGAATAGAAAGGAGTTCTGTCATAAAAATTGTAATTAAAAACATTTTAGAGAAATGTTGTATTTATTTTGACACTGATAGTTTATAGAAGCCATAAATGTTATTTGTGGCCTACACTTATTGTATAATTACCCAACTGGAAAATCAACACTAACGAATTATGGTTCAATTCCTTTTACAATGTAATTCAACTGACAAATACAGCACAACGTTATCATCTTTGCTGCCCTGAGATAAATAAAATGGAACTTTATCATCATCACATGTGTCCTTTTTCCTGTGTAGTGTGCATTAACCACACAGTATCACTGGACACCCACATCACTGGTGTATGCAGCTCTTAGTTAATGTGCCATTAATCAACTATAACTCTGGATGAAGACAGACAGCAATGCTTTGCTAAAGACCTGGAGCAGCTGCTGTTTGTGGAAGTTGGTGACAGATAATTAATTCTCAATGAAAATCCTATAAATGAACTTTAAGTGATTGATGCAGGTGTGAATGTTCCTCCTCTACTGACATTGTCAAAACGCTGTTTACAAACAACCTTTAGGTGCATTTCTGTCACCGTTCTCTGAAACATGGAGGCCTCGCAGCTCCTCATCAGTGAAGTAAACAATATTGATTGCCCCCTAGTGGCTGTATTACACAGTTACAATCAGCCTCTGATTACTTTGAGCCGTAGAGTGACTCTAGACAAAACACCAACACATAACATTGAACACAGAAATAACATCCAGTACAGTATACTGTACAGTTATCTAAAAACAGAATGATCTGCTATCATTGGACGACAGCAAACTACAACTTTATAAATGTATGTGCAACCAGACAATGAGGTTTTGGATCAACAGGCTCTTGGGAGCAGCAGAGATATTCAGGAAGTGGTGGGGTTCTACGTGCACCACAGCTGAGACTGCAAAAAAAGTACAGTAATCCTGCCCATCGTGCTTCACTCTTAATTAAAATGATTTACTATAATGTTGTAGGCTACTCCTCTGCAATGAGCAGACAAAGGCTGGTAACATGAACATCATATGACACATACTGCAGTGCTGCAGAAAAGGCTGACGTCACTGCAGCAAAATCATTAATGGAGGAAGCTATGACCTGGCCTACACAGCAGGAACAATTCATCTCCCTGGTAACGTGGTCAGCGTACATGAAAACAAGTCCCACGTGAAAGCAGTTTTTTGTGAGGGCTTTTAAACTTGGTCTTCTATATATATACAGTATGAACTAACGTGGAGAAAAGAGTAATTTAGTTCTCTCTGAGGGAGTGTGGTTTTTTTTTTCCATGCACAAACCACTCCACAACCTCCTTCCTGTGGAGCTGGATCATCCACTGGGCGCTCTGCTTCCAGGCCCAATCAGCAAACTGTGTGGTCTTCTTATTATTGATCTAGGGCCTGCTGCCTTTCACGACAGAAGACACATGTATCCAGTCTCGACCCTAATGTGGACATGAGATATGTGTGTGCTCCCGCATTGATGATCCACTGACCCGTCTTATCCCACATGGTAAATAGGTTTAATGGAAAAGGATTATATATCAGGGACTACTACTTTTATTGTTCCTAGATGCCATGGCTTTTCTGACTGGAAACACCCTACATGTGCCTTACTAGGCCTTTCTGTAGTTATTGTGAATTATGTCTACACAACATAAGAAGGTCCTTCCACACTGCAGTGCTCCATCGCAGTAATTACCACAGAAAGCCATTTTTCATGCTTGACTATTAACACGTCTCCTGGTCTCGTGTACCAAGTGCAATTCAGAGATCTCTGTTCTGTTGACTTCTGGGGTGTTCTGCAGCCGAGACAGAGGCCATCGTTTTTCACACATGATCTTTATCTCGGCCTTGACAGTCCCTCCGGATCTCTACCCAACCCTGCAGCTTTTTATTGCTCACTGCATCGCCAGCAAGAGTCCCAGTGCAAGTAAATCAACGTGATTGCTTCAAGTGTCACCATACTCCAGGTTAGGTATGACTTCGAACTCTGGGTGGTAAAGCCAGATGTGGTTTAGTGAGCTAACACCACCCAATACACAGCTCTGATTAATCTGAGCGCCATTCTAGTCATCACCACTCCATGGCAACAGAGAGACCAGATCACGGCAGCTCACAATTTGCATGTACAGAATATCATCCAGTTCATCTATTGTCTGAATGAAGCTGTACCTTATCCATGTCTACAATGTATACTCCCTGTTGTTGATATAAACCAATGAATGTGTCAATTAAATCTAATTGTAGAATGAGATCACCCATATTTTCATGAAAAAACAGAGCATTTTTTTATCATGTTGGCAGCGACTGTGCCAACACCCAACATGTGAACTTGACATGGGAGAGGTAGCTCGAGTATTCTCCTTCACTGACATGAATAAGGCCTGATCCAACATGTTTACACATATAAAAGTGATATCTATATACCCATGTGGATTTGACACACAACAAACAGGACACTATGAGTAGAATGTGTGGATGTGGTATCATATACTGTAGCCTGATACTGTTGAAGATTATGGCCCCTGTGGGAATTCTCAGAGAACCACAAGGATCAATTGCTAATGGTAACATCTGGCTGAGGGTTAGTATTACTAATATAGTTCTGTCAAATACCACTGAGTGGTATATTTCTTTGCATATGCCTGTGTGCCTGACATGAACATGGCTAATTAGACTATGCAGATACCATTGGTATAAAACTGTGACAGAGGCCATTGGAGGTGATTGCAGCAGGATCTGTAAAAATAATAGAAAGTGAGATGTGGTCTGAGCAGGGAGAGTGAGACAGGGTGTGGGACAAAGTGGGGGGAGGGAGGGAGAGGAGATTGTTGCTGACCATGAAGCAGCTTGATTAGATTACATGGCAAAGACGAGCATAAACCATTTATTACACAGACAGAGCCAGACCTCCAAGGCAGACCTCTAAGCAGAAGAATACCAAGAGATACCTGTCTTCATGGTGTGTCACAGATGTTCCATTAGGAACAGGAAACCCTAAAATCAATTTAATTAGAAAAACATGTTGACTACAGTTTAGAAAAAAAGACACTCATTAATTAAAGAAAAAGTAGTGTGCTCCAAAGGCAAAAAAACATCTCACCTTACACTGGGTTCTGTGTTGCACTGCATACAAAAGAGCACAAACGAATAGGACTAAAGGTACCACACATCACTGAGGCCACTGGGAAGACAGCGCCACACCCAGTCCACACAGAGCATGCTCAGAATTACGTCAGTTTTATACTGGATCAGACTCTGAATTAAAATGACTATAGATACACACCTACACAAATGCACACACACACACACACACACACACACACACACACACACACACACACACACACACACACACACACATATTTATGCATATATGTGCCGGATAGCCTGATAGATATCAGGCTATCGAGCTATGTGCCTGATAGCTGTGTTTACGTACATGTTGCCAGTATCTGCCTGTTTATCCACCTTCATGCTCCTGCTCTCTTCTGCCCCTGAATCTCTCCTCTTCTGATGAAAGTGACCACAACCTTCACAGCATCAGCTAATTTAATGACTGCTTTCAAAGTCACAGCAAACTAAAAGCAATAATAATGCTGAGATTGGCTTCCGTCAGACCGCTGCTGGATAGGTCAGTGAGTTCACTGTTGCTATAACTGTGATCTCTCCCGTCTGTATGTTCTGATACAGAGCCAGTGTAACTTTGGTGGTAGATAACCTGCAACAAAACCCCATTGTGCATGGAAAATTTCAAGAGTTATTTGACAACCTGTTCTCTAACAACGATTACTGGAGCCAGTGCATCTGAAAAGGATAGAATAACTGCAGAGTCATGGCTCTGTCCCAGACGCCCTGAATATCAATAAAGTATTCCATTACAGTAAGAGGAGAGAGCGCGGCGGGAGAGAGGGAGGGAGACAAATGGAAGAGAGAAAAAAAACCCCAAATCAAATCAATGCATCCATGTGATTCACTTTAGGCTGCGATTTCACCTTTTGCTATTGGAAACCGGTAACAGAATCCTCGACACATATCTGACAGTGCAATTAAAACAATAAACGTTACAAGCACTGGTAAGATCTGACAGGAATCAAACCTGGATGACTGACTGACTGACTGACTGAGAAAAGCATCAATGAGGGTGTATATCACAGAGATGAGGATAGGCGGGCGTGAGGAGATACCGTTCATTTATATAGATGCCAGTCTGGCCTCCTGCCAGATGCTCTGGTTAAAAGGGTGGAGCTGTCAAGACAGAGAGTAAGACAGAGCTGTGGTGAAGGTACTGTGAGAGGCAGACTGAATCTGCGATGAGCAGGGAGTGGCCAAAGCTCGCATGCTGACTGAGAAAGGAAGGGTTTATGTGGGTGGGGTAAGGAGAAATGAGAGAGGGGGAGGTGTTGATGGATGATGAGATAGCCAACGTGAGTGCATAAAACCCCCAGCAGCCTATAGTCTGATGTCCTGTTGCATCACGAGCATCACCAAGCCTTCAGGTCTCCACTTTTCCACAGCGACGGAGAACAGAGCCAGACCAGCCATGAGCCACTCTTCAATGCATACCTCCACTTCCTACAGGCGGACTTTTGGAAGCCCACACCCAGTGTCCATGTCCTCCTACTCGTCTGTGTCATCCCGCGCGCCCCATTCCGGCGGGCGTTATATGCGCTCAGTGTCACCTGTGGTGGCGTCCCGCTCCACCACCTACCACCAACAGCGCTCCCGCTCCACCGCTCAGCCCCCACGCCTCTCCTACGACAAGGTGGACTTCACCCTGGCTGAAGCTATCAACCAGGAGTTCCTCACCACCCGCAGCAACGAGAAGGCCGAGCTGCAGGAGCTCAACGACCGCTTTGCCAGCTTCATTGAGAAGGTGCGTTACCTGGAGCAGCAGAATGGTGCACTGCAGCAGGAGCTCAACCAGTTCAAGGGTCAGCAGCAGCATGGCCAACCAAACCGTGCCACGGACCTCTTCCAGGAGGAGCTGAGGGAGCTGAGGCGCCAGATGGACGCCATCGGCAAGGAGAGGGACCAGTACCAGCTAGAGAGGGACAACCTGGCTGAAGACCTGGCCCTGCTCAAGCAGAGGTTGGTACCAACCAGTGTTATAACATAAGAAAGACAAGTGTAGCAAGGCATGAAAATATTTACATAATTGGCTCTTGGTTCTATATAGATACATCAGTTCAGTGATTGAGACTGAGGGACATAGCACGTCTCTAGAAAATAACTGAACAATTCTAACACATAGAGCTGAAAGTTCTGACCTGTCCAACATCTCCTCTTCATCTCCATTCATCTCGATTCCACATCATCTTATCGTGTTTTTTTAAATACTGGGCCATTGGGGTGGGACTGCTGCACTCTCCACAAATGCCGCCGTCACAGCTGTCAGTGACACGGTTGTAATATATAGTAATTGGACCACTTTAAGCACAGTTGGGGGGGAGGGGTCCCAAGGCACCCACCACTTGAATCCTGTAATGAAGGTTGTGTAGGGCGTGGCACATCAGTGGAGCACAGAGCCGCGGCATGAAGCAGGACGCTGCACTACATCACGTGCATCGATTCATCCCGAGTATCCAACAGCATCCAACATAAAACAAGGTGTTGAGTATAACATGCTGCCCAGGACAGAAAAGTCTTACTACTTATGGTCAAATTCAATAATGAAGAATGGTTTCTGTCAATAATATAAATGTAATAACTTTGGACACAAGACCAGGCGTGATCAGGGAGGAGGAGGATGGATGGAGGAAGCAGACAATGGGTGGGGCCGGCTGAGGAGCGGGGAGGGGAGCGCGAGAGGAAATGGGAGCAGAGGTAGAGAGGATGGGTATCAGGCGTGGTGAGAACAGCGCCAGGAAAAATCAATGTGACCCAATGACTCCATTAGGTGTTTTGAGTGTCCCTTTGTGTTGATGGGATGGTGCCAGGGACCCCATTAGGAGGAAAGGGCCCCGTGTAGCACCACATGAATTAAAGATGAGGGAGGAGGCCCCACTATGTGATGCTTTCCCACTAATCTACTTTATGTCTGGTCTAAGCGTGCCTTGTGTCTGACTGGACAGACGGAGCTGTACACACAGAAGCTGACCACACAGACAGCACATCGAAATGAAATTAGCAGAGAATGAGCACATTCTGTTATCGGGCACTGTGATATCATTTGAGATGAGTCGTCGCGGTGACTCATGAACTGTCACTTTCACCAAAACTCTGTTATAAGAATTCAGGGCTGAAATTGAAGGAAATATTTTTTTCATTTCTTTACAGATTTCTGCAGCAGCATAAAACTAACATTTTAGTTAATGATAGTTCAAACGTTTCTTAGGGACACATCCCATGAACTGCGTGTTTTACATAACAGCTCCTCACTCCTTTTTTGTACCCAATGGCTTTTGTCTCTCCTCTGAGCGTCAGTCAATATAATAACCATCTAAAATCTTTTAAAAGAGGGGAAGTGTGTGTACGTAACCTTATTGAGCGGGAGCAGATGACCTTATTGAGCTGCAGGGAAAAGCACATTAGTTGAGAGGAGCAGCTGCTGATCCCACTGGGTGCACGACCCGAACACCCCTTTTTTTTACAGGACAGTGAATTAACAAATTGATTCAGAAAGCTTTTTAGCAGCTGATGCCCTGGGGCGGCTGAGCTCAGAGAGAACAGGGAGATTCTTGGAGCTTGTTCATTGTTTGAAATATTTTGTCTCATGCTTTTTTCCCAAGGTTGGATGAAGAGGCCCAGAAGAGGGCAGATGCTGAGAATAACCTCATTGCTTTCCGTAAGGTAAACCCTCAGCTCACTGGACAGTGATTGATGATTACTCTATTGATTAAAGTCTCCTCAGGCTCAGGTAACAGGTCCAACACTTTAATAACAATGTTACAGTAATATGAGAGGGCAGAGGGGGCTCTCATTAACACACATGACAATTATAAATCAAGATCTTCGTTATGGGCTTATTTATATATAAATATATATTTTAGAATAGTCGAATTTAATGTACTCTTAATAATTGTAGCATCTACATGAGACGTGATGTCAGTAGTCAAAGTACGCAGGAAACAAAATGATGCAAAATGAGGAAGTTACTATTTGTTGCAAATGTATTTCTTTTTTTCTCATATGAACAATTAGGATGTGGATGACGCCACACTGTCCCGTCTGGAACTGGAGAGAAAGATCGAGTCTCTGATGGATGAGATTGAATTCCTTAAGAAGCTCCACGATGAAGTAAGTCGAGCTTGCTCCACTTTATGAGTGGGAAAGTGATTCTCTTTTAGGAGACTCCTTTTACGAAAACGTACCTGGATAACCACAACAGTATCACACAAGTTTTGCATGTACAGCATGTATCCCAGGCGACTGGGACTCGCCAACAAAGACCGTTTGACCATTTAACTGCTTTTTTTTTCTCTGTTTCATTATTACCAGGAAATTCAGGATGTACAAGTGAGCGTCCAGACCCAGCAGCTGAAGATGGAGGTGGACAGCAGCTCCAGGCCCGATCTCACTGGTGCCCTGAGGGACATCAGGGCTCAATATGAGACCATTGCCTTAAAGAACATGCAGGAATCTGAGGAGTGGTACAAGTCCAAGGTAGGTCTATAGACAGATGATCACTTGGTAACACATAAACTCTTACTTATTCTTGAGGGATTCATCTTCTCGCTCTCACAGTTTGTCGATTTGACTGAGTCTGCAAAGCGCAACACTGATGCCCTGAGGCAGGCCAAGCAGGAGGCCAACGAGTCCAGGAGGCAGATTCAGTCCCTCAACTGTGAAATCGATGCACTGAAAAACACTGTGAGGCCAAACCACATGTTATTATTCCGCATTAATCTGACACAGAACATCTAAGAAAGAAAACGATTTAACATGTGTTACTGTCACGTACGTGCTGTGGTGGTTTTCAGAATGAAGCCCTGCTGAGGCAGATGCGTGAAATGGAGGACCAGTTTGGCAATGAGATCGGCAACTACCAGGACAATATAGGGAGACTGGAGGACGAGATCCGCCATCTGAAGGAGGAGATGGCTCGCCACCTTCGGGAGTACCAGGACCTCCTCAATGTTAAAATGGCTCTGGACATCGAGATTGCCACTTATCGTAAACTTCTGGAGGGGGAGGAGAGCAGGTGAGAAGCTTTCTTTGTCTTGGGTCCAACATTTTCATACAAGCGCTAAAGACCAAATTCCCTGTTCATAAATGAAACCAAAACTATATACTCCTGTTTAGGATTACTGTTCCCATCTTAAACATTGGCATGAGCAATCACCTTGGAGAGCGAGGCAAGTGACAGTTTTCATTTTCAAGACTATAACAGTCTGAGGGCTCCCTGTTACGTTTCACTTGTATGTCACTTCAGCATGCAGTAGATATAATTGATAAGCAATGATTCAATCTGTGAAGTGAATCTTTAGAGTAGAAAATCAGAGAGGCACAAGAGGTGTTTTGTGACATGTAAATGTATTTGCGAGTTAAAATCTCACCAGCACTTTAATCTGACCTTTCGTAGACTATGAACACACTCCAGAGAGCACGACCAGGAGGACTGTGGTGATAAAGACAGTTGAGACTAGAGATGGAGAGGTACAACAACATGTACAAAATAAGAAGACATCAGGCAAAAATAACAAATAATAGATAATATTATTCGGTGGGCATGAATTTTGAATCTGTCCATTTCTTTGCTGACAGGTGGTGAAGGAATCCAGGAGGGAGGCGGACAGAGACTCAGGCCGCACTGACAGAGCTGACAAGGACGACAAGGACGACAAGGACAACTAGATGAGAAATGATAAGAAAATGTGAAGGCCAGTGCCATGATAGGAAAAAAATACATGAAAAAAAAGAAAAAGAAATGAACAAAAAAAACACAAGCTGATACATATAATCTTTGTTCCCATTAGTAATGTGTTTATCTGTTTAGCAAAGAATCTCTCAGTGTAGATGTAGAACGAATCCCTTTCTCCTTGGTGCTATTGATGCCAAGTGCTAAACACGTGTGTCATCTGTATGGCTACAACAAGCCACCTAATGAACCTACCATCTGAGGCCTTGACTTACAGTGCAATCTGGATGACAACGCGTTTGTAACCGCTTATTTTACCACAGGCTGAAGTATCTAGTGTAAATGCAGGTTGTTAGAAGTTTGTGTCATAAATATAACATACTAATAAAACCTTCAGACACTGCCCTCTGATCAATACAACTTAGAACACAAAACAAGAAGAAATGCACATTTGCATTTGTTTTAGAAGCTTTGCTCTCCTCTTCTTGTCCAAACCACCGAATCAGCAAAGACATGGATCACTAATAAACATGCAACAGACAGGAAATGTTGACTCTGCCAACAGAAAGATATCTGCCGAGTCTGCATTGTGATGATGTATGTATCTGGGAAGACTGAAGAATGAATTATGTAAGTGCAAATAAAGTTAATTGGAGCAAATCTACGTTTCGTTGTCTGTTACCTTATAACTTGTGGAAGTGTCCAAGTTGTCAGGAACTGGCTCAAAACTCATGACAAAACAGGTAAGACCACACAGGTAAACAGAGGTTAAGGCAGATGAATTTTATTTAACTAATTATTTGGGTACATTTCCGTCAAATCACATTTCATTTGTTCTGCTACATTACATCCAACAAAGTTGGTTTAAAAACAACAGCACTAACAGGGAAACTAAAGTGAGCGCTGATATTAGTGGGACTGGTCCTTTTGTGTTTATTATCATTAAACCCTGAGTTTAACCTCTCAGGCAACACTTTAGCTGCCGGTAGGTTTAACTGATACATGCAGACATGGTCCACGGCCTGAAGCCCAGTCTCCATCACCTGCAGAGGCGGGACCTGTCAAAAGGCAAAGCAGGCAGCTGCTTGGGGCCCCCAAGCCACTAAATGGCGAACGAGAGATGGCAAATTTGAAACTACAGTAGTAAAATGATGACACTGATTAGATGGGGGCCCCCGGTGAATTTTTGCTTTGGGCCCCAACAGACCCTAGAATCGGCTCTGATCACCTGAACCTAACTCCGTCATCACCCGGGTTAATGATTCGAATCACCGGACTAGTAGAACAGGAACCACGGAGTCCGAGGTGTCCATTAACACAGACCATACGGCTGCTGCTATAATAACACAAAGCGAGTTAGTCGACTCTCCGGAAACACTGCGGGCGCAGTGTGATGACGAAATTCTACATCCGCTCTGTTGGCGCGAGACTTGTCTGGTCCGTCAGGTCGGAGACGTCAGACTGAAAACGGCGTTTCACCGGTGGAAAACGTTAAAACTGTCCGTCACCTCCGCCTGCTGAACAACACTGCACCAACCCGGTAACTTCGTCTGTGTTGTTATTGTCTGTCTGATCCAAAACCGAGGTCACAGCGCCGCCAGGCTCCTGTAAGTTAACATCAATAACATTAGCACCGCAGACACTGCAGCTAATATAAACTGATATAACATGGAAATAATGATGCATGTGTGTATGTGACCGTGTGTTTATTGCCGCAGCATGTAATTGAGCAGTTCATCTTCTACTCGTGTTATTATACAATAATGTATCATTACTTGCTGATTATACCTAGTGTTATTACTAAAAATATAGAGGTGCAAAGTTGCAGTAAAGTTCTTCAGAATAATAGAAATCTATTATTCTATTAATTATAAAAACAAGGGTTTCTTACACTTTGCGCAATTCGGATGAAACTATCTCCTCTGCAAGGAAATAATGCTGTAAAATTGTGTAGCTGTCTGTGACACATTTTTTTCCCTATATCTTGTTGTGTGTATGTTAAGACAGAGGTGTTACCTTTGTGCTGGCTGAGGGGGCTTGGACTTATTCAGGATGAATTGTGAACTCCTGGCAACTTGCAGTGCTCTTGGCTATCTGGAGGGTGACACCTATCACAAGGAAGTCGACTGTTTGGGTGAGTATTTGTCACGTGGTAGAAAATGTTTAGTTGTGTTTATACAATAAGATCCATTCATTGTTTCCTGTGTCTGCATTGCAGAGAGTGTGAAAGACTTGATCAGGTATTTACGCCATGAAGATGACACCCGTGATGTCCGCCAGCAGCTGGGGGCAGGCCAGATTGTACAGAATGACCTTCTACCTATCATCATCCAACATGGGCAAGATAAAGCCTTGTTTGATGCTTCTATCAGGTAAAAAACATAATCATAATCATAATACTGTATAGTTCGTATTGATATACTGCACCAGTGCCAATGTGGCTCATTGTTTCACTGGGACAAAGTGTTATTTTAATAAACATATTGTCATTAAATAAAAAAAAAACAAGCAATTTCTGTTTTTTCAGACTCATGGTCAACCTCACTCAGCCTGCGATGCTTTGCTTTGGTAAAGTCCCTGATGACCCAGTGTTCAGACATCACTTTCTGGAAGTGACGGCTCATTTGCAAGCCTATAAAGAGGTATTGCCTCCTTTTAATTGTAACAATTTGTTTTACAGTCTAAATAGGTTTGTGGTGTAAAACAATATTGGCCCAGTAAAAATTGAGGTGGTTGTTCAAAAATTTGTATTTTTTTTAATTTTCTCCTTTTATTTTCAGGCGTTTGCCAATGAAAGAGTGTTTGGTATTTTAAGTGAGACACTGTACAACTTCCTGCAGCTGGTGAGTGTTTTACTGGATGTCGTCTTTGTCTCTGTCTCATCTGTTTAAAATATATTAGCAAAATGTTTCTGTTTATTTTCTCTCAGGACTGGGAGCAGAGGCAGGAGGAAGATAACCTACTAATCGAGAGGATCCTGCTGCTGGTCCGGAATGTGCTTCATGTACCAGCAGACCCGTGTGAAGAAAAGGTCTGACTTTAGGGTGAAGGCCAAAGTGTTTTTTATTGTCATAAAAACAAACTTTAGTTTGTTTTCTTCTTAGCTTCCTCTAATTCCTCCCCACATCTCTGACTCTTATTCTTACTGTAGAAAGTGGATGATGATGCCAGTATCCATGATAGGCTGCTGTGGGCCATTCACATGAGCGGTTTTGATGACTTGATCAAGTTCCTGGCTTCAGCGCAGAGTGAGCAGCAGTGGAGTATGCATGTGTTGGAAATAATCTCCCTCATGTTCAGAGACCAGGTAAGACCAAATACGCACCTATACACACATCAAGATTTCCTGCTGTTTTGTGGATTTGAGCTTCTTCTTTTCCTGCAGACCCCAGAGGCTTTGGTGAGTGCTGGTCAGGCTCGATCAACAGAAGAGAAACACAGAGACTCTCAGGAGCTGGAGGCATTGAGACAGAGAGAGCAGGCAGAGAAACGTACTCGCACATTACAGAGAGGAACCAGGTGACACACATGCTTATGATCCCAGTGCTTTACTGCTGAAAACATTATAGAACCACTACATGTTATTTACAGGTATGTTGTTCTTATGAATCAATTTTAATTAAAAAATGTTTTTGTTGATGTTTTCTGTTTAGACACTCTCGTTTTGGAGGATCCTTTGTTGTGCAAGGTCTCAAGTCTGTCGGAGACAGAGACGTTGTCTATCACAGAAATCTTCATCATGTGAGTAGAGCAACTCCACTTGTCATTAAGAAAAACAGATGTTTAAAAAAATGTAATATAGTTTTTTTTGGTTTTTTAAGTTCAAAAATTATACTCACGACACGGGCAAAGCAGTGAGACGTGTTCCCAAGAGAAATCGACAGGCCAAGGAATGGAAGGAAAAACGCCGCTCAGCCTTAAATGTTCGACTCTTCCTGCGAGAGTTTTGTATGGACTTCTTGGAAAACTGCTACAATTGGCTCATGCACCTGGTCAAGGTAAGCGGCTGTGTGTCGCTGTGCGTGTGTGTGTTTGTTTTTTGAAAACACGTCTGACACCAATTTTGACTTTGGTCTGCAGGAAAGTCTGATTCGAGAACATGCTCAGCAACATGATGAAACCTATTACCTCTGGGCACTCAGCTTTTTTATGGCGTTTAATCGTGGCAACGGCTTCCGTCCTGACTTAGTTTCTGAGACCATGTCGATTCGTGCTTTTCACTTCATGGAGCGCAACATCACCAACTACTATGAGATGATTCTTACTGACCGCAAAGAGGCCACATCCTGGTCCCGCAGGTAAGATGAGTATGCAAAAGCAGCCTCGTTAAATGTCATTAACCTGGGCATGGACTGCAAGTTTATTGTACACAACCTCTGGTTTGTGGGTATAAATGATGTGCAGGTTACACATAAACTACAAATTAAGCAGACTTACTAAAAATAAATAATTGTAGTTAAAGAGTTAAACAATAATATTCATGAAATGAAATGATTATTGTTCCTTGTTCTTCTCCAGGATGCACTTGGCTCTAAAGGCATATCAAGAACTGCTGCTCACGGTGAATGAGATGGACCGCTCACAGGATGAGACCATTCGCCAGAGTTCTAATGTTATTAAAAGTAAGAAACTTACAGAACTTATTCAAATGGAGAGGTTTTTTGTGATGTGTATCCATTTTTTTGGCTAATAAACACAGTCTGGCAAATCATCTCATCATTCCATATTACTTCAGATAAGGATGTGGATATAGTACTATGACTATTCATTTTAAATCTTTCTGTTTATTGTAATCTTGTAGGTAACATATTCTACATGATGGAGTACAGGGAGATTTTCCTGACCTTGCTGAGGAAGTTTGATGAAACCAGACAGCCTCTCTCCTACCTCAAAGACTTGGTGGAGTCAACTCATTTGTTCTTGCGCATGTTGGAACACTTCTGCAAAGGTCGCAAAAATCTGATGGTTCAGGTAATCACTTCTGTTAGATTTGAAGCATATGTGTGTCAGTAATGTCTGCTTAAAATAATGATATCTGACTCTTTCTACAGAGGAAGAAGGTGAGGCGGAAAAAGTCTCGTGGTGCTGAAAATCACCCATTTCCAGAAACTAGTCCAGAGGCCCTGGAGGAGACGTGGAAGATTGTGGAGGAAGAGCTGAAGACTTCAGGTTTTCAGGTCAATCTGAGAATCACCCACAGTGGGAGCAGAGAGCATTTACCTCCTTTGCTACATTTTAGATTGTTTTAGGGACACACTGTGATAAAGGCACATTGTGACACTGACACCTAATTATTTTTTTCTGTCCTCTTTGTGCAGTTGTCAGAGTCATTAACTGAAAGCATTGTGCCATTCGATGCCACATCTGAAACCCCTCTGGAGGATCAGCGCACAGAGGCTATGGTGCGTGTTAAGGATGCTCTCCTGGCTCGCCTGGGCCCTGAAGCACTGGGATTGCTGCGTGCTGCCAGGTCATTTAAAAATATAATCATTTTATTATAATTGTATAAGAATTTTATTTGATCTTAAGAGTTCAACCCCTTCATCTGCTCATCTGATATTATACCTGCGTGTTCTTGTTGTGCTCAGGGAGGTGTGGCCAGAGGGAGATGTATTTGGCTCAGCTGATGTGGAGCCTGAAGAGGAACTGGAACTTCTCAAACAGATCCTGCATGCCAACCTGCCAAGTATTGATTTACTGTTCAAACAATTTATCTCTAGTTAACTTAGCAGATAGACATTTTTTTGATTGAGTAAATGTTTGTTGTGTGATCTTCAAACCTCACCTTTTATCTTCAGGGTCCTCTCCTCCTGAGGTTACGGTAGAGGATGATGATGATGATGGTGTAGAATTAGAGGAAGAGGAGTTGGAGTCTGTCCAAGTTTCAGAAACTGAGTTCAACTTCCTAGACTTCATCAAGAGGTAAGCAAATAATTGTAGTTATAGTTCACTATGATTCAAACTGACAGAAAAAAGACAGAAGCATTTTCACACATACCTGCTCATACAATGTTACCCTCCCCTCATAGGTTTGCCAGCCCCAGTATTGTACGTCCATACCTCATCCTGTTGAAAACATACTCAAAAAACACGCCTCACACCAACCACTGCATCGTTCGAATGCTGCACCGCCTGGCTGTCGACCTCAAAATGGACGCCCTGCTTTTTCAGCTGTCAGTCTTCAACGTTTTTAACAAAATCCTGAGTGACCCTGCTGCAGCTGCGTACACGGTACAGTAACAACAGCTAGGAAAGAAAGGTGATGCGGAGCAGGTGTTTGATGACCTTATCCTGTAGCTTAGCTTTCATACTCCCCTTCACAGGAGCTGTTGACCTTTGCCACATATGTGCTGAAACGTTTCTTTTCACTGGCGGCACAAAACAACAAGGCATATGTTGAACTGCTGTTCTGGAAAAATGTGGGAGCTGTGCGTGAGATGACAGAGGGCTACAGCAAAGAAGGGTGGGTTTTTTTTAACAGTTTCTATTTTTACATATATATATATATGTATATATATATATTATATCATGGTATATATTTATATAATTTAACAATGTCAGAGAGGGAAAGAAACCAGCTTGGACTGAAGAGGAGGAAGAGGAGTTGCGCAACCTCTATGAGGAGCACCGCCATTCTGAAGGTGAACTTTCCCTCCTGCCATTTATGTCGTCTGTTTATCGTGTTAAATTATTTGACGTAGTTGCACACTATGCACTTGAGTGTAAATTGTGTCACTGACTGCTCTTGTGCCCAGTGCCAGATATAGTGGAGACTTTGCTGCCATTACTCAGCAACAGCAACCGCAATCGGCGCCAGGTTGTGACACAGCTGGTGCGTATGGGTCTGGTGGACAACGCTAAAGAGCTGAAGAAACAGAAGTATGTACTCAAGACGCAAGTAATTAACTAAATATAGTGAGGATTATGCAAATCTGCAAAGCTTACAAGGATTTATTATTTTCCACAGGAAAGGTACCCAGATTGTACTTTGGACTGAGGAGCAAGAGGAGGAGCTACAGATGCTGTTTGAGGAGTACAAAGATTCTGATGGTACTGGACTCACTGTGGCTGTGTTTTTGAAAAAAAATGAAATGGACTTTCACTGTACCTCTCCCTTCCATCCCAGTCTCTATTTAACAGTAGTCTCAAGATAACTTTATTTTTAGTTTGATGATTTTCTGTGATGCTGAAAAGTAATTATATTCACTTAGATGTCCTGGGTAACATCCTGAAGAAGCTCACGGCCAAGAGGTCCCGCGCACGTGTGGTGGACAAGCTGCTCAGTATGGGCATGGTGTCTGAGAGACGAGAGCTTTATAAGAAGAGAAGCCGCAGTGCTCATGGGAATAGCTCTGGCAAAGGAATGGTAAAGTCATATGAGATGTACAGCACCAAGGTCCTTTACAGTATGACAGTAGGAATACAGTTGGCGAAGATCTATACCTAATGTCAGCATAAGTATATGTAAAGCAATTGTGTCTTCACAGTAAAGATATTTAATCTTCTGTCACAGACTGAAGAAGAGTTCCTGTCAGGGGTAACACAAAGTTTCCCGGATGATTCTGTGGACAGAGATGATGAAGAGGATGGAGAGGATGATTCTGAACAGAGCGAGGATGAGAACTTTGAAATGCAGGAGAGGGAAGAGTCACAAAATGCCACAAGGAGGAGCCAGAGCGTGCCATCCACAGTGGAGAGGCGAGCTGATGTAGGCAGCATGGTGAATGCTGTGCTGCAGCAAGGTGAGGCAATGGCTGAACAGTGTTGTGATCCTGAAATCCACTTTCACTTTAATGTAAATATGCCAATAGTGAAATGTAAAATATTTAATTTTTAGATTCAGTTTATATTTTCCAAGTAACATAACATGCTTTTTATGAGATTAACATTTAATTTTTACAGATGATTCTTTTTAATGATTATTATTATTTTTAACCTGTTTTCATGTATTGTTTTTTTTTTCTAACAGGCATGTCTGGACCCCTGCTGTGGCTCCAGAATTGTCTCAACAGAACAGCAGATGACCGTGAAGAAGATGGTAAGTACCACTGTCAAAAACCCTCAAAGGTATATGTTTCATTTCCTATGTTATTTACATCACTGTGGTGCATTCTCCAGGTTTGTCCCAGCCTGTGCCACTCGTCCCCCTGACAGAGACAAATGAAGACGCTATGGACGACAAGAGCTTTCAGAGGCTGTTACGCAAACTGGGGATGCGTGCACCTGCAAATGAACAGGTGTGTTGTTAGTTTTTCATAATTTCACTACCAAATCAGCCTTTTCTCCTGACTCCGGTCACAGGCTTCTCCTTCAGGGAGTTTGTTGTTTTCATGATAAATTATGAAATAGTACCTTAATAAATGGCAAAACAGACAAGAGGAACAGATACCAAATTACACAGTGTGACTAACATTGTATCATGGAGATATATTTTAATGTTTGATAATCAGGAATCTTTCTGGAGAATCCCAGCAAAGCTCAAGCCGTCCCAGCTGCGGAGTGCTGCTGCAGCTCTTAGTCCAAGGGAGCATGAACCTAGAGGTGGTGAGGCGCAAGACGGGCCAGTGAGTCTGACTGAAAACCCCCAGGAGGAGGAGGAGGAGGAGGGTGGCTTCTCAGGTGAACAGAGAGCTCAGGCTCTTAGAGCTCTGCTGCTTGCACGCAAGAGGAAACACCACACCAGCGAGCATACAGGTACGTGTGGGAACAGCACAAAGTTTACCTTGTGGTGTCAGGTGACACCAGATAATTACAGCTTTCTCGCATATTTAAGCATTAAGTTACATGGCGCACATAAAATTTGCCTCTGTTATAGCCTGCTTGGCAAGGCAAATAGCCTAGAATTTATTATCAATATAGTGAGGAAAAGTTCATGAATGTACATAATTTATAGAATAGATATTACTGCTGTAAATCTACTGCAACAGTTAAAGGTTGTTATGGCCTGGAACTAAAAATCTAACTTAAACTATAAGGAGCTTTTCACATGGAATTTGCATTGAAAAACTGTTGCTGTTCAGGGATAAACGTGATTTCTTTTTTTTTTCAGCTCCTGTGTCAGATCTTGCCAACATTGAGGATGAGACAGCTGAGAAGTGAGGAATCAGCCGATGTTTTAATTGGTTAAGCCATTTCACAGACGAGAAACGTCAGTTTTTATTCTAAACCTTCTTAATCTGTTTCCGTGCACTGCAGGTCTCAGGACAAGACCTCGGCTAAGAGGAGCAGAGTGTTGGACGATGATGAGGAAAATGGTATTGTGGAATAGTACAAAGTGAACATATCTGTCCCAGCAGTCTACAAACAGTAATGAGCTTGTGACATGATACGTTTTGTCTAATCAGAAATGAAATGCATTAACACATGTGTCTATTTACAGAGAATGACTCCTCCGCTGCGATGGATATGGACACAAACAGTAATGCAGATTCAGACAGGGAGGATATCTCTGCTCCTGTGAAGCGCAGACGGAAGATGGTCTTAATTGATGAAGAGGAAGACGAGGATTACTGATGCCCTTTAATGGGCTGTAAAAGCTGTGGACATGGGGGAATATGAAGTCCCTCACTTTGCTTTTTGTGGATACAGCTCTCTGGAGGGTCAGCTGATCAGACAGTAGAAAAGCTATTAGTGGAATACCAAACAGGCCAAAGATATAGGCCCTCAGTTAAGACCTGCTACGGTTAAGACCTGCATTGCTGTTTGTAAGTCATTCATTCCTCCCATTGAACCATAATCTTGCATTTATCAATTAACAATTTCATCTTTGATCTTCAACTTATACTTGCACAGAACATTTTTTTACATGTCAGTCATTTAAAGTTATCAAATTAAAGTTCCTGTCTACTTATTAAAATTAAAATGCCCTGTTGTGAAATGAATGGGTGGACTGTATGCTTTGATTCGCCTTGCACTGCATCATTTGAAACACTAGAGGGCGGTTAGATTTTGAACAGTCAACTTTGGTTTTTGCTTATTATTGATGTGGATCATATGTAGAATATCTGATTAGAAGAATTTGACATTGTGTGTCAATTAAAACCTATTTTAGGGAGCACATTTGTTCAGTGTCTCTTTTGGGGTGAGGGGGGGCTCTCAGGAAAGATCAAAACCTCAGTCTTATATTTGCCTTGCACTTCTGCATAAAACGACATGAACATATGTCTCGTGATAGAGCTCTCTTCAACAGTGATCCTGTATCCTGTGTACGTCTGCAGTCACTCCCTGTAGTTGTCCACATTTTCCAGCTGTGTCGGAGGTGGTCTTTTGTCCTCACATCTGGACCACGTTAGGAACTTCCTGTCACAGCATCTGCTCTGCCCCCATCCCACAGAGCCAGAGGCCGACCTGACTATCTACAGATACTGCTGTTTATTAAGCGTATGTGCACAATGGAGAGTGGGTGCTGTTAACTAAGTTAAAAGGTTAAAGGTATATCATTTTCCCCTGCACAGAGAATTCAATAAACCATTTTCATATGCTTGTACATATTCTTTGACCATAATAGAATCAAAATTGAAACACTGATTGAAATTTTAGACTCCACTGCAGTCGATTGTGAAATCAAAATAACTATATTTAACAACTCAAAATTCAATAAGTATATAATTTTATTTAAATTCCACTTTTCACAACAGCCGTTAAAATGTTAACAAATTAAACAAAGTGGAAAGACTGGTGAGCACTGATATTAACACTGTAACCTTAAGGTACCTTTTATTCAAATAATATTCACCTCAAAATTAAGAGGTAGATCGCTGGGAAAATAGAGACAGCATCTTAAATTTCATTTATTTTGCGGTTCACGTAAAGGGATAATTGTTTTGTGACAAGCAGGTACAGAAAAGCCTGGAGGCTGTGCTGCATACATGTGAGTCACAGATGCATTGTATCAGTTATTAGCTGGGCAAACGTCTCAGTTAATCTAAACCATGCTTTTGTTTGTGGAAGTGAAGACCAGATAGAAAACGATAGAAATCACCCTTAAGTGTTTTGGCTGAGGGTTTTTTTAATTTCAGGATTAACACGTTTACACTCAAAACAACATATTGCTGAAAATAAAACTTCATAAAAAATTTTGATTTGAGAAAAAACATTTGGTAGCTTTTCTGGAACGTCAGGTCATATCACTATACAAAGGGTTAAGGAAGCATCTACCCACAGTGTATAGATGCTTCAAATAAATACACAGGAGTGTATTTACTTTTATTTTACTCTTAATTCAGTTTAGTTTCCTCAAACCTTGTTAAACACAACTAGGAGGCACACAGTGTGAAGAGGTATTTGGGGTTGTTTGTTTTGCTTTGTTTGCTTTTGTGTATTTATGGAGTACACTGAGGACTGTGAGTCAGGTTCACTGAATGTGTACTGCTTTCCCACATCAGAAATATTAAAAAAATGACCTTGTCAACAATGACAGGGAAGAGCATAAGAATCATGAGGCTACGAATCTTACAATTTTCCACATATGAAATCACTTTTATTTCATCCCTAGCACAATAGCCAGACATTTGTTTGTTGTTCAGCCTTTCTGGAAATGGCTTTTCATGGTGTCCCAGTAAGTCATCAAGTTATCTGAGGGATCGCTGGAATGTACAAAGTGAGCCCGAGTAATAAACTATACATCTAAATCTGATCCACTCCCATCACGTCAAAAAACAACTCTCACCCAAACCAACGATCTCCGCATGTAAAGGTCATTGTTATAAATAAATAAAATCCTGTCCCTGGCACAACGCTAAGATCCACCACCTCCTCCACCGTCCCCAGTGGAGGGGAATGGAGCTCCTGCAGTCTCAGCACGCACAGCTGTAGCTCATTCCCACTCAAAGCCCCAGCACAACCCACAAGGCCTGTGACACCAGTTGGTGCTCTCCGAATGCAACACATTCCCAGGCCTCTTCTGTCTGTAACTATGTATCCACATTCACATTCAAATTCTGGTCACTGTTGCAACATGTGCAGCTCCTTACAGTGTGTCCTTTAGACAGTTTCACGTGTTAGACTTGGATGCGTTTAAAATCAATTTTGTGATAATGCATCAAAGTTTAACTTATCTTATCGATCAGATATATCGATAAGCTATATCGATAAGATAAGATAAGATAAGATAAGATAAGATAAGATAAGATAAGATAAGATAAGATTGAGCTTTATTCATCCCACACTGGGGAAATTCACTTGTTACAGTCAAACGTATACAATAGATATGTACAGAAACATGTTCAGAAATAAAATATATATACATATACAGTACACACACACACACACACATGTGTAGTATATATATATATAAGTGGTATTACTGTCCATGGAAAAAAAATAGAGCGATAATAAAGCAATAACCTTTTACAACAAACTCACCTAAAACTGGTGCTTTTCTGTTTTTATTTTTATTTTCAATGGGTCACATTTCACTGATCGCCGTTATAATCAAGATGTGTTTGTTTTTGACCAAAACAAAGGAAATAAATCACCATAAGTCATGTTGTTGTGACCTGGGTGGTATTTGGGTTTGGGGCCACATGATGCAGCCTTTAGTTTAACCGGTTCATCAGAGCTGGGGGCCTCATGCTCCCCCTCCCCCCCCCCCTCCCTCCAACGGCCCAACTGACGACGCTGGATGTCAGGGCCTGAGAGGGGGAGGAGGAGGAGGAGAGGAGGGAACAACTTTTCCTCCTTTGTCTTTTTTTTTTTTGAAAAGCAGTTTACTGGAGGGATGAGATGAGGGGCAGAGGAGGGGGGAGGAGGGGCAGGAGAGGAGGTGTGTGAGGGAGGATCGGTAAGATTTTCCAGAGACTGGGAGAAGCGAGGAGTAACTTGGAGAAGTTGGATGGGACCTTCTCCCGGTGGTCTGACTGGGAGAAGAGACAGAAACGCAGCGCCCGCATGCGGCGGCAGAGACACAGGGTGGAGACGATGAGGCGGGTGGCGCTGTTGTTGTGTGGAGTCGGTCCTACAGGAGTTTGAGACAAGAGCCCGGGGAAAGGTTGGGAGAAACCGGTTCTCCCTGATCCCCCCCCTACCCTCCCCCCCTCCACTCCGCACGCCGCCGCCGCTTTGTGCTTGTGAATGGGGGAGAACTTTTCCTGTTTGACAGCGACGATCAAGTCAACTCACAGTCACTGAACGCACCACGCGCTCCACGGTAAGTTTTCATTAACACGCTGATCTAAACAACAACAACAACAACAACAACAACATCTCTCTCTCTCTCTCTCTCTCTCTCTCTCTCTCTCTCTCTCAGTGTGTGTGTGTGTGTGTGTGTGTGTGTATTGTAGAGTTAAACCCACTTTCTGGTTGCTGTAATGTTTGTTATTGTGTGTCTGTCCACGGAGACAATAGCTGCGTATCGATTACCGGCGATGATCGATCATCGCTGAGTGATTCAGTCCAGCAGATGATGACTGATCAGAGCCAAACTCCACAGCTGGAAATGTTTGTAATAACACGTAGCTCACTGGCTGACACCCCCCCCCCCCCTCTTCTCCTTCTTCTCCTTCTTCTCATCAAGCATTGTACACTTGAAGGACATAATGCAACTTATCCTCCAGCAGCCTCTGAGCACAAAGACATCATGATCCAGGAGAAGTAGGGCTTTCGAACCAGTCGTTCAGACCAGAACCCTCCAGTCGCTGTGCTTTCATCTGCTCCAGGTCTTCACTCAGTGAGAAAGGCATGATGGTTAAAGATTGGCTTTAAGTGTTGTTAATGTTCTGTTACTTGTTAAAGGTTGTTGTAACGCAGACACACTCGGGGAGACTGGACTTTGGTGTGAGCGTCCTCTCTGAGTGTACCATACAGAAAGATGCCTTTAACATAGCGTGCAGAGGGCCCGGCCCTGTGGTTCTGCACTGTGATCCAGGCTGGGAGTGCTTCATGGGTTTTTTGGGCAGTGTGATGACAGCCTGCAGGTTCCTGTCTGTACTGGGGAGAGCGGTCTGCACTGTATGGCCCCAATGCCAAACCCCCACTCAGAAATCTACTTGACCTGCTCGGTCGGCCTGCACCAGATGGTTTTCCCCCTTTGAAAAGGCAGAAAGGAAACCCTTCCCTGCCTTGGGAAAAAAAAAGAGAAGGCATGAAGAGCAGCGGCTGATGAAAGTTACACTGCACATGTTGTTTCGCGCGGTACCTTTTAATTAGCACCGACACAAGGACCCGGTTTTTATTGTCTTCTTTTTGCAGACTGTGCCCACACGGCGCTGACGTCTCTTACCCTCCGACAGTTGAACTCACGACATGACATTTAGGAAAACGCTGCGTGCTAAACATGAAACTTTATTGCAAGTGTGTTCAGGAGAGCGGCGTGGAGCAGACAGTCGGAGCAGCTGACCCACAGAGCGAAGCAGGAATTCCCATTTTATGAGGACAAGGTTTAATTTGAAGGTTTGGTAATTGCTGTGTTTGCATCTGCTTTCTTTTATAAACACAGGCGGTCTTTTTTCCCCCCCCTTAAGACAACAGAGCCAAAGGCAAAGGTTTGTTCTTTCAATTAAGGTAGTGGCTGGTCAGACGTCGCTGTCTGCACTTCACAGGAATGGAGACATTGGTTGACTATGGGTTTTTTGTTAATATGAAGTGAAAAAATATACACAGATCTTTTGCATTAGTTTACATTATCACAAGAAATGTCTTTTTTTCAGTTACAGCTGAACTTAAACCTGCATGAGAGGTCAGTGTTGGAATTGACTTTCAGCTGTTGTAGCATCTGACAAAGAGGAACTTAACAGTCTGGCAGATCCAGTGGTATTATACAGGGTATATTTACAAGCAGTCAGGAGGAAACAATGGCAGACTCGCGCACAATATATTGTATATTGTCAGCATATCCCCATGCTGACAATATACATACAGTATATCCTCTGTAGTTCTTCAGTGTCGTATAGATATCAATCGATGAAGCCAACGCAGATGCTGTAGTTCACGTTGCATAGGGATTATTTCGATGAGCTGACCTCAGAAGTTTTCAGGATTGTCGGGCCATGTGCTCCGGCCCCATGAATGCGCCCCACATGGACAAATCTCCACGCTGATGAGTGATGAGCTTTTCCTGAAGAATAAGAGCAGTGTGAAGAAGGAGAATTAGCTACTTGTGGTGGTTAATCTAATAAGGGCAGTGCTATGCTCTGACACTATTTTTTTCTTCTTTCCAAAAAAAGTGCATTATGGGTAAAAAGAAAGGCAAAGCACAGAGTACAGTTGAAATAGTGCCAGATAGTTTTTGTCTTTGTTGTTTTGCTTTTTTTTCACTTTTCATTTGTTCTTCATTCTGCCCAGTTCAGTTATGAAAGTATTCTGAGTAACCCAGATGTCGATATGAGTTCTAGTGAAGAAAGATTAGACATAAGTGAATACATTATCCTTCATTGTAGCTAGGTTAATGAGTAACGTGTCCAACGCAGGCTCCAAATTCTGCTCCTTCTTAAAGGACGGTCACAGAAAGTATGGGAACACAGTGTGGGAACTGACAGCAACTCGCGCGAGTATGTGCTACACTTTGAGATGAAAGGATCCTGGGTGCAAGAAAAGCCCCATTGTCATACGAAAACCGCACATAACTGATACCAGTCATTTTGAAACATCCATCCATAGGCTACTTATAGGTCTTTAAACACTGGTTATAGTTGTGACACAAGAGGGGGTTTTCAGAACTGGCTTGGAAAATGAAGCACATACATGATATTTTAGGCCCGTGAGATCTCTGTAGGAGGTACAATGATTGCAGACTGGAATCTGAAGGAGAGGGTTGCTTCTAATGATAGAGCTGCTGTGGAGCTACTGTAGATATATAGGAGGTAGAACTGCGTGGAGGTCTGAACACCGACTGTGTTTTTATTCCCTGTGTGCCACCACAGCAAATCTATCTACAGATGATCTACAGTACCATTCAGTCAATACCATCTACCGTTCAATCAGGGATCAGTGTTGATTCTGTTTTGGCAGTAATGCCTAAGCAACTCTGTTTTGTGTAAACTCCCTGTGCAGACATCAATTGTGTAATAGGACTTTAAAATATGTTTTGATAACACTACAATAGCTTTATGAAACCCAACATCATGGGGATGACAAAACATTCTTGGCTGGATATTTCAGGGTGTCAGGGACACTTCTGGATGATGGTTGGGTACCCTAAGGTTCTGTACACCAACCATTTATCTGCAACATACTTAATGATCCCTTCCATAGTACTGTACTGTCATGCACGTTCGCTAACATATGGACGTTAGACTCCAACATACCGCCTAGTAAATGTTGCTCTCCACCACAAACCCTAATGGAGCGTTGTGGAACTGCCCCTCCTTACAACACACTCTGTACGCTGCCTCCCCCACTGCTGGAACGCAACCCTGATTTGTTGCAGCATAGTATTATTTTTACCATGTTTATAACCATGTGTAGCATCTTATGCACAGTATCCACGTGTGCACCACTGACATGTGACTCTCCTCTCAAGGCGCTTTATTGTGTTTTTAATCTTTTTTTATGTCACTTTATAAGTAGCTCTATGGAGTTTGAAGTTGAAAGACCTCTATTGTTCAGGCTGATGTCGGGCAGGCATGAGACTGAGAGATTATGAGCGAAAGAAGTCACATACTATGCATATTTATGGCCACAAGTCAGTGGCCATTAATGGGCTCTATGAATGAACTTCATTTATCGTTTTGTAATTATGGTCAAACTAAGTAGAAGATTTCAATTGTTACTCTAATGGAACGCTAAAGAGTGCAAGTGCTAAAAATTCAAATTAGTATTTTATTTTGTTTTCTTTCATAACAGAGTAATGACCAAACTGCGATCTTAAGCCGCGCAGACAAGTCGGTGAAAATAAGTGGGTCAGTTTAATGGGATAAATATCAAAAATAGTTTTGCATAAAATCCACAATATTGGAGTCTCTGTGGTTACAAATATGTGAAGTATGAGGACTAGAAGGACATGACTTTTTTTTCTGTAGACTCTTTAGTTCAACAAAGATCCACTGCACTGTCACAGAGTTTCATGTTGTAAAGTGTACAACATACTGTAGCTCTACATTGTAGAGTGTATGCAAATGTCTTCCATGGGCAACAAAGTATAGTCAACTTTGTACTGTATACACAACAGAGAACAGTTGATTTGCTTACGGCACAGCCTCATAGAGTTTACAGAGGAGGACAGAAAAGCAAAACTTACGTTTTATGGCTGTATTTATTTATTTCTTTGTTTGTTTGTGTGTGTACATTCCCACATGTGTGTTTAGAGTTATGCAAACATGTGACCATGAAAATGTAAATCTGGATTAAACAATGGAAGTCTGAACTGGATTTAGGGTCCTCAGCTGCTACAGACTGAAACAACAGGAATGTGACCGGTGTGGTACTTTTAGGTGACTGTGACTGGAGACATGAGCTCAGGGCCTCAGGGGTTTGTGCCTTTCACACACTACTAATAAGTGCATCATTTTGACTTAAACGTTTCTTCATGGGTCACAAACCATCTGCTTGCATGTATCATAAAACGTCATCAGTTAAAACCCTGGAAAAAGTCTAGGATGACCATCATGTGGTGCTATGTTGGTTACGTAAGTAGGTACAACACAGCACAGCACAAACACAAACCAAATGAAATTGTCTTAATCGTGCAAACAGGGGCTTTTGCTGACACAATGACAAGTGTTATATGCAGATTAGCGCGTGAGCCAGACAGATTACGGGCTTATTTTGGGCAGTTTGGAAGGTCTGCCTGTCCTGCTGTTTCTTTATAGACAACGTGCTTCTCAAAAAAACCTTCTGTTTGTCTCGTTTTTCCTATTGCCGTTTATTCTCCTTTGAAATACGAGTTGTCGTTCCTTGAAATGAAGCTTCATTTTGATGATCCGACCCTTTGGTTCTTTGTCAGAAAAACAACGGTCAGTTCCTGCTGAAACCTGATGTTCCACTTCCTCATCTGCTCCTGAGCTTCCTGCTTTGGAGGGACAGGAAGCCGTCCTGACTTGATCAGTCTATCAGCTGTTTGGGGCGTTTAGCTGAAGGTGGCAGGATTTATGGCCGCAAGCTGACGGGCGCGTTCTTGGTCGCGTCCTCCTAGAGAAGTTGTCAGACAGCCAGGCTGTTACACTGGAGATTTGCAGCTTCTCAGCTGGCCCCGGCTGTCAAGTCGTTGGAGCAGTTTGCAGAAGCCTGGGCTGTGGTCACACATGTGCGCTCCCCTTGATTAAACACACCCAAATTAACTATGTGGGGAACTTGTAGCCAGGCCTCCCTGTTCCCCAGCAGCTGAGCACTGAAGCCTGTGCTGCTCAGCCCCATGCAGTGTTTGTTCAGGGGGGAGGAAACGCTCGGCAAGTTTGTGTTTCGAGGGCAACATAATTATTATTCCAGTATCTTATCAGCAGCTGATGTTCATTGTGTTTTAACCTGCAGTTCTTAACATGTAGTATTTTAATTTTTTATTTCTAAGAACTCATCCTCCTTATACATTTCAGTTGGGCGTTGTGTATTTTTCTACTGTCAGAGACTAGTATCATTAAAAAGGGGCTTTTCGAGTGCTGGCTTGCTCACAGCTTTGAGGTAATTATGCTTTAGTGAACTAATTATGTCTTTGGGGAAATGGGAATTTGAATACGAATCTAAAGACATTCATTCCTGGTGTTGCTACCTATTTACAGCTGCGTGCAGACTAGCGAGGCTGACTGAATGGCTGTAGACTCTTGTATTGACTTTGTTGCCAGGTGACTTCAGCCTGAAGAAAACCCATGGAAGTACTGGGTGGATTTGGGGCCTCGAGAGAGTTCCGTCATCAAGATAGATAGATCTGTTTCTGGTTATTATCCCCTCCCTTCATCACTCACCACCCCCCTGAAGGGAAATACTTGGAACCCGTCTTATAGCAACCAGTTGGGATCTGCTAGTTTCCGTGGCGCTCTCAGCCATCTTTATGTGGCCCTTCTTTCTGGCTTCCCCGTTTCCTGTGAGTGCCACTAGAGGTCACAGCATGGGCCTCAGAGTCTTTGTTTTGCACCATAATGGCTCTATTCTCCCACAGCAGCACAGACTTTCAAGCCTCTCAGACATAGGACACCATTGTGACTCACAGAGGTAGTAACATGAGGAAAACCAGCAGAAGCATGTCCATGGTGCTTTATATGACAAATTATTAACTAGGTCACGCTAGTCGTGTGACTAGTTGGAAAAAAATATGAACTTAAACAAGGACCACCCAGGCCCTTTATTGTTGCCCGACCACAACGCGTCCATTCAAAGTGGTGATTCACCAGAAGCAAATAGAGCTACAGCTACACGGAGGGGGAGATCACAGTGACGGCCAAACCAGCGGGACACAGACGCTCGTACCAGTGACGTTCCTGTCAATGTCCATCCTTTTCTTCAACCTTCTCTCCTGTTCAGGCTTACAGGGGCTGGAGTCCTCACTTACTGGGCGAGGCGAATCCAGTCTGTGCACAGACAAACTCACTGACACAGGGAGACAGAAGTTACATCGGAATTTTCTTAGATGTCAAGTTCAACCCTTACCCAGAATGGAAAATGACAAATCCTAGTCACTGCTGTGAATTTCCTTAGTTTCCTTTAGCGTCTTTCTTTTAATATAGAATTATCTTGAGATCATACACACAACCTTGTGTATGTGAACAAATTCATTGATCAATTACTCTTTCAGTAACAAGTCAACAAAAGAATCAACAGTCAAAACAAACGTCTCCAGTCTGTATCTCCGCTTTGTCTCGTGTGGCGACATTGAAGTTGTCAGTAATGGAAAACACGCGGACGCAGGCAGAGAACAGAGAAAGTGCTTCCAGTGACTAAAGAAGAAAAAGGAAACTTTCCAGTGGGCTTTCATTTTTTCCAAGTAGAGTCATTCTTACACAGGACGCAAAAAACAACACAACATCGTGTCTCAAAAAGGTGGGGAAAGATTCCAGAGTCCGAGGGAAACCAGATAGAACAGATAGTGGGAAAAGGTTCAGGTGAAGGCGGAGTGGCAGAGGAGGAAAGGAAAGATCTGGTGAAAGTGCAAAGGCATGGCGGCGGGTTCCCGACTGTTTGTCTTGAGTAGAAAACGTGAGTTAGCTGTAATCGGATCTGGAGTGTGGTGAGATCATGCAGGAGGCCCAGCCAGCAGCCTCACAAAGAGCAGTCCACCCATGATCCCTCTGTGGCTCTGGACAGGCCTGCCAGCCTCAATATCATATGTACTTCTCCAAGACGACTCGATGGTTTTAGCAGGACAGGAAGTGAGGACATCGTGTGTCCACTAGTTATTACTAAGCCTACACTATGATTGTATCTTTACAGTTTACAGTAGGAACATCCCATGTACCACGTTACTTCCAGGTCAACCGTCCCATGCACTTTATCGTTGATAATTTTTTATTGTGTTAAAAACTAAATGGTCTTATCAGGTGACTGATGATGACTGCCAGGGGTCACGACCTGGGGATGGGGGGGGGGGGTCTGGCACATGGGTATAGCGAGGGAGAATGAGATGCTTGTGAGTTTGCCCAGACATTGCAATGACTCGCATAGCGTTACGTGTGGTGTTTGTGGCAGCTGCACATACAGAGCAGCTGTTGCAGCAATGTTAGTTCAGTTCAGTTTTATTTATCCAATCTTCATGTTCATCATTTACAACAATTACCACTACTATTGTACAGCCTTCCTAGTATTAAGCTTGACAGCGACGAGATCCTAGGATTCTGCCGATGTCATGTGGAAGCGAATCGCTCTGGTGGATTGTGGGGGAATCGCGTAGGTTAGTCACATCAAAAACTGTCTCGCTCCACAATTCCTCTTCCGATTCCTATTTCTGTCTTCTGTGTGGTTGGGGTTTTGTATCCAGCTCCTGCTCTCTCTGTATATCTACATACAAAAGTAGTGGTGATACATACATCATGCATCCACGTGGCAGTGTAGTGTAGTATGAGGTCATCACGACCCCAAAGGAAAGCGTCGCACATTAAAGCATTGTTAGCCACAGTACAGATACATTGTCATCTTCATAAAATGTATGTTCCGGTAGTTTAAATTTGACTGAGTTAAAAAAAAATTTATCTTTACTCAATTAATCAAGACTTATTTTTTCTCTCCTACAGCCATCACCTTCAGATGGACTTGAGCTAACAGCATCAGAGGTTCACTCTTGTCCCACAGACGTCTACGTCCAGCCAGAATATGGCAGAGCCGACCGGGCTGAGCCCTGAAGGGGCAGAGGCAGGGGCACCGGGGGTCGACTCCTGCAGTTTAGAGATAGAGAGGAAGTATGACGTCATCCCTGCCGTCATCTGCTCCATGTGTTGCCTGTTTGGTATCATCTACTGCTTCTTTGGTGAGGAAACCTGCACTGTCACTGACCTTGACATCCAGCAAGCTGAACCCTGTAACGACAAAACAGTCAAATGTCAATTACTGCTCTTGCATGCAACAGATGTTTATTATAGTTATGTAATGGGGTGGTCGCTTTTTTTTTATCCGGCCTCTCCCAGCTCTCCGTTCCTCTTTGTGACTCTCTCCTGTGTCTCCTCCTGCAGGTTACCGCTGTTTCAAAGCTGTAATGTTTCTGTCAGGCCTGATGTTTGGATCAGTCATCATTTTCTTGCTGTGCCACAAGGAGCACGTGCTGGACACCCAGCTGAGCGTTGAAGCCAGCGCGGGAATCGGCCTTGGTATCGGCCTGCTGTGCGGTCTGGTCACCATGCTGGTGCGAAGCGTCGGCCTCTTCATGACTGGCCTGCTGCTGGGACTCCTCCTGGCCGTCGCTGCTTTGCTGGTCACTCAGCAGTTCTACACTCCCACCACAGTCTGGGTGCCTCTGGGTGCTCTTCTGGGAGCAGGCATGCTGTTCGCTGTGCTGACGCTACAGTGGCAGAAGTTCTTCACCATGCTCTCCACAGCCGTGTTCGGGGCAGCCATCATGACAGTGTGCGCTGATTACTTTGTGGAGATGCTGGCGCTGGCCACACATGTGTATGAATGCTTACGCCTCACGCCGAGGCCTCCGCTCTGCTGGTACAGCTGGGTCATCCTGGGCATCTGGCCTGCGCTCAGCCTCATAGGCGCACTGGTCCAGTGGAAACTGACAGATAACAGCTTCTCCCACACGGACGGTAAGGATGAAATATCATTCAACTTTGACCAGTTCTGTTGCAGCGAGGGGTCGCTGGCACCATTTATCACACTTATCACACATAATCCTAACTAATGATCTAAGAGTTCACAAATACACAAATCCATTTCATGCCTTTTGCATTTTTTTCTCTCTTCTCTTAGTTGTCATCAGTCGACGACAGAAGCGAGTCCAACTGATGCGGATCCGGGAGAAGGACGCCAAGAAGCGACAGCAGGCAGGTGGGCAGGAAGGCACGTACCGCCGTAAACCCACCCCAGTCAAACGTTACGCTGGGGATCTGCTGGCACCGGTCAGTGTCACCCAGAATGGCGTGTGCTGTAGTTGCTGTAGTAGACTATTGTTCATGCTCACCAGAAAGACCAGAGTACTGATAAAGCGACAGGCTTGTTTCTTTTCAAGTTGTGAATATTCTTGTGGCCCTCACACGTCTACTACTTGTGTTGCTTTCCCCTCCAGAGCTACCTGCAAAGTCTGCGGGACAGACAGATGGGGACAGGCACTTCCCTTAGCAGCCTGGGCACCGCCAACCACGCCATGATCGACTTGGAGTACGACACCGGCTCCACTGTGCCCCTCACCGCTACAACGCCAGTCGTCAGGGTCTGAGCGACAGGGAAATAAGAAGAGACTCCTTAATGCCCTCTGGTTCTTCAACAGTGTCTCCCTCATGCATAGTAGAACCTGTAATGTTCCCCCTCTGACATGCAGGGACGTGAACCTGTAGACTGCTCCGCTCAGTGAAGGCTTTTCATTGCCTTTAAACGGATTCGGAGCGAGGGTGAAGAGAACGCTGCTTCCTGTGGAGAGGGAAGGGAAGGAAAGTCAAGCGTCTTGCTTGATAAACGATGAAACCACTAAAACCACTGTGCTTCTCAGTGACACATTCAAAGACAGACACTAACAGAGTGAAGTAAGGTTCCCCGATTTCCTCTCATCGAGTGTTAAATACATAACCGCAAGTACGAGCCTCAGAAACAGACGCCATCTGTTTTAGTAGTGAATATGACAAAGCTGTTTGTTTGACATTACACGTACTGTACTTACAGGAGTTAGTCATTGCCATGATTGTTGTGTTATTACCTGTCTTACTGTGTAACTGTGTGCTCATAGGAGGTATGATATTGTGTGCTTTTTTTTTTAGTTGAAGCGTGGTGAGACAAAGTGAAGCGGAAAAAAAAACAACAACAACAAAATACGGCAAAAGAAATGAGCAGTCTGTGTTGGTTTGTTTGTTTCCAGGCAGCAGCCCTTTTCTGTGACCTTTTTTTTTTATTTTTGCAGTGTAGTTCCAGTCAGTAGGCAAAGGAATTAGACTGTCGCTTACGGAGTAAAGGTTAAATAATTTATTTCATGTAATGGCCAAGTACCTGGTAGTGTTGCAAAAAAAAAAAAAGTTAAAAATAAAAAACAAAGCATGTTTGTTGTTAATTTGTAGATTTTTTAAAAAAAAATAATAATTATCCACTATGTTGTGTGAATTTTTGCAGGGGCAGTGCACTTGTCACCTGAATCTGTACATACGTGTTGATAAAAAATTCAGATAAATAAATGTGTTTTATACAAAAACAGTTTTCAGTCACTGCTTTAGCCAGCTCAGCTGTGCTGTTGGTCTCTTAGGGCTCTTAGCAACACTGGCAGTGTTACTCACTCTTTCATAGGCAATAAAGGGTTCATGAGGAGGATTTCCTTTTCTGGAATTGGTTGGGGTTGCCATAGTGCTGAGCGTTTTTATTTTTTGCAAGCGCAGAACAGGATAGACAAGGGTTTCATAATTTCATTACGAACATTAGATTTTTTTATCCTGTTGTGGAGATGTTTAGCCACTTTCCTGGTGACAGGGCACAACAATCTGAAAGTTGATTCTACAGCTGACTTTTATTTTTTTCTAAATGATAAAATGGTTGATGTTAACTTAACACAAAAAAGTCAGCACACACATCTGTACTGCACAGCCAGTGTGATTAATGAGATAATGCTGGAAAGGCACTGAACAAAATGTTAAAGTCTGAACACGATGAACACTCCCGTCATCGCATTACATCTTACTGAAAGTATTAAGACACATAATCTGATACATATGTTTGAGAAAAAACACAGAGGGCCCTGCCTGATTTCTCCCTGAGATCACAGCTCCACTTACATAATTCTCACTGTCACAAAAAGCCTTTGGTGCTCAAGTACGTCTCCTCAGAATCACCCTCGCTTGATTGTACCAGTGAAAAAATAAATCCCCCCCGTCCCCCTTTTTCTCATGTTTGATAATAATTCACAATTGATCACTGCTGTTGAGGTTGCATAGTTGTCAATGCCCCTGGAGTGGAACCAGCAGCCCTGCTGTGGACCTCTTGGCACCTGCTGCCCCCTGATGGTATACCCCTAGCATCGCATCCAGCGCTCTCTCTTGCTCAGTGGGTAACCTTTGTCCACTCGCAGCAGCTCATTCACTCGCCAGTACTCATCTCCTTTGAAGAAGAAGATCCTGCCATTCGTCCAGGTGAGGGCTGCGTCCACACTGGCTGGGACTCCAGTGAAGAGCATGGAAAGCGGCCTGGGGTACAAACTCAAGCCAGTGTACTTGAGTTCATCCCACTGCCAGTGCTCTGAACCCTGAAGAGGCAGACGTCGGAGAGAAGAACATAAATAAAATGAAATGATTTGTTGCAATAACATGGATGTGGTGAGAATGAAAATGCTCCTGCTCCTCACAGCTGGATCACAGATACCTTAATGAACACCAGCTTCTTGTTCATCTCCAGGTATAAGGCTGCGTCAATGTTTGCAGGAATCCGTTTCACTTCTTTGGGGTAGCCATAGTCCAGCATGAACCTGGTATACTTCCACACTTTATTTCCTGTGACCAGAAGCAGATCATCGTTTACGCAAGCTGGAGAACTGAAAGTCATCTAAGTTGTCGTGTTGTGCAACAACAGTACCTTTAAAGAAGTATGTCTTGTTGGTTCTTGGCGAGTGCACCGCAGCATTCAGGTTTCCCGGGAGTTCCCTCCACAGCCTGTTGATTTTCAGTGGTGTGTTGTGTCCCAGGTCAGAGATCGTCCACACGTAACTGCCACTGAAGGCAAAGGTCTTCCTCCAGGGCCCTGATTGAACACACAGTGAGATGTATGTTTATTTGTGATGAGTGCTTCCTACACTTTTTCAAGTCTGTGTCAACTGGTTTAAATTAACCAGCTTTTTCTCCTCTTGGGATCGATACACCTGCCACCTCCCAGTGATTCAGTCCCTTTGGGATTATTAAGTATAATTATTCATATATTTTTGTTATTTTGCATACCCACTGTAAGTCCATTGTATGGTCTGAAGAAAAGTCAAAGAATGATGCAGACTTATCCAGTAATTATACCTAACATGATGGCATCCAGCGTGGCGGTGCAGGGGTCAGGGATGATGTCAGCATCATGGCTGATCTCTGTGGGAATTAGACTGTCTGGGATCGTTGGACTGGCTAAAGTGCTGGTGATGCGTTTTCCTATTAAACACAGACGTTATAAAACATAGTTTAAACAAAGAAAAAAACTGCGTCGGTGAATAAGGTCAGGAATGTTTTCCACTTTTCTATGTAATACCAGAGTGATGTGGTAGTAAATCTCGGACAGCAGATACACACAAACATTCCAAGAAAATGTGAGCTTGAGCCACAAGAGGTGAATTATTTACACATTCGTAAAAAAAATATGAGCGGTATCATAATGTCAGACTGCTGCAGACTCAACACCTTCATGCTGCTCTGCCTTCTTCAAACACGCTCACCATATAGAGCCTGGATGCCAGTCACATCGTCTGAGAGCAGCCTGAAGTGGGTACGGTAACCGGAGTAGACCGGTGCCATCAGAGCGCCTCTGTACTGAGAGTGACCCAGGCCGAGGGCATGGCCGATTTCATGGGCCGCCACAATACGCAGATTAGTACCATAATATGTCCCCTCTGTCCAGAACTCATCCTCGTCGAAATGAACAATACCGGATTCTGGTGACTCAGCGTGGGCCAGTACGTGACCTGCAGGCGACACACATAAACAGTTAGTGACAGTAAGTTACTGTAAGAGTAAAGATAATACTCGTATCCATAGAGATCTCATACCTCGGCCATCAAATGGGACAGAGCAGTATCCATCGTTGGTATGGAAGGAGATCTTTATGTCCGCTCTGCCATAGTCGACCTCTCGGAAGGTCAGAGCAGCCACGTCACTCCAGTACTTGAACGCAGAGCGGATGGCTGCTTTGACCTCTGTCTTCTTCATGTCAGGAGTGTAGTTATAGATGCGATAGGTCAGACTCTTCTTTCTCCAACGACCTGAAAGAGAGTCACCACAACAAAACCAATTTTACCAAATAGAAAAACATTCTACTTTCTTGAAAGAATCAAGACTTCAATTCGACGCCAAAGTGTTTCCGTCATGAAAATGAAGATGTAAGTACAAAGGTGTTGTTGTGATCTTGAAACATTGTAGGCTGAGTTTAGATGTTTAGATTGTCAGGTGTTATTGTCATTTCTGTGATTCCCCATCGGTCACAGGAAATCTGTGAGTGTGTTGCTTCATGTTAGTTCTCGGTTTTGCCGTGTTGCCATGTCTCCTGATGCACACACTGATTGCTGATGTGTTGCAATTAATGAATCATCTGGCAGGACTGTTTGTACCAGTGTGTGGATGGGTGAACGCTTGTCATTCTAATTTAATATACTCTCCATAGACCTGTTTAGGAGTTTGGTCCGTTAGGTACAACCAGAGAGAACAAAACAGTTCATGGCTTTATTTGCATGTTCTATTCACGAACACTTTAGGCGCTCTTAGCTATTATATAATATTATACATATAAGCTATTAAATACTGATACTTATTTAAACACTACTTTCTATTTATTTATGTCTGAAAAAGGTGCAAGACATTGTGTATAAGTTCATCACAACCTGCCACGCAGTCCAATTTGAAATTCCAGTTCACACTGCAGGGCATGATAATTAGTTATGAACTTCAGAGCTATTTAATAACCTATTTGAATAATGTTTTTAGTCAACATTGGCAATAGACCGCTAGTGGTGACAGCCCCATTTTTTAAAGCCACATCTCTGAAGTTACTAAACAGAAATAAATGTTGTAACCAGTGTTGATGTGTCGACTCTGTGACTCACCCATCACTCTGTATTTGTTAAACTTCTTATTGAAGGGGTCCTCTAAGCCACAGCGGGGCTGCCTCATCATGTCCAGGGTAGCTTCATCTAATTCTCCAGTGGATGGCAGATCATTTGCCCTCTGGAAAACCCTAGAGAAGACAGGTGATCGCACATGTGCAAAGTGGTTTCATAGAGTAAACAATAAAAGAAGACGACTCACACACTTCTCCACTGTGTCAGAGAGAACCGGTCCATATTTATCAAACGTGTACCAGGGACCTCCTACCTGTATTGCTGTAGTGTGTAAGTTACCTGAGGGCATTAATGATCTCTTCCAGGTAATGAGGGTCCTGTGGGTCTGCAGCGTCGTCCAGGTAACCATACTGTCTCAAATAGGCCTGTTAATGTACAAGAGGAAAAGAAAGCTCTTGTACTTGAAGAATAGACGTGAGTCATCTATATGCAGAAAACCACACTGTATAGTAGCTGTTAGATAAGTTACATGCATCTTTTGATGTAAGTATTCAAATCACATGATTACAATGCAAACCGTGATCCTACCTCTGCCTCATTTAACTCTGTCCACTGCACCACTGCACTAAATGCTCCACTAACACTGAGCACCAGTAACACCAGCAGCATCCCGGTGTAGTCCATGATCAAGAGTTCATCAATGGTTTTCTGTTGCAAATATCCAGGGCAGATGTTTGAAAGCTGGAGAAGTGCTCGGCTGAGTCCCACGGCAGACTCTGCTTGTACTGTGAGCGACCCAGCAGTTTTTAACTCAGCCCCGCGCATGAGTCACCGCTGTGGCTACGATGATCCACCACTGAAGAATGAGGGTTACAAGAGCAGCCAGTTGACCCACGGCCAACATGTCTGCTGGTAAACTGCACAGCTGTTCAGGGAGGATGTGGAGCTGAAGCAGAAGCTACACACTTGACCAATCGTAGTCTTAAGCAATTCAACAGCAGTCCCATTCGGTTCAGCTTTTTACTAAACTACTCAAAGTAGGTATTAATCCATAACTGTTTCTTAATCACTGGTATTGACATTCCCAGATCACTCCCTCAGGATTGTGGCTCCTTTGTTGATTTCCTGTTGTCAATATATAAGTGTGGTTCATTGTTCAATTATGAACCTGAACCACAGAGAGTGCCCTACCCTTCATCTCAACATTCCTGTTACCCTCACACACGTCCTATCAAAGATAATTATAAGTGTTTACAGCACCAACACATATTCATCCATTACCAGACCTTAACCTACTGAACGGTACAGATCAGTATAAGGTTTAGGATGCTATTACACATCAGCAACATTTAATGTTGCTTTGTGACTACATAGTGTTCAGAGTAAATAAGTACACCCCAACAGATTTGTCAGAAAACCTTTTGTTTCCGTCCAAAAATCAACATAATCTACAGGATACACAACAAAATACCCATTTGTTTTGAGTGAATTTGCACACAAAGTAAGTAATTTTCCTGACAAATTCATTCAAGAACGTGTTGCACAAACCCTAACAAAACCCTAACCCCTATGAAAGTCTTACAAGCAAAGCTACATTTTAGAGTCAAACAATTGACAATCTAATTAACAAGAATTCAACCACAGCTGTGTCTAATTATTCATTAGACACATGTCCAGCAGACAGCTGGAGATTGGACTTTACTCTGTGCTTGGCAATCACAGGGGGCGTACTCATATATGTTAGCACAGTATGTATTTACTAATTCAGTAAGAAAACACACACAAAATCTGAAGGTTATTAAGATATTAAATGTTCTTCCAATGCAATTAAAGGGTCACAACAAAGTACTGAAAGAGTGCTCTAAACGTTAAACAACAGCTATTAAACATCTAATGGAAATACAGTCTCATAAAAATGTAACTTAATAATTAATTAATATTTAAGAAATGAACAATTACTGTATCACAAAGTGTGATAGCATACATATAATTGGCAGGGAGCCAAGAGAGAATCAGCTGTTCAGCTTCTTATCCTCTTTATGCTCATTTTGACTGGTCTGACCATTCAGCATCAGCTATTGCCTGCAGCTGAAAGTCTCACAACATTGCTCTACATATTTTTATATACTTTCGTAAGGTGAAAAGATGTTGCTGATGCACTGATCTAATTTTGAAGAACTGGAAGTGGAGGGTTGGTGCTGAAGTGGACCAAATGAGCTTTCGCCAGCAACTTTTGATAATATTTCAGTCACAGATTCGGTGAATCAGATGATCTGAGCACATCCTCAAATATGTGATAATTTTAGATATGCTGTGAAGATCTCCTAAGCAACAGAGTGTGCATGATAACAAAAGTTAATAAAGTGCTACTCATACCATGTGCTGGACCTAGATCCTTGCAAAAATGTGGGACTACTGGACTCCAGTTGGTATAAATATTAAGACAGTACTATTAGTTGGTGAAACAGATGGTCTCCAGATGTTAGTGCATGGCATAATATTGCCTCAGATGTAGTACACAGGCTAAGGCCTGAGACGAAAAAAAAAACAGACTGTAAAAACATTTGATCCAAAATAATTGAGTTTAAAACAACAGACTAATATGATTTAATGAGAAATAAAAGTCATTTTGCCATTTTTTTCAGAGCGCAGTCAGCAGAATACACTCCTCACAGTCTGAGTCAGATAAACTGAACTGCGCACATGTGCTTTCTGCTTTCTACACAATATGAGTCACGGATGAGTCAGACTTATCAGACACTTAACAACAACCATCATTTCCAAAAAAGCCCCTTTGAGATATGAACATTTAAATATATATATACAGTACAGACCAAAAGTTTGGACACACCTTCTCATTCAAAGAGTTTTCTTTATTTTCATGACTATGAAAATTGTAGATTCACACTGAAGGCATCAAA